>CM056739.1:37743377-38196003 GCA_029844215.1 Przewalskia tangutica
TCCATGGACTAGATCTCCATGAGGTTTAGTGACGCAGGATCCGTAGCTAGCCGTACTTGCCCGATCGATTCTTGATGCGGTGGATCTGGTAGTTGGCTTTCGTACTTGCCCCGATCAGTTCTATAGTATAGTTTGGTACGGCATGCTCTGGTAGATAGCTTCCGTACTTGCCCCGGTCATATCTCGTGACGACAAGCTGGATCTGGTAGCTGGATTTCGTACTTGCCCCGGTCAGTTGATGATGCAGGCTGGATCTGGTAGCTAGCCTTCGTACTTGCCCCGGTCAGTTTTATGATGCAGGCTGGATCTGGTGGTTGGCTTTCCTACTTGGCCCGTATGATTTTTATGACACAAGTGGGACCTAGTGTTCATGTATACATATTGGTGTTATATTATATCATGGACTGCCGGCAGTGAGGAAGGAATTCCACGGGCATGATTGATATTATTGGCGTGAGACCCATGGTTATATTTGAGTAATGACTTTGAGGGCATGCGTCCCTGACTTGACATGACTGCTTACATATTGTTTATTGTAGTTCGGTTATCATACATGTCTCCTGTTTTATATAGACTGTCATGATTTCATTACAATATTTTCAGTTTCACATACTTGGTACCTGTTGTACTGACCTCTTTCGGGGGGCTGCGTTCATGCCGCAGGTAGAGGTACACCGGTTGTTGATCCTCGCTCTTAGGGTCACAGTTCTGCGTTTGGGAAGCTCCGTTTCTCCGGAGGCTTATCTTTTTGTATGATACCCTGTCAGTGTAGGTACAGGTACATTCAGGGGTATGGCGGGGCCCTGTCCTATCATAGTTGCTATGTCAAAATCTTAGAGGTCTGTAGTCCTGTTGTGAGTTGGACTTGTAAAGGATGTAACTGTTCGGGTTTTGATATATATATATATATATATATGCAGAAAGGTGACCTTATTGGTTAGCTTGTTTCTTCTTTTATATTGGTCCATGTCTATGAGTTTTATACCGCTGATTTTCTCTGATGTATTATCACTAGGGTGTCCGGGGTAAGGCACCGGTTGCGGGCCCGAGGTCGGGTCGTGACAAGAAAGCATGAGAAGAATTATCATACTCATGATTTGGAGTTGGCAGCAGTGATTCATGCTTTGAAGATATGGAGACATTATTTATATGGAGTTCATGTTGATATTTATACGGAGCACAAGAGTCTCAAATATATCTTTTAACAGAAGGAGCTGAATTTACGACAGAGACGGTGGCTAGAGTTACTAAAGGATTATGATGTTGATATTCTATACCATCCAGGAAAAGAAAATATGGTGGCAGATGTTCTTAGCCGTAGATCTATGGGTAGCTTGACGGATGTGCAGCCAAACAGAAAGGAGATGGTTCGTGAGATACACCAGCTGGCTAGCCTTGGAGTCTGGTTGGCTAATTCTGGAGATAGTGGATTTGTTGTTCGAAGAGTTGTTGAGTCCTCTACCATAGAAGAGGTAAAGAGACATCAGTATGAGGACCCTGTTCTGGCACAGTATAGGGATACAACTCTTCGAAAGGAGAAAACCCTATTCGAAGTTGCACCTGACGGGGTGCTACGGTATGGCGGCAGATTGTGTGTACCTAATGTTGTAGGGCTACGACGGTAGGTTGTGGAAGAGGCACACAATATCCGTTATTCTATTCATCCAGGGTCAACAAAGATGTATCATTGTTACACCCCGTAAGTCCAGGACATGTATAAGAGAATGTACGTAAGTAACACAAGACTTGAATTTGGTACGAAAGGAAGAATTGTTTTTCCGACGGAAAATCTTCCGAACGTCGGAAAGGAAAAATGTTCGTTGAGGAGAATTAGATTCTCAAAATGCATTATTTGAAGAGTATGGAACTTATTAACAATATGGAAATTTATTTTACGGATTTGGTCATGTGGGGCCCACCCGAGGAATTTTACATTTTTGTGGGGCCCACGAGGGTTACGGAATTTTATGGACGAATGAGAGGGCGACACGTGGCACCTCCCCCCACATGGTCTTGGTCGAAAAATTGCAAGGGTAAAATGGTCATTGACTATGGTAAAAGATCAAGTCTTGCTAGCTTGAAATTGTTGACTTGTCAACTTGTCCACTTGGCTTAACATTAATTGTCCTTCATCCTAGACCACAAGTGTTTTAATCTAAGCCATCCAATGTGTTATATAAGCATACTACTAGTGCAAGACAAGGTCTTCCACACTTAGAAAAATTAGAGAACATTTGTGCCAAAAACAATAGCTCTCGGGTTCACCACACTCTCCACACAAAATTTTTGTAGTTGTGATCCATTATTCACAAGACTTAAACCCAAGGTCCCTTAGGGTATTGTAAGGATATCTCAATAGAAAGATTTCGGAAAAACGACGTTTTCACGTTAGTCGCAAGGCGAAAACCTAAGTAGTTTTCCTAGTTTTGGATTGAAAATGGAAGAGAAGTTGGTTGTGAACTTCTAAAGACTTCAAATAGCGGATTGGAGCATAAAGGAAAGGAGCTAAGAATTGCTAAGGAGCGACTTTGAATCTTGGAAATTTTAAGGGCTTGTAAAGGTATAATTCTTGTCGTTTTAGTAATTAAGTTTACTTATTGTTGTAGCTATGGATATTAGCAAGCATGAGGTATTTAGTATGAAGTTTGATAAGTGTATTGGCTATTCGAACCCTAATCCGAAAACTAGCATGTTTAGCCTTAAGATTACAATTCAAGTTTATTATTAGTTTAAGTCGTCGCATGTTGTATAAAGAAGGAAATTGTAGTTGTTGAAATTGTTTATGGCTATATAACATGTTAGACCTTAGAACTTGGAATTGGAAAAGGATTGGAAAGGACTTGTGTTGTTGTATAAGGTTAGCCGAGAAATGGCTTTTGGAGTATTAAACTACTTGGTATGAATTGTGGGGCGGAATTTTACACGTATTGTAAGGCGTGTAATCCCCTTTGGTTGGTTGTTGTTTTGAGCCTTAAATGTGGCATGTTTGGTTATTGTATTCGGCCTTGAAAAAGGTGGCAAAGTATGTAGAAACAAAGGACGTGCTGCCCGATTTTCCGTAGAATAAGAGACCGTGTACTTAGTATTATTCTACGTTAGAAACTAGAAATTGATAGTCATGTTGTGACCTTTATAGGTTGACAATTCTACGTACGGCGTATTCGGCTTAGCTTGTGGATTTAGCCGAAAAGGTATGTGAACTACTTCCTCTTCTAGCATGATTCCTTAAGATAAAGAAAGTATGTCCTACTCCTTAAATGATCCATTCCTTGGTTGTATTTGGATTGCCTAAAATAGAATTTGTTCTATGTACTTCCTTGATTGTACTTTGATGTTTAAATTGTAAGTTGTATAATCCATTGCCTTAGTGAAGTTTGGATTCTTAAGAGTGAAGGTATTTTACTTAAAGTACATAGAGTCTTGAAAAGGAAGTGGTTTCCAAATCTTTTGGCTAGTGCCTTAGTTCCAAAACCTAAGGTTCGTTATAATGACTTTAGGGGAGTCAAATGAGTGATTTACTTAATTGTTTTAAAAGAGGAGAAATGACATGATTTAATAGAAGTAACTTGTTTTAAAGGTGTGAGTTACTTGAGGTTTAAAAGTAGAAGAAACTTGATTTCTAAAGATTAAGAGACTTGAAGTATTTTGAAAGATAAGAAACTTGATTTGTAAGTATGTGATACTTGGTTTTAAAAGTATAAGTCTCTTGGTTATAAAAGGAATGAATATGTCTAAAACCATAAAGGGTTATAACGGATTTATGGGAAGTTGGTTATAACGGCTTTATGAAAGGTTAAGAAAGTTGTCTATTTTTGATTAATGGGCATAAGTTGCCTAGATTGTGAAAATTTGAAGTTACTTGATTTAAAGCTTTGAAATGAGTTTTCTAAAAGTGCAGTAGCTTACTTTGAAAAATAGACATACCTTGATACTACGGGTGTTAGTATCTTGGGGTTTTACATAAAAAGGAGTCTTTTGAAAAGAATGTACGTACGTAGTACTTTGGCTTGTTTAATTGAGAATTATTCTATTTGTGCCTTGATAAGTACTTTGGCTTGTTTAATTGAAAATTATTCTATGTGTGCCTTGATAAGTACTTTGGCTTGTTTAATTGAGAATTATTCTATAAGTGCCTTGAGTTTATAAAATGAAAGTCTAAAGATTTTATGAACTTGCCTATGTGTGCTGGTGATAGCCTTTGATTGCAAGTATTATATTTGTACGCTGCCGCGACTCTCGGTTGGAGGGCCGACTGTCTTGTTGTAAGTTTACTTGGACGTACCGACGGTGATGTGGGATTCCACGGGTATGCTTCCATTATTTGTATTACTCCTTGGACATGCTTATACGATGTGGGATTCCGGGGCATGTGACCAGGAGATGGGTTAGATTCCCGGATTTGTTTGTGTTACCCCAAGGTCATGCTTATACGATGTGGGATTACGGGGCATGCGACCACGAGGGATATTGTTATTCCATGGAGTCGCCCTCCATGAGATTGAGTGACGCAGGCTGGATCTGGTAGATAGCTTTCGTACTTGCCCCGTCGATTGATACGCATCTTTGAATCGTAGTTGGCTTTCGTACTTGCCGTCGATTCTATCACCTGATTTAGTACGGTAGGCTTGGTAGATAGCTTCGCACTTGCCGGTCTTATTTCGTGATGCAGTGGATCGTAGTTAGCTTTGCATTGCCCCGTCGATTGTTGACAGTGGATCCGTAGTTGGCTTTCGTACTTGCCCCCGTCAGTTTTATGATGCAGCTTGGATCTGGTGGTTCGTTTTCCTACTTGTCCCGTACAGTTTTTAGAACACATGTGGGACTTGGTGTTCATGTATGCCTATTGGTGTTATATTATATCATGGACTGCCGTCAGTGAGGAAGGATTCCACGGGCATGATTGATATTATGGGCGTGAGACCCATGGTTATATCTTAGTAATGACTTTGAGGGCATGCGTCCCTGACTTGATATGACTGATTATGTATTGTGTACTGTAGGTTGGCTATCATATATGTCTCCTGTTTTGTTTAGACTGTCATGATTTCATTACAGTATTTTACTGTTTCACATACTTGGTACATTCTTCGCCCGTCTTGACCTCGCCCGAGGCTGCGTTCATCCGCGAGTTTAGGTACAGATTTGGTGATCTGCAGTGTAGGACCGCCCGAGAGTTTTGGATAGCTCCCTCTGTTCAGGAGTTTATCTTTTTGGTATAGTTCCTTCAATGAGGCTTTGTATGCGGTTATGGAGTGCGGCGGGGACTTGTCGTCATATTTGATAAAACTCTTAGTGCATTCATATGTAGGATTGGACTCGTATACGGTGTAGTGTCTTTTGTGTATGTATATTATGGCGGCATCGGCTTTGCCGCTTATGACGTATGTTGGTTTTAAAAAAATAATGAGGTGTTATTTAAATTCATGATTTATTTGTGTTGTTAAGGTAGAAGGTGCCTGGGTAGGGCACCGATCACGCTTGAGGTTCGGGGTGACAGTGGTATCGAGCGATCGATCCGGAATGTATACAGACCGTGTCTAGTAGAGTCTTGATTATCGGTGTGTTGCGCGCCACACCCATAAACAGGAGGCTACATGGAATTTAAGAGTTGGTTTCTATTCTTCTCACTCACGCCCTCAAAGTCATCACTCAAATATAACCAAGGGTCTCACGCCCACAATATCAATCATGCCCGCATCATGGCCACACGCCCCCGGAATTCTCCATCGGTGTTAGACATGTCCAGGATGCAATAACAGTATATCGGGTAATCAACCCTGCCGCATGGCCACATGCCCCCGGAATTCTTCATCGGTGCAGACATGTCCATGTAACAACAATAACAATATATCGGGTAATCAACCCTGCCGCATGGCCACATGCCTCCAGTGCGTCGGTGCGAACATGTCCATGTAACAATAACAATATATCGGGTAATCAACCGCGCGTAGCACGTACCGGAATTGCGCCGGTGCGGCGTGTCCATGTAACAACAATATAAATATATCGGGTAATCGACCGCCGTAGCGCATGCCGGATGCTGCATCGGTGCGCATGTCCATGTAACAACAATAACAATATATCGGGTGATTAACCCGCGTAGCCGCATGTCGCCACGACCCATTCGGGGCGTGGATGGTGCTCAGGGCACCCAAGTTGTCACGACGACCGAACCGTGGATCGTGCCTTACCGCACCCAAGTAGCCATACATCGAGTAATCGGCGGAATATAAAACAAGACATGAATAAAGTGAAGTGTAAAGCAGTTATTCGAGAAAAGTTGCCTTTCGGCATAAATATATAACAACTAGAAACGATTCATCCCTTTTTACAATTCGCCACAACAGTGATCTACGGACCTCAAGAATGATATGACAACAATGGCGGGGCGGGGCCGCCATACCTGAATGTAAGCACTTACAACGACAGGACTATACGTGATAAGCCTCGGGAAACGGAGCTTCCCAACTGAGCTGTGACCACAGGCGAGGATCAACCTGGTGTACCTACTGCGGCATGAACGCGGCCCAAGGAGTCGATAACAGTACCAAGTATGTGGCGAAAATCACGTAAATGAAATCATAGTAGTCTATATAAAGCGGGAGACATGTATGATAACCAAACTACAGTTCCTGATAAATAAGCGATCATGTCAAGTCGGGGACTCACGCCTCAAAGTCATCACTCAAATACAACTATGGGTCTCACGCCACAACATCAATCATGCGTGGAATATCTTCCTCACCGCCGCGATCTATGATATAAAAGCACCAAGGAATACACATGAACACCGGTCCTACGTGTCATAATAAAACCGCACGGGGGTAAGTGCGAAGGCATAAGCTACTAAAACCCACAGTACCAACAAGGTCATAAACTGTATCATGAGATTTGTCTAGACCGCCACATGATCGAAGCCGCCACTCGCGCGATATCTAATGCGCGCGTCTAGTCTGGAACTTCCCGCGACTCCGCATAAGCCACTCCGATGGCCCGCATGAGGTATTCCCGCATCGAGGGTAGCTACTCCCGCAGCGCCCCGGACTCGCGATCCGCGTGGCCACATAGACCGCATGACCATAAAGGCGCGCTAACACGGAACTCTCGTAGCTCGCATAGGTCACACAAACCCGCGTGAGGTATTCTCGAATCATAGGTCACATGGACCCTGAGTCTACCCGCGTCGGAGGCGGCAACCGGAATCATGTCAAGAGGTGAGTGATATAATACTAACATAACAGCTTATCGTTAAACAACATAAGCACAACAAGGGAAACCCCTTTATACAAACATCACAAGACACTAACACACGTAGCATCCTAACATGTCTACTTATCAAACCATCTTACTACACTTTCCAGAATCAATACAAGACTTTCATAAAAAAAAAAAAGTAAACCGTTCCTTATATCTTCCTTAAGTCGTTATACCTAACTTCCCATAAAGCTAGTATAACACTTAAGCTTTTAAAACCAAGTATTTCTTTTCTTTCAAAAATGGTTAATAACTCTTTTGAAATACTTCTAGATTCTTATTATTTAAACTCAAGTCAAAAGACATCAAAGTAAAACCAAAACAATTTCCATACCTTCTTTTAAAACAAAGGCACTTCTCCTTTAAAAGTCAAGTAGCAATATACTTTTTAAACCAAGTGTCTTACTCTTTTAAAAACAAGTAACCTATACCTTTAAATCAAATTACTTCTCCTTTCCCAAAATCAAGTTGTTTATAAGTCAAGTTATCATTTTAAATCCAATGATAAAACCATTCTTATTTTCGAAATCAAGATAACTTTATTCTTTAAAAGACCACACACCCATTAATCATGAGTGAGATTTTACAACTTTTTAACATAATTCAAGTCCTTAATGTTTCATAACAAGTCACTTAACTTTGGAATCAAGTCAAGGACACAAAAGGAAAATCAACTTCCTTTAAACACATGTGCGTCTACCGCACTAAATATATTTCACAAATATCATGCTAGAAAGGATAGGAAGAGGTTCACATACCTCGCGACGATTATCGACAATTAGCAAAACGCTCCAAAGTACTCTAACCTTGCTCGCCTTTTCCACGCCCAAGTAGAATACGCTACTCGTAGTCTTCAACCTATAAAGGCCACAAGCGTCTATCAACCTCTAGCTCTCTTCGTAGAATAATTCTAGATACAAGATTCCTTATTCTACGGAAAATTCAGCAAGACCTCCCCGCATGACCACATAAAACTCCTCGCCAGCGAGGCTGCTACCAAACCAACAATTCCGGGGTTACGTCTAACGGGCGTGTACAATTCTACTCACAATAATACTACAAGTCTACTGCAAATACGGTCCAATGTAAATACTGTTCAATTCCTTATAATTATACCTCGATATATCTTATACTCGATGATTAACTACTCTGACATGTAATTTCCAATTCTGATAGGGACGTAGATCATTACCTCGATAAGCCCAAAATTATCCAAGATTATAAGTCGATCTGAGCAACGTTTAGCTCGATTCTGACGGCGCTCCAACCCGCTCCAAGCAACCTTAGAAGTTTCCAAATAACCTCTTAACACTTCATCTAAGCTATGAAGATTTTTCTAGGGCTTCGTTTTGCGACTAAAGGAATAAAGTAGAATTTAGACTCTAGTATTGAAATAACTTGGAATACAACTAGGGATACTAGGCTAAGGTATTTGGGACTATATCAACACTTGAAGAATTTTTCCTACACCAAGGGGAGAGTAGGGCGAGAACCTCAACAAAGGGGAGTATTTTGTGACTTAGAATATCTATGTGTGTTTGAAATTAGTCTTGAAACAATGTGGTATTTATAGGAAAATCAATGGCCAAGTTCTAGTGTAGTTTGTGGTGAGGATGGGGTACATGTGTGTGGGTAGTTGGCCAACCATTTGGCTACCACAACAATGGGACAAGTGGCCACGCAAAAATGGGCCACTTGTCGCTAAAAGCGTCCCAGCAGCCTTCTCGATTCGGCCAACATGGCGCGGGGTGACACGTTTCGCCCCTGCTCGTCCAAAATATTTCATCTTAGAAAATATCCGCAATGCCAAAAATCCGAAAATAAAGTGGGCCCCACAAAAGCGTAAATTCTCCCGGGGGCCCCACGTGACCAAGTGCGGAAATAACAGGCCCTAATTCTCAAATATTCCAAAAAGTCCGAATACCAAATCGGGAATCCAATTCCCATTAACGAACATTTTTCCTTCTCAAAATTCGGAAACTTTTAGTCGAAAAATCACATCTTTCTTCCTTTCCAATTTTAATGTCGTATTTAAGTACGTACGTCCTCATATACATACATTGGAACTACGGGGTGTAACATTCTCCCCTCGCGAAACATTCGTCCGAATGTTCCTTCTCAAGCAGATAACGATCAAGTTCTCGTAGCTTAACGGTTTGCAAATGCCACACACGTAGCCGAGAAAACACGCGCAAATACTTACATCAAAGTCCACGAGGAATCACCTCTAACATCACAAAAACTCCCACCCAAGGGCTAAAAAATACTCTCTTGCACCTTCACTTTACAAGCGAAATGATCACAACTATGTTCTTAACACGTGCGCTTCTTCCCTTACTCGTCGCATTTCTCGTGCACTCGAACTCTTTCTCACAACTTACCATATTTCGCACTCGCTCCGGTTCCAAATCTCGTCATACCCTTTCCGGGTGGTACCTTGAAGGCCCACCGTCAACTGAACTCTAAGTGTAAATCGCCGACTATCCGCACGACTTCGTTGACTCGGTGCCAAAATCTCTTACGGATAAGCTTCACTATCCACATCTGTCGAAACAAGTATGAACCAACTATCGAACTTTGCCAATATCGAACCAATCGGCCGTGACTTACACTTCCGCCCTACAAGGCGTCGTAAGGCGATATCCGAATCTTGAAATGGTAGCTATAAAACACTCCTCCAGCGGAGGCAACAATCCTCAGCTACCCGAAATCAAACAACGGCGGCGGCGAATGCGATACTAAGACTCACTGAGTTCCTAACCTGCTGGTAAAACCTCGAAAAGAAGTAGTAAACTAGGCTCCATGCTGTCATAAGGTGAAAGTAGGCACCTCGTGCAACCTTACAACCTTCGTGATCTAAACATCTCGCATAACCTCTGCCGAGTAAGCGGTCTGGTCGAAAGACAAGATGGTGACCTCATCGGCCCGACCTCTGGTCGAACGCTTCCCACGAACTCGTCGATGGTTAACTAAACTTGGGCCTAACACCCTCGTGACCCTATCATCTAGCGGGACCACCTCAAACCGACCCACCACTTTCCGGCTGCGGGTTGACTCGCGATATGGCCTAAACCCGACCCACGTACTAAACTCGTTCCGATCCGGAACAATCTTACCAATTCACGTCATGAAAGCTACCACTTTCATCTCACACTACCCATGGAATTATCCCATAAATACACCACGATACCGAGTACTTGACAAAGACCAACCGTAAAATCATCCACTCGGGGCGGCCTTGCATCCAAGGTCCCAGTATTATAAATTCTAAGGCTCCCATTTTCGTCCCGGACTTACCCTTTACAACTACCCATGTTTTCTAATCACAATTAACACAATGTTATCTGAACATAACACTTAAGGTATACTCATCTTATCACACATACAAATCTCTAGAGGGTTAAGGATATACCTGCATCTACTGCTTCACTTCCCTTTGTCGTTCTAATCAATCTTGCCCTATTGGGCGCATAGCTAGGGAAGATGATGAATTAGCCACTGATCCTGAAGGCTGAGTCTCTACATCCGCGCCACCTCTGGTCGGACAAATTCTCGCAAAATGGCCCTGCTGGCCGCAAGCATAACAAGCTGTCGAAGAAGTCGACACTCTCCACGATGTCACTTACCACGATAGCCACATCGAGGTGGGGTGGCCTCCTGCAGCTAACACCCTTCCTCTCTGAACCACTGAATCATAGGCACAGTAGGCTAAGTCATCCCACTGTATCCCTCCTACTAGGACATTCTCTCTCGCATGGCCACTACGGTAAAACAAGCGTTAGTAAAAGAGCGACATTTCTGGGATGGCGTCTACGCATAGTGAACATAGAGGAAAGCGAATCTGGGTGTTGGAACTATATAAATCGTGAACCGAAACCACGGAGTTCGACCAACTCCTAAATACCGAACATCACGAAGTGCTGGAGGACCACTGCATCTTGGCGGAGCGCATAACGATCTGCTTTGAGAAGGTCCGCCTCGAAAGTTACCAAAGGACCTGCTATTACGGCCTCTTCTGCGATCTTGGTTAGTCAGTCGATCTCTACGTTCCTCGATCTGCTGCGTGTAAGCATGCGCGGGCAATGTCCATGTGATCATTGAAGAGCTACTCTTGTACAACTCTACGCTAGATAATCGTCATGTCTGTGACATATCGGTGCACTCATCCTCCATATGCGCCACTAAAGCGGGGACATAATGAGCGATAAGTCAAACTCTATCTTGTATTCCCGAACCGTTCGCCTGTTACGCCTCGACCTCATAAATCTATCCGCGAGCTCTCGCATCGGCGAGGGCAAAAATGTAAGAAATGCCTGCGAGGTCTCGATCACTTTCATGATCATTGCATTGTCGAATAAACTCGATGATCTTCCTCGATCCTCGATCCATAGAACTCGGGTGGGCTGACTCGAAAGCCGATGCCTCGAAACTATCGGATCTAGGGTGAACTACTGATGCATCGGAACCGGCTCCCATCCGTCCTCATTCCGGCCACGGACTAGCTAATGGCGGGTCGTCTCCTTGTAACCCATATCCTTTGTTCTGGCGTGGGACTAGAGGCTCGGTATCGTGGTCTCGGTGGCTCTGCTCTCGCTATAAACTCTCACGGGGCTAGCGGCGTCGCGAACTCCCGAATGAAGCGTCTCGGATAATGAATGGGCGTGCCACAGTAACCTACGTGCTCTACTCGCGACTCCCTCTGCGCCTTTCCGCGGGCTCTGGTTGCCTTGCGTAGAGGCATAACGGTGAAAAGAATACGTCGGAGGAGTCGACTTATAACACGGCTCAGGCACGATCTCGAGTGAGAAGAATGGAAACCAATCCTAAATATCCTGCAGACCTCACGATTATAGGTGTGGTGCACAACACACCGATAATCAAGACTCTACTAGATACGGTGCAGTAGACACTTTCAGAGGATTAAGCGCTCACGATACCACTTTTGTCACGACCGAACCGGGCGTGGTAGTGCCTACCGGGCACCCAGTAGCCATACATCGAGTAATCGGCGGAATATAAAACAAGACATGAATAAAGTGAAGTGTAAAGCAGTTATTCGAGAAAAGTTGCCTTTCGGCATAAATATATAACAACTAGACGATTCATCCCTTTTTACAATTACGCCACAGCGATACTACGGACCTCACAGAATGATATGACAACAATGGCGGGGCGGGGCCCGTACCCTGAATGTAGCACTTACAACGGGGACTATACGTGATAAGCCTCGGAGAAGCGGAGCTTCCCAAACTGTGACCGACTAGGCGAGGATCAACACCGGTGTACCTCTACTGCGGCATGAACGCGGCCCAGAAGGTCGATTACAACGGTACCAAGTATGTGGCCGAAAATCACGTAAATGAAATCATAGTAGTCTATATAAAGCGGGAGACATGTATGATAGCAAACTACGATTCCTGATAAATAGCGATCATGTCAAGTCGAGGACTCGCGCCAAAGTCATCACTCAAATACAACTATGGGTCTCACGCCACAACATCAATCATGCGTGGAATATCTTCCTCACCTGGCGATCTATGATATAAAAGCACGAGGAATACACATGAACACGAGTCCTACGTGTCATAATAAAACCGTCTGAGGTAAATGCGAAGGCATAAGCTACTAAAACCCACAGTACCAACAAGGTCATAAAGCGTATCATGAGATTTGTCTAGCCGCCACATGATCGAAGCCGCCACTCGCCTTTCGCGCGATATCTAATGTGCGCGTCTAGTCTGGAACTTCCGCGACTCCGCGTAAGACACTCAGATGGCCCGCGTGAGGTATTCCCGCGTCGAGGGTAGCTACTCCCGGCAGCGTCTGGACTCGCGATCGCGTAGCCACATAGACCGCGTGACCATAAAGGCGCGCACTAACACGGAACTCGTAGCTCCGCATAGGTCACCTGAACCCGCGTGAGGTATTCTCGAATCATAGGTCACAGACACTTTGAGTCTACCCGCGTCGGAGGCGACAACCCGGAATCATGTCAAGAGGTGAGTGATATAATACTAACATAACGACTTATCGTTAAACAACATAAGCACAACAAGGAAACCCGCTTTATACAAACATCACAAGACACTAACACACGTAGCATCCTAACATGTCTACTTATCAAACCATCTTACTACACTTTCGGAATCAATACAAGACTTTCATAAAAAAAAAAGTAAACCGTTCATATATCTTCCTTAAGTCGTTATACCTAACTTCCCGTAAAGCTAGTATAACACTTAAGCTTTAAAACAAGTATTTCTTTTCTTTCAAAAATGGTTAATAACTCTTTTGAAATACTTCTAGATTCTTATTATTTAAACTCAAGTCAAAAGACATCAAAGTAAAACCAAAACAATTTCCATACCTTCTTTTAAAACAAAGGCACTTCTCCTTTAAAAGTCAAGTAGCAATATACTTTTAAACCAAGTGTCTTACTCTTTTAAAAACAAGTAACCTATACCTTTAAATCAAATTACTTCTCCTTTCCCAAAATCAAGTTGTTTATAAGTCAAGTTATCATTTTAAATCCAATGATAAAACCATTCTTATTTTGAAATCAAGATAACTTTATTCTTTAAAAGACCACACACCCATTAATCATGAGTGAGATTTTACAACTTTTAACATAATTCAAGTCCTTAATGTTTCATAACAAGTCACTTAACTTTGGAATCAAGTCAAGGACACAAAGGAAAATCAACTTCCTTTAAACACGTATGCGTCTACCGCACTAAATATATTTCACAAATATCATGCTAGAAAGGATAGGAAGAGGTTCACATACCTCGCGGCGATTATCGACAATTAGCAAAGCGCTCCAAAGTACTCTAACCTTGCTCGCCTTTTCCACCCTTCAAGTAGAATACGCTACTCGTAGTACTTGACCTATAAAGGCCACAAGCGTCTATCAACCTCTAGCTCTCTTGTAGAATAATTCTAGATACAAGATTCCTTATTCTACGGAAAATTCAGCGGACCTCCCCGCATGACCACATAAAACTCCTCCTCAAACGAGGCTGCTACCAACCAACAATTCCAGGGGTTACACGTCTAACCGGACGTGTACAATTCTACTCCACAATAATACTACAAGTCTACTGCAAATACGGTCAATGTAAATCTGATTCAATTCCTTATAATTATACCTCGATATATCTTATACTCGATGATTAACTACTCTGACATGTAATTTCCAATTACAATAGGGGACATAGATCATTACCTCGATAAGCCCAAAATTATCCAAGATTATAAGTCGATCACGAGCAACGTTTAGCTCGATTCTCGACGCTCCAACCGCTCCAAGCAACCCTTAGAAGTTTCCAAATAACTTCTCTTAACACTTCATCTAAGCTATGAAGATTTTTCTAGTGCCGTTTTTGCGACTAAAGGAATAAAGTAGAATTTCAGGGCTCTAGTATTGAAATAACTTGGAATACAACTAGGGATACTAGGCTAAGGTATTTGGGACTATATCAACACTTGAAGAATTTTTCCTACACCAAGGGGAGAGTAGGGCGAGAACCTCAACAAAGGGGAGTATTTTGTGACTTAGAATCTCAAAGTGTGGATGAAATAAGTCTTGAAACAATGGGGTATTTATAGGAAAATCAATGGCCAAGATCTAGGCAAGTGTGTGGTGAGGATGGGGTACATGTGTGTGGGTAGTTGGCCAACCATTTGGCTACCACAAAAATGGGACAAGTGGCCACCACAAAATGGGCCAACATGTCCGCTAAGCGTCCCACTGGGCCTTCTCCATTCGCCAACATGGCCACGGGGTGACACGTTTCGCCCCTACTCGTCAAAATATTTCATCTTCCGAAAATATCCGCAATGCCAAAAATCCGAAAATAAAGTGGGCCCCACAAAACCGTAAATTCTCCCGTGGGCCCCACATGACCAATTTCGGAAATAAAATTCCATAATTCTCAAATATTCCAAAAAGTCCGAATACCAAATCTGGGAATCCAATTCCCATTAACGAACATTTTTCCTTCTCAAAATTCGGAAACTTTTCCGTCGAAAAATCACATCTTTCTTCCTTTCCAATTTTAATGTCATATTTACGTACGTACGTCCTCATATACATACACTGGAACTACGGGGTGTAACACAAGTAGTCATACATCAGAGTAATCAGCGGAAATATAAAACAAGACATGAAACAGTTTATAAAATAAGACACAGTTTAAGTGAGAAAACATCGCCTTTCGGCATATATATATAAACATGGTTTAGCAGTTACATCCGATACTGTACAACATGACTACAGACCTCTAAGGAAATATACAACTATGGCGGGACAGGGCCCCGCCATACCACTATCAGACAAAACTATCTACAACGGAGATCATACAAAGTAGAGCCTCGGAAAGGATGGAGCTCAGCGCAACGTAGAGATCCTAAGAATGTGGATCTAGCACCTGCTTGCCCTTACCTGCGGCATGAACGCAGCCCCCCGAAGGAGGTCAGTACAACAGGTACTAAGTATATGAAACTGTAAAATACTTAAATGAAAACATATCATTTTAAAATCAGTTTTGCAAGTATGTATGAAACAACCAAGGGGACCGCACATAGTGCCACATCATAAACAAGAGCAACAATAGGTAAGCGTAGAAGTCTTTTCTAGGTGCGAATGATCGAGCGGGGCCAATTTCCCATAGTATCACCATGCAAGCCTAATCACGGACTCGTAGTCCGCATGGCCACTCACATAGGCGCGTAAGTACATAACCGCGTCGAGGGTAGCTACTCCTCGGCGTCGTCTGGACTCGTAGTCCGCATGGCCATATAGACGCGTGAGGTATAACCCGCATCACTAACACGGAACTCCGTAGCTCGCATAGGTCCCTTGGACCCGTGAGGTATTCTCGAATCATGGTCCTGGACCGCCGAGTCTACCACCGCGTGGAGCGGCTTAACCCCGTTAATATGTCAAGAGGTGAGTGATAGTACACTAACATAACGACTTATCTTTAAACAACATAAGCACAACGAGAATACTCTCTTATACAAGCGTTACAAGACACTAACACACATAGCATCATATCATGTCTACTTATCAAACCATCTTATTATTCTTTTCACAATTGATATAAAGTGCATTATAAACACATAGGCAAACTGTTTCTTTTATCATTCTTAAGTGGTTATACTTAACTTCCCATAAAGCTAGTATAACTCTTAAGCTTCGTTTTAAAACTCAATTAGTTCTCTTAGTTAAAAATGATCCGATATTCTTTTGAAATGCTTTGATTCTTTATTATTCAAAGCTTAAGCGTGAGGCATGCCGTAAGTATTATTCGAGCTTAAGCGTGAGGCATTGCGTAAGTATTATTCAGGCTTAAGTCAAAGACATTGTCGTAGTTATTATTCGGTTAACACGTATGCGTCTACCGTACTACATATATATTGTAAAATATCATGCTTTAGGAAGAATCACATACCTTCTGAAATAAAACCACCGCCAAGTTGAATATGTCGCGCAGAGAATCGACTATAATAGTCGAACACGCCTATCAACGTTCGGACTACTTTGTAAATTCTAAGCAGAGGGTTCTATATCCTACGGAAAATTGGTGGTGCTTCCCTGCGGTGAGCTACTCAAGTCTCTTGTGAAAACGATCACATGTAAGTCTGGTTTGATTATTCTTCTTTAAACCCTTCTACTTGTGATATGATTCAATTCTATTCGCAATATTCTTCTAAGTATCTAATACTTATTCTTATACTACTACAGTAAGTATTCTCTAATTCAAAAGAGGGTTAGGATTAGTTACCTCGGTAAGCCCAATAATATCCTAGATAAAGTCGCGCCTGAGCAAGGTTTTGCTCCTAAGTTGTATGCTCCAAGGAAACCTTAGAAGTTCTTCACAACTTCTACTAAGTACTAAGGGATTTGGGCTAGGGTATTTTGGGCATTATAACAATACAAGAAGGCAACTTTTCTACCAAGGGAGGGGGTAGATTTCGGCTAGGCTAGGGGGGGGCCCCTCGGCCAAACTTCAAAAGGGGAGGGGGGTAGGAGGCTTTGGACGAAAATCTTTAGAGAGAGGGGGAGGGATTTTTCAAGACTTGGAAATTGATTTGTGGATGAAGAACTCTTCATCCAAAGGGGGGTATTTATAGGTCAATACATGGCCAACCAATGGCCAAGATTTAGCCAAGTGCTAGGCAAGTGTAAGGTCAAGATTAGGGCAAGTGTCCTTGGCCAACTTGCACACAAAATATCCTACCTAATCCTTGACTTGTGCAAAGGCACAAAAAACGTGCCAACCTTGTCCAATTCGTCCAATGGACGATTTCAAGTCCACCAATTAGAGGGTGCCAAGTGTCGCCCTCCCGTTGGTCCAAAATGTTTCGTCTCTCGGAAAAATCCGCAAAAAATAGAAATGGCATAGCCGGAATTTACCCTACGAAAGCTGTGGAAACGTTTCGTCGGAAAACTATTCGTTTTGTGAGTTGTGCCCAAAAAAACGTTTTGTGCCTAAACTTTAAGGCTAGACTTTTGTACGTATTCCCTTACGTACATACTCTGGAAATACGGGGTATAACAATGCCCCCGGAATTCTGCATCGGTGCAGACATGTCCATGTAACAACAATAACAATATATCGGGTGATTAACCCGCCGCATGGCCGCATGCCCCCGGAATTCTTCATCGGTGCAGACATGTCCATGTAACAACAATAACAATATATCGGGTGATTAACCCGCCAGCGCATGCCCCTAATTCTTCATCGGTGCGGACATGTCCATGTATAACAATAACAATATCGCCCTCCATCGAGAGACGCGGTAGCATAGGAATACAACTTTTCACACAACAAGGCTATCACAAGCAAGCACAAGCAAATTACCATACTTCAATTCCCTTACAAATATCCATTCTTTCACAAGAAGTCACCTGATACCCACACTCGTAGTATCCAAAACAGAGTAACTATTATCGTAAGTAAACCAAAATAGTTTCCCCTTTTTAAAGACAAGTAACAACCTTCTTTTCCAAAAGTTCAAGTTTGCCTAATTTCAAATACTCAAGTCTCTTATTTTCGAAAGGTTTCGTAGTTCATAGTCTTAATCACTTAATAACATAATTCTCTTTTAAAACAATTTGAGTAACATATGCCTTATGTGTGAGTAGGTTATTCTTGTGTATAACAATCTTATTAAAGCAGCCATGATCTAGAAAATGTAATACAATTTTGTCTTATCTTAGCTTCTATGCAGATGGAGGTTTCTACTGGTTTTAATAATAATTAATTAGTCAATACATTTTCCTTTATTAACGCTGCAGTGGTTTGTTCGATACTTGTTCTCATTTCCGAAATCAATATAACATTATTCCTTTTAACACCCAATTACCCATTTCTCATTAAAACGGTTTCACAACTTTTTAACACAATCCAAGTCCTTATTAATTCACATCCAGTCTTTTATCTTTTAAAAACCACAAACCATTTCTTTGCCCACATAAAGTTGTTATAACCAACTTCCCATAAAGCCGTTATAACGCTTTATGTTTTAAACCAACCAAATTCATTTAACACATGTACGTCTACCGTACTACATAGTTCACAACATATCATGCTAGAAAAGATAGGAAGAGGTTCACATACCTCGCGACGATTATCGACAAATAGCAAAACGCTCCAAAGTACTGTAATCCTGCTAGCCTTTTCCACCCTTCGAGTAGAATACGCTACTCGCAGTACTTCAACCTATAACGGTCATATAAGTCTATCAACGTCTAGGCTACTCGTAGAACATTACGGCGGAAGGTTCTTAATTCTACGGAAAATTGGGCGACTTCCTGCCCGACAAACTACACAAGTCTCATGTAAATACATCTATGTAAATACAGTTCAATTCTCTTCTTTACCAACCTTCTATATATCTTATACTTAATTCTAAACTACTACGATATGTAATCTCCAATTACAATAGAAGGACAAAGATATTTACCTCGACAAGCCCAAAATTATCCAAGTTATAATGTCGATCCTGAGCAACGTTTAGCTCCTACTCTGTGCGCTCCAACCCTCTCCAAGCAACCCTTATACGCTCCTAACCAAATCCTCTTTAAGAACCAACCTAAACAAGTGAAGAACACTAAGGTTCTTGTCCTCACAACTCTCGGCCAAGGTGAGGCTTTAGGGGCTAGGGTGTGAAATATTTTCTAACTTTTGGTTAACAATCTTCCTAATACACTAAGGAAGAACACTTAAAACTTTAAGAATTTTTGGACAACGTTTGGTCAAGGGAGAGGGGTGTTTGGAAGAGAACTACTACAAAGGGAGAGAGTATTTTTGCCTTGGAATTTCTCAAGTGTGGATGAAGAAGTCTTGCAACTTAAGGGGGTATTTATAGGACATTCAAGGGCTAGGATTGAAGCAAGTGTGTGGTCTAGATTGAGCCATGTGTGTGTGGGTCCCACTTATCTATCTACTACACAAATAGCTTGCAAGACTTTTGACCAAATGTTTTAAGCCTTTTTCATGCCAAAAACGTTTTCAACATGTCCAATAATTTCGTCCAACCTTGCCACCTAGGGGTGACACATGTCGCCCTCCTATTGGTCCAAAATATTTCATCTTCCGAAAATATCCGTAATGCCAAAAATCCGAAAATAAAGTGGGCCCCACAAAACCGTAAATTCTCCCGTGGGCCCCACGTGACCAATTTCGGAAAGAGTAAAATTCCATAATTCTCAAATATTCCAAAAAGTCCGAATACCGAATCCGGGAATCCAATTCCCATTAACGAACCTTTTTCCTTCACAAAACCCAGAAACTTTTCCGTCGAAAAATCACACCTCTCTTTCTTTCCAAAATTACTGTCGTATTCTCGTACGTACGTCCTCACATACATACTCTTGAACTACGGGGTGTAACATTCTCCCCTCCTTAGAAACATTTGTCCCGAATGTTCCTTCTAAGTCTCGAAACATACAAGCGTCGGTATAGTCTTCACTACTATACTTACAAAACCAATTATGCCACACATGGCCATTATATAACATACGCGCAAAACTCAATCCAAGCCAACGAGGAATCAACTCGAAGGTGTAAAACAACACCACTCTCGCTCCTGGTCCAAAGGATACTCCTTTCGCATATTTACTTCACAAAAATGATCACTTCTATCTCTCAGCACATGTTCACTTCTGTCCTTACTCGTCGTACTCTTCCCGAACACTCGAACTCTTTCTAGTACACGTACCATACTTCAGTCATCACTTCAGTTTCCAAAATCTTTGGAGTCCCTACCTCCAAACTTGGTCATCTTACAAGCCTCGAATTTCTTCAAGGCCATTCCCGGTCTTCATGGTCCGATTCTGGTCGAACATATCCACGAACTCATACGATGGTTACCTAAAACCTGGGCCTAGCACCCTCGTGACCCCACCACCTGGCGGGACCACCTCGAACTGACCCCACCCCCAAACCGGGCTGCGGGTTGACCCGCGAATGGTCCTCAACCCGACCCATAATCGCGTTGCTCTTGTTCCCCGATCCGGAACAATCTTACCTATTCAAGTCCTGAAAGCTACCACTTTCATCTTACACAACCCAAGGAATTATCCCACTGGTACACCCTATGTATATAATGCTCTCTGACAAGGATCACCCGCAAAATCTTCTACTCGAGACGACCTTACATCTAAGGTCTCGACGTGTAATATTCTAAGGTTCACACCTTCCATACCCCCATACTTACCTTTTCAACTACCCATGTTCTCTAGATCACAATTTTACACAATGCTATCCAAACATAACACTCAACATAAAATCATCATATCAAGCATACTAATCTCTAGAGGGTTAAGGATATACCTGTATCTACCGCTTCACTCTAGTCATAGGCCTGCCCTGCAGGCATGTATGAAGGTGATGAACCAGCCATAGATCACGAAGGCGAGTCGTAACATCCGTGCTACCCCAGTGGACGGTTCCGCATAAAATGGCCTGGCCGCAAAAATAACAAGCTCCCTTGGCACCACGACACTCCCCAAAATGCGGTCTACCACATCGACCACACCGAGGTAGGGGTGGCTGCACCTGGCCAACACCCCTACTCTTTTGAAAACCTGAACCCTTGGAGCTCTGACCTGCTCCTGAATACCCTGGACGCCCTGAAGGTTGTGGAGGACCACTCTGTACTGGCGAAGGTGCATAACTAGCCTGCTGCTGAGGCGGTCCGCCTCGAAAGTCACCAAAGGACCCTGCTGTTCTGGCCCTCTTCTGCTGATCTCGGTCATTCCGTCGACCTCTCCGCTCCTCACATCCAAGTGCATAAGCCTGCATGCGGGCAATGTCCATGCCCGGCTGAAGAGCTACACCCGAACAAGCCTCTGCCAAGTAGTCATCGAGCCCGGTGACGTAGCGGTGTACTCTGTCCTCCATATCAGCTACTAACGCGGGGACGTACCGAGCTAGTGAGTCAAACTCCACATTGTACTCCCGAACCGTACGCCCTCTCTGTCTCAGCATCATAAATCTGTCGGCCCGTGCCCTCCTCATCTGCGGAGGCAAGAAGTGAGTGAGGAATGCCTCTGAGAACTCGTCCCATACTGCTGGAAGTGCATGCTCTCCCCGGGACAGCTCCCACGAATCAAACCAGTCGACTGCAGTATCACGCAGCCGATGCGAACCTAAGACCACCGACTCGGTCTCCGAAGCCTTGATCACTCTCATGATCCACAATCGCTTCGGATGAACTCCTGCGGATCATCCTCAGGCCTCGACCCGTAGAACTCTGGCGGGCTGCAACTCAGAAAATCCCGTAGCCTCAAACTATCCGATCTCGGGTGAACCACGGGTGCTACTGGAACTGCTGCGTCCAGCCTATCCTCATGTCTGGCCACAATCCTGGCCAATAACTGGGCCATCTCCTTGTAACCCATCTCCTCTGCTCCAGGTTGTGGGACTGGAGGCTCAGGTATCGTGGCCTCGATGGCTACCGCTTCTTTGCTCTAAACTTCTTTGAAATGGCGGCATCGTAGAATCCGCCGTCTGTAGCACCACCTCGGGTAAAGACTGGGCCTCTGTCCTGGTAACCCTCCGTGCTCTACTCGCAGCTCCCTCTGCTGCCTTGCCCTTCTGGGCTCTGGTTGCCTTGCGTAGAGGCATAACTGGTACAAACGAAATACGTCAGAGGGGTCCAACTTATAACACAGCTCTAAGGCACGATCTTAGAGTGAGAAGAATGGAAACCAATCCTAAATGTCCTGCAGCCTCCTGATTATAGATGTGGTGCACAACACACCAATAATCAAGACTCTACTGAACGCGATCGTAGACACTTTCCAGAGACTAATCGCTCGATACCACTTTTGTCACGACCCGACCCCGTGCCCGTGACTGGTGCTTTACGCAGGGCACCCTAGTGATACAACATCAGAGAAAATCAGAGGAAATAAAACCTTATACATGAAACATGAGATATGATAATAAAAAAGGCCAACCAAAACGGTTGCCTTCTTGCATATATACGTAAATTGAATCATACAACCTTTACAAGCATACCTTCGTAGTTCCAGTGTATGTATATGAGGATGTACGTACGTAAATACGACATTAAAATTGGAAAGGAAGAAAGATGTGATTTTTAGACGGAAAAGTTTCCGAATTTTGAGAAGGAAATATGTTCGTTAATGGGAATTGGATTCCCATTTGGTATTCGGACTTTTGGAATATTTGAGAATTATGGAATTTTATTTAGAAATTGGTCACGTGGGGCCCACGGGAGAATTTCTGGTTTTGTGGGGCCCACTTTATTCGGATTTTTGGCATTGCGGATATTTTGGAAGATAAAATATTTTGGGCGAGTAGGGGCGACACGTGTCACCCCGTGTGGCCATGTTGGCGGTGGAGAAGGCGAGTGGGGCGTTTTTAGGTGGACAAGTGGCCCATTTTGTGGTGGCCACTTGTCCCATTTTGTGGTAGCCAAATGGTTGGCCAACTACCCACACACATGTACCCATCCTCACCACACACTTGCCTAGATCTTGGCCATTGATTTTCCTATAAATACCCCATTGTTTCAAGACTTATTTCATCCACACTTTGAGATTCTAAGTCACAAAATACTCCCCTTTGTTGAGGTTCTCGTCCTACTCTCCCCTTGGTGTAGGAAAAATTCTTCAAGTGTTGATATAGTCCCAAATACCTTAGCCTAGTATCCCTAGTTGTATTCCAAGTTATTTCAATACTAGGAGCAGAAAATTCTACTTTATTCCTTTAGTCGCAAAAACGAAGCCTAGAAAAATCTTCATAGCTTAGATGAAGTGTTAAGAGAAGTTATTTGGAAACTTCTAAGGGTTGCTTGGAGCGGGTTGGAGCGTCGAAATGGAGCTAAACGTTGCTAAGGATCGAAACATAATCTTGGATAATTTTGGGCTTATCGAGGTAATGATCTATGTCCCTATTGTAATTGGAAATTACATGTTGTAGTAGTTAATCATTGAGTATAAGATATATTGGAAGTATAATTATAAGGAATTGAACCGTATTTACATTGAGTGTATTTGCGATAGACTTGTAGTATTATTGTGGAGTAGAATTGTACACGTCAGGTTAGGCGTGTAACCCACTGGAATTGTTGGTTTGGTAGCGAGCCTCGTTTGAGGAGGAGTTTTATGTGGTTGCGGGGAGGTCTTGCTGAATTTTCCGTAGAATAAGGAATCTTGTATCTAGAATTATTCTCTGAAGAGAGCTAGAGGTTGATAGGCGTTTTGTGGCCTTTATAGGTTGAAGTACTACGAGTAGCGTATTCTACTTGAAGGGTGGAAAAGCGAGCAAGGTTAGAGTACTTTGGAGCGTTTTGCTAATTGTCGATAATCGTCGCGAGGTATGTGAACCTCTTCCTATCCTTTCTAGCATGATATTTGTGAAATATATTTAGTGCGGTAGACGCACGTGTGTTTAAAGGAAGTTGATTTTCCTTTTGTGTCCTTGACTTGATTCCAAAGTTAAGTGACTTGTTATGAAACATTAAGGACTTGAATTATGTTAAAAAGGTGTAAAATCTCACTCATGATTAATGGGTGTGTGGTCTTTTAAAGAATAAAGTTATCTTGATTTCGAAAATAAGAATGGTTTTATCATTGGATTTAAAATGATAACTTGACTTATAAACAACTTGATTTTGGGAAAGGAGAAGTAATTTGATTTAAAGGTATAGGTTACTTGTTTTTAAAAGAGTAAGACACTTGGTTTAAAAAGTATATTGCTACTTGACTTTTAAAGGAGAAGTGCCTTTGTTTTAAAAGAAGGTATGGAAATTGTTTTGGTTTTACTTTGATGTCTTTTGACTTGAGTTTAAATAATAAGAATCTGGAAGTATTTCAAAAGAGTTATTAACCATTTTTGAAAGAAAAGAAATACTTGGTTTTAAAAGCTTAAGTGTTATACTAGCTTTATGGAAAGTTAGGTATAACGACTTAAGGAAGATAGAAGGAACGGTTTACTTATTTTTTTTTTATGAAAGTCTTGTATTGATTCTGGAAAGTGTAGTAAGATGGTTTGATAAGTAGACATGTTAGGATACTACGTGTGTTAGTGCTTATGTTGTTTAACGATAAGCTGTTATGTTAGTATTATATCACTCACCTCTTGACATGATTCCGGGGGTTAAGCTGCCCTCCGATGCGGGGTAGACTCAGCGGAGTGCGTGTGACCTATGATTCGAGAATACCTCATGCGGGTTTGTGTGACCTATGCGAGCTACGAGAGTTCGAGGTTAGTGTGCGGCCTTTATGGTCATGCGGTCTATGTGGCCATGCGGTGCGAGTCGGGGCGTTGCGGGAGTAGCTACCTCGATGCGGGAATACCTCATGCGGGCCATCGGAGTGGCTTATGCGAGCTGCGGGAAGTTCCAGGACTGACGC
Organism: Przewalskia tangutica; assembly: GCA_029844215.1. Taxonomy (NCBI): domain Eukaryota; kingdom Viridiplantae; phylum Streptophyta; class Magnoliopsida; order Solanales; family Solanaceae; genus Przewalskia; species Przewalskia tangutica. The sequence goes on from CM056739.1 coordinate 37,768,531, forward strand.
GCGCACATTAGATCTGCGAGCGAGTGGCGGCCGATCATGTGGCGGTGCAGACAGATATCATGATCTGATTTATGACCTTGTTAGTGCTGTGGGTTTTAGTAGTCGGCTATGCCTTCGTACTTACCGTGACGGTTTTATTATGACACAGGTAGGACCTGGTGTTCATGTGTATTCCTTGGTGCTTTTATATCATAGACTGCCGGTGAGGAAGATATTCCACGGGCATGATTGATGTTGTGGGCGTGAGACCCATAGTTGTATTTGAGTGATGACTTTGAGGGCGTGAGTCCCTGACTTGACATGATCGCTATTTATTGTGAGCGTAGTTTGGTTATCATACATGTCTCTGCTTTATATAGACTACTATGATTTCATTTACAGTATTTTCAGTTTCACATACTCGGTACCTGTTGTACTGACCTCCTTCGGGGGGCTGCGTTCATGCCGCAGGTAGAGGTACACCAGTGTTGATCCTCGCTCTTGGTCACGATTCAGCGTTTGGGAAGCTCCGTTTCTCGGAGGCTTATCGATGGTATAGTCCCCGTCGTTGTAAGTGCTTACATTCAGGGTATGGCGGAGCCTGTCCGCCATTGTTGTGATCTCATTCTTAGAGTGCATGAAATGCTGTTGTGGCGTAATTGTAAAAAGGGATGTAATCGTTCTAGTTGTTATATATTTATGCCGAAAGCAACTTTTCTCGAATAAGCTGTTTTACACTTCACTTTATTCATGTCTTGTTTTATATTCGTGATTACTCACGATGTATGGCTACTTGGGTGCCCGGTAAGGCACGATCCACGGGCAGGTTCAGGTCGTGACAAAAGTGGTATCAGAGCAGTTAATCCTCGGAAAGTGTCTACAGACCGTATCTAGTAGAGTCTTGATTATCGGTGTGTTGTGCACCACACCTATAATCAGGAGGCTGCAGGATATTTAGGATTGGTTTCCATTCTTCTCACTCTGAGATCGTGCCTTAGAGCTTTGTTATAAGTTGGACTCCCTCTGACGTATTCTTTTTCACCCGTTATGCCTCTACGCGAGCAACGAGCCCGGAAGGGCAAAGCAGAGGAGGCGCGAGTAGAGCACAGAAGGTTACCAGGGCACGGGCCCATTCATTATCTGAGACAGCGCTTCATTCGGGGAGTTCTGCGACGCCGCTAGCCCCAGGAGAGTTTAGAGCAGTAGCAGTAGCTACTGAGACCATGATACCTAAGCCTCTAGTCCCACGGCCAGGAACAAAGGATATGAGTTACAAGGAGATGGCGATTACTAGCTAGTCCGGTGGTGGGAATGAGACGGACGGAGCCGGTGGTTAAGCGATGCGATAGTTCACCCTAGATCCGATAGTTTCGAGGCATCGGGGCTTCTTGAATTGCAGTCCACTCGAGTTCTATGGATTGAGGACTGAGGAAGATCATCAGGAGTTTATTCGACAGTTGCAGCGGATCATGAAAGTGATCGAGACCTCAGAGGCATTTCTTACACACTTTTTGCCCTCGCTGATGAGGAGAGCTCGGGCAGATAGATTTATGAGGTTGAGGCAGAACGGGCGAACGGTTCGGGAATACAGTATAGAGTTTGACTTATTGGCTCGTTATGTCCCCGCTTTAGTGGCAGACATGGAGGATAGAGTGCACCGATATGTCACAGGACATGACGATTATCTAGCAGAGAGTTGTACAAGAGTAGCTCTTCAGTCAGACATGGACATTGCCCGCGTACATGCTTACACGCAGCAGACTGAGGAACGTAGAGATCGACGGACTAACCAAGATCAGCAGAAGAGGGCCAGAATATCAGGGTCCTTTGGTAACTTTCGAGGCGGACCTTCAGGTGGTTATGCGCCTCGCCCGATCTGAGTGGTTCTCCGCGGACTTGGGGCGTTCGGGGTATTTAGGAGTTGGTCGAACTCGGGGTTTAGTTCACGATTTATATAGGTTCAGCCCGATCAGTTGATTTCCTCTATGTTCACTATGTGGTAGACGCCATCCCGGAAATGTCGTCTTTTACTAATGCTTGTTTTACGGTGGCGCGAGGGCCATGTGAGAGAGAATGTCCTAGTAGGAGGGATACGGTGGGATGACTTAGCCTACCAGTCGATTCGCGATTGATGGTTGAGAGGAAGGGTGTTAGCTGAGGAGGCCACCCGCTCGATGTGGCCATTGTGGTAGGAAGTGTCGTACTTCCCGACGGCTTGTTTTGCTCTCGGCAGCGGGGCCATCTTGCGAGAAATTGTCCGACCAGATGTGGCGCGGATGTAGAGACTCGACGCCGAGGATCGATGGCTAATTCATCATCTTCCTAGCTATCGCCCAACAGGCGAGGATTGATTAGACGACAAAGGAAGTGAAGCGATGAATGCAGTATATCCTTAACCTACAGAGATTTGTATGTGTGATAAGATGAGTATACCTTAAGTGTTCTGTTCTGATAGCATTGTGTTAATTGTGATTAGAAAACATGGGTAGTTGTAAAGGGTAAGTCTGGGGACGAGAAAATGGGGAGCCTTAGAATTTATAACAGTTGGGACCTTGGATGCAAGGCCGTCCTGAGTGGATGATTTTACGGTTGGTCTTTGTCGAAGTACTCGGTATACATGGTGTATTTGTGTGATAATTCCATGGGTAGTGTGAGATAAAAGTGGTAGCTTTCATGACGTGAATTGGTAAGATTGTTAGGATCGGGAGCGAGTTTAGTATGAAGTGGGTGGGTTGAGGCCATATCGCGAGTCAACCCGCGGCCGGAAAGTGGTGAAGTCGGTTGAGGTGGTCCCGCTAGATGATAGGTCACGAGGTGTTAGGCCCAAGTTTAGTTAACCATCGTACGAGTTCGTGGAAGCGTTCGACCAGTAGTCGGGCCGATGAGGTCAGCCCATCTTGTCTTTCAGTCAGGACCGTTTACTCGGCAGAGGGTTATGCGAGATGTTATATCAGGAAGGTTGTAAGGTTGCACGAGGTGCCTACTTTCACCTTATGTGACAGATGGAGCCTAGTTTACGGCTGTTTCTTTTCTGGAGGTTTTACCAGGCAGGGTTAGGAACTCAGGTGAGTCGTAGTATCGCATTCGCCCTCGGGCCAGTGTTTGGATTTCAGGGGTAGCTGTGAGGATTGTTGCCTCCTGTTGAGGGAGTGTTTATAGCTACCATTTCAGTATTCGGATATCGCCTTATGACGCCTTGTAGGGGCGGAAGTGTAAGTTGCCGGTCGATTGGTTCGATGTTGGCAAAGTTCAGATAGTTGGTTCATACTTGTTTCGGCAGGATGTGGATAATGTGAAGCTTATCCAGAAGAGATTTTGGCGGCTCGAGTCAGCGAAGTCGTGCGGATAGTCGGCGACACTTAGAGTTCGAGTTGACGGTGGGCCTTCGAAGGTACCACCGGAAAGGGTATGACGAGGTTTGGAAACCGGAGCGATGGCGAAATGTGGTAAGTTGTGAGAAAGAGTTCGAGTGTCACGAGAAGATGCACGAGTAAGGAAGAAGCGAGCATGTGTTAAGAACATAGTTGTGATCATTTCGTTTGTAAAGTGAAGGTGCGAAGGGAGTATCTTTTAGCCCTTGGGTGGGAGTTTTTGTGATGTTAGAGGTGATTCCTCGTGGACTTTGATGTAAGTATTTGCGCGGGTGTTTTCTGTGGCCATGTGTGGCATTTGCAAACTGGTTAAGCTATGAGGAACTTGATCGTTATCTGTCTTGAGAAGGAACATTCGACGAATGTTTCTGAGGAGGAGAATGTTACACCCGTAGTTCGGTGTATGTATATGAGGACGTACGAACGAGAATACGACAGTAAAATTGGAAAGGAAGAAAGATGTGATTTTTCGACGGAAAAGTTTCCGAATTTTGAGAAGGAAAAATGTTCGTTAAAGGGAATTGGATTCCCAGATTTGGTATTCGGACTTTTTGGAATATTTGAGTATTATGGAATTTTATTTCTGAAATTGGTCACGTGGGGCCCACTGGAGAATTTACGGTTTTGTGGGGCCACTTTATTCGGATTTTGGCATTGCGGATATTTTGGAAGATGAAATATTTTGGGCGAGTAGAGGCGACACGTGTCACCGTGTGGCCATGTTGGCGGGTGGAGAAGGCAGTGGGGCGTTTTTAGGTGGACAAGTGGCCCATTTTGTGGTGGCCACTTGTCCCATTTTTGTGGTAGCCAAATGGTTGGCCAACTACCCACACACATGTACCCATCCTCACCACACACTTGCCTAGATCTTGGCCATTGATTTTCCTATAAATACCCGTTGTTTCAAGACTTATTTCATCCACACTTTGAGATTCTAAGTCACAAAATACTCCCTTTGTTGAGGTTCTCGCCCTACTCTCCCCTTGGTGTAGGAAAAATTCTTCAAGTGTTGATATAGTCCCAAATACCTTAGCCTAGTATCCCTAGTTGTATTCCAAGTTATTTCAATACTAGGAGCAGAAAATTCTACTTTATTCCTTTAGTCGCAAAAACGAAGCCCTAGAAAAATCTTCATAGCTTAGATGAAGTGTTAAGAGAAGTTATTTGGAAACTTCTAAGGGTTGCTTGGAGCGGGTTGGAGCGTCAGGAATTGGAGCTAAACATTGCTCAGGATCGACTTATAATCTTGGATAATTTTGGGCTTATCGAGGTAATGATCTATGTCCCCCTATTGTAATTGGAAATTACATGTTGTAGTAGTTAATCATTGAGTATAAGATATATTGGAAGTATAATTATAAGGAATTGAACTGTATTTACATTGAACTGTATTTGCAGTAGACTTGTAGTATTATTGTGGAGTAGAATTGTACACGTCCGGTTAGACGTGTAACCCCCCCTGGAATTGTTGGTTTGGTAGCAGGCCTCGTTTGAGGAGGAGTTTTATGTGGTTGCGGGGAGGTCGCTGAATTTTCCGTAGAATAAGGAATCTTGTATCTAGAATTATTCTACGAAGAGAGCTAGAGGTTGATAGACGTTTTGTGGCCTTTATAGGTTGAAGTACTACGAGTAGCGTATTCTACTTGAAGGGTGGAAAAGGCGAGCAAGGTTAGAGTACTTTGGAGCGTTTTGCTAATTGTCGATAATCGTCGCGAGGTATGTGAACCTCTTCCTATCCTTTCTAGCATGATATTTGTGAAATATATTTAGTGCGGTAGGCAGCGCGTGTGTTTAAAGGAAGTTGATTTTCCTTTTGTGTCCTTGACTTGATTCCAAAGTTAAGTGACTTGTTATGAAGCATTAAGGACTTGAATTATGTTAAAAAGGTGTAAAATCTCACTCATGATTAATGGGTGTGTGGTCTTTTAAAGAATAAAGTTATCTTGATTTCGAAAATAAGAATGGTTTTATCATTGGATTTAAAATGATAACTTGACTTATAAACAACTTGATTTTGGGAAAGGAGAAGTAATTTGATTTAAAGGTATAGGTTACTTGTTTTTAAAAGAGTAAGACACTTGGTTTAAAAAGTATATTGCTACTTGACTTTTAAAGGAGAAGTGCCTTTGTTTTAAAAGAAGGTATGGAAATTGTTTTGGTTTTACTTTGATGTCTTTTGACTTGAGTTTAAATAATAAGAATCTGGAAGTATTTCAAAAGAGTTATTAACCATTTTTGAAAGAAAAGAAATACTTGGTTTTAAAAGCTAAAGTGTTATACTAGCTTTATGGGAAGTTAGGTATAACGACTTAAGGAAGATAGAAGGAACGGTTTACTTATTTTTTTTTTATGAAAGTCTTGTATTGATTCTGGAAAGTGTAGTAAGATGGTTTGATAAGTAGACATGTTAGGATACTACGTGTGTTAGCGTCTTGTGATGTTTGTATAAATGGGTTTCCCTTGTTGTGCTTATGTTGTTTAACGATAAGCTGTTATGTTAGTATTATATCACTCACCTCTTGACATGATTAGGGGTTAAGGCGCCCTCCGTCGGGGTAGACTCGGTAGTGTGTGACCTATGATTCGAGAATACCTCATGCGGGTTTGTGTGACCTATGAGGAGCTACGAGTTCCAGTTAGTGTGCGGCCTTTATGGTCATGCGGTCTATGTGGCGTGCGGTGCGAGTCGGGGCGTTGCCGGGAGTAGCTACCCTCGATGCGGGAATACCTCATGCGGGCCATCGGAGTGGCTTATGCGGAGTCTGCGGGAAGTTCGGGACTAGGCGCGACATTAGATCTGCGGGCGAGTGGCGGCCGATCATGTGGCGGTCAGACAGATATCATGATACGATTTATGACCTTGTTGGTGCTGTGGGTTTTAGTAGTCGGCTATGCCTTCGTACTTACCGTGCGGTTTTATTATGACACGAGTAGGACACAGGGTTCATGTATTCCTTGGTGCTTTTATATCATAGGCTGGCGGTGAGAAGATATTCCACGGGCATGATTGATGTTGTGGGCGTGAGACCCATAGTTGTATTTGAGTGATGACTTTGAGGTGTGAGTCACGACTTGACATATTCGCTTATTTATTGTGAATCGTAGTTTGGTTATCATACATGTCTCTGCTTTATATAGACTACTATGATTTCATTTACAGTATTTTCGATTTCACATACTTGGTACTGTTATCGACCTCGCCCGGGCTGCGTTCATGCCGCAGTAGAGTACACCGGTGTTGATCCTCGCTCTTAGGAGTCACGATTCGGCGTTTGGGAAGCTCCGTTTCTCGGAGGCTTATCGGTGGTATAGTCCCCTGTCGTTGTAAGTGCTTACATTCAGGGTATGGCGGAACCTGTCCGCCATTGTTGTCATATCATTCTTAGAAGTGCAGAAATCTTGTTGTGGGCAGAATTGTAAAAGGGATGTAATCGTTCTAGTTGTTATATATTTATGCGAAAAGGCAACTTTTCTCGAATAACTGTTTTACACTTCACTTTATTCATGTCTTGTTTTATATTCCGATTACTCGATGTATGGCTACTTGGGTGCGGGGTAAGGCACGATCCACGGGCGGGTTGGTCGTGACAACAACCCCGCCAACAAGATACTGAGACCTCAGAGTGTTATAACAACAATGACGGGGCAGGGCCCGCCATACCCCGAATGTAAGTACTACAACGATATGGGATTATACCAAAGATAAGCCTCGAGAAACGGAGCTTCCCAAAAGCGTGATCCTATGGCGAGGATCAACAATCGGTGTACCTCTACTGCGGCATGAACGCAGCCCCGAAGGTCGATACATGTACCAAGTATGTGAAACTGAAAATACTGTAAACGAAATCATAACAATCTAAATAAAACAGGAGACATGTATGACAACCAAACTACAGTTCACGACATAAAAGAAGTCATGTCAAAGTAGGGACTCACGCCCTCAAAGTCATCACTCAAATATAACCAAGGGTCTCACGCCCACAATATCAATCATGCCCGCATCATGGCCACACGCCCCCGGAATTCTCCATCGGTGTAGACATGTCCAGGATGCAATAACAGTATACCGGGTAATCAACCCTGCCGCATGGCCACATGCCCCCAGAATTCTTCATCGGTGCAGACATGTCCATGTAACAACAATAACAATATATCGGGTAATCAACCCTGCCGCATGGCCACATGCCCCCGGAATTCTTCATCGGTGCAGACATGTCCATGTAACAACAATAACAATATATCGGGTAATCAACCCTGCGCGTAGCCACATGCCCGAGTCTGCATCGGTGCAGACATGTCCATGTAACAACAATAACAATATATCGGGTAATCAACCCTGCCGCATGGCCACATGCCCCCGGAATTCTGCATCGGTGCAGACATGTCCATGTAACAACAATAACAATATATCGGGTGATTAACCCGTCGCGTAACGCATGCCCGGAATTACAGACGGTGCGTACATGTCCATGTAACAACAATAACAATATATCGGTGATTAACCCGCGCGTAGCGCATGCCGAGTGCGCCGGTGCGGACATATGTCCATGTAACAACAATAACAATATATCGGGTGATTAACCGCGCGACGGCCGCATGCCCCCGGAATTCTGCATCGGTGCAGACATGTCCATGTAACAACAATAATAATATATCGGGTGATTAACCCGCCGCATGGCCGCATGCCCCCGGAATTCTTCATCGGTGCAGACATGTCCATGTAACAACAATAACAATATACCGGCCCTCCATCGAGAGACGCGGTAGCATAGGAATACAACTTTTCACACAACAAGGCTATCACAAGCAAGCACAAGCAAATTACCATACTTCAATTCCCTTACAAATATCCATTCTTTCACAAGAAGTCACCTGATACCCACACTCGTAGTATCCAAAACAGAGTAATTATTATCTTAAGTAAACCAAAATAGTTTCCCCTTTTTAAAGACAAGTAACAACCTTCTTTTCCAAAAGTTCAAGTTTGCCTAATTTCAAATACTCAAGTCTCTTATTTTCGAAAGGTTTCGTAGTTCATAGTATTAATCACTTAATAACATAATTCTCTTTTAAAACAATTTGAGTAACATATGCCTTATGTGTGAGTAGGTTATTCTTGTGTATAACAATCTTATTAAAGCAGCCATGATCTAGAAAATGTAATACAATTTTGTCTTATCTTTAGCTTCTATGCAGATGGAGGTTTCTACTGGTTTTAATAATAATTAATTAGTCAATACATTTTCCTTTATTAACGCTGCATTGGTTTGTTCGATACTTGTTCTCATTTCCGAAATCAATATAACATTATTCCTTTTAACACCCAATTACCCATTTCTCATTAAAACGGTTTCACAACTTTTTAACACAATCCAAGTCCTTATTAATTCACATCCAGTCTTTTATCTTTTAAAAACCACAAACCATTTCTTTGCCCACATAAAGTTGTTATAACCAACTTCCCATAAAGCCGTTATAACGCTTTATGTTTTAAACCAACCAAATTCATTTAACACGTATGCGTCACCGACTACATAGTTCACAACATATCATGCTAGAAAATATAGGAAGAGGTTCACATACCTCACGACGATTATCGACAAATAGCAAAAGCTCAAAAATCTTGTAATCTCGCTAGCCTTTTCCACCCTTCAAGTAGAATACGCTACTCGCGATCTTCAACCTATAACGGTCATATAAGTCTATAAACGTCTAGGCTACTCTGTAGAACATTCTGAGCAGAAGGTTCTTAATTCTACGGAAAATTGGGCAGCACTTCCCTACCCGACAAACTACACAAGTCTACTGTAAATACAGCCCTATGTAAGTACAGTTCAATTCTCTTCTTTACCAACCTTCTATATATCTTATACTTAATTCTAAACTACTACGATATGTAATCTCCAATTACAATAGAAGGACAAAGATATTTACCTCGACAAGCCCAAAATTATCCAAGTTATAATGTCGATCCTGAGCAACGTTTAGCTCCTACTCCGTGTGCTCCAACCCGCTCCAAGCAACCCTTATACGCTCCTAACCAACTCCTCTTTAAGAACCAACCTAAACAAGTGAAGAACACTAAGGTTCTTGTCCTCACAACTCTCGGCCAAGGTGAGGCTTTAGGGGCTAGGGTGTGAAATCTTTTCTAACTTTTGGTTAACAATCTTCCTAATACACTAAGGAAGAACACTTAAAACTTTAAGAATTTTTGGACAACGTTTGGTCAAGGGAGAGGGGTGTTTGGACGAGAACTACTACAAAGGGAGGGAGTATTTTTGCCTTGGAATTTCTCAAGTGTGGATGAAGAAGTCTTGCAACTTAAGGGGGTATTTATAGGACATTCAAGGGCTAGGATTGAAGCAAGTGTGTGGTCTAGATTGAGCCATGTGTGTGTGGGTCCCACTTATCTATCTACTACACAAATATCTAGCAAGACTTTTGACCAAATGTTTTAAGCCTTTTTCATGCCAAAACGTTTTCAACATGTCCAACAATTTCGTCCAACCTTGCCACCTAGGGTGACATGTCGCCTCCTATTGGTCCAAAATATTTCATCTTAGAAAATATCCGTAATGCCAAAAATCCGAAAATAAAGTGGGCCCCACAAAACCAGTAAATTCTCAGTGGGCCCCACGTGACCAATTCGGAAAGAGTAAAATTCCATAATTCTCAAATATTCCAAAAGTCCGAATCGAATCAGAATCCAATTCCCATTAACGAACCTTTTCCTTCACAAAACCGGAAACTTTTAGTGAAAAATCACACCTCTTTCTTTCCAAAATTATCGCCGTATTCTCGCACGCACGCCCTCACATACATACTGCGGAACTACGGGGTGTAACGATTATGCCTCGAGGAGCAACGGCCCGAGAAGGGCAAAGGAGTAGCGAGGCTACTAGTCGGACTCAGAGAGTTGATAGGGCTTATGCCTGTGGTATCTGGATGTTGTCTGCTGATCGGCAAGTTCTTCTGCGCCAGTTTTGATACCCAGCACGAGCCTCGGTTTCGCGATTAGGAGAAGACTATAGGGTCATGAGGAAGCAATTATGTTATTGACCAAGATAAGCGGTGCTACTGATTTCATCCAGGAGGTTATTCGGCAAGCATGCAGACGGTGTACAGAGGTAGAGGCAACGTGGAGATCGGCGTAAGAGGCTAGACCGGTTGGTTATCCGGTGAGTTTTTGGACGAGCACTCGAATGAGTGAGATATTCGTCGACCTACCCAGTACATACCCCCGCAGCTCACAAGTGGGAGATTTGACCCCACAAGGTATTTAGGAGCTGGTCCGAGCTCCAGGGTTCGAAGTTCTCAGAGGAGGAGAGGATTTTCTCAGTCGAGGCCACATATTCCTCAGTGTTTCCGATGTAGTAAGCGTCATATGGGGAAATGCCGTTATGGCACAAGTGTTTGTTATTATTGTGACCGTCAGCCCTGGCGGTGGGAATGTCTGTTAGAAAGAACCGTAAGGTGGCTCACCTATGAGGCGGTAGTTAGTTCCCTTTCCTCCACATTGTCGTCCCCGAGCAAGGTGTTCGATGTCACCAGTGGTAGAGGTCAGGGTGGAGTTTATGGTTCTGGCGGTCCTTCGAACCGCATAGATGACGTGACTACTGGGCAGGATCAGGAGGCAACATCGCATGGGGTTACAGGTATATCTCGATTCTTTTGAATCATACGTGCATTGTTAGATTTAGATTTCGCCCTAGCATATATGTTTTCCCTTTGTTGCTAGCAGTTGTAAGTGATAGTACCCCCAGAGGTAGGAATACTTTGATTAGTAAAGTGAAAAGTTAAGAATGTTGACAAGAATGGTAAGTGAACTGAGACTATAGTTGTGTAGAGTTCACAAGTTGTAGTTACCCCATAATAAGTGTAAGACCAATAGGGGAGGATGTACGGTAGAAATACTTTGACCTATGTGACAAACCTCTAGTGAATAAGGGGATAGGGTGAGAAGTACCTTGAGATAAGAGAAAGATTTATTTCAGACTAAGAATGAGAAGTTAAGTGTGACGATGGGTCGGGTTATGGACTTATTTCGGGTCAACCGATAGTATGGAATCGGGTGATGTCAGTTGGATATGGTCCCGCTATGTGATAGGGTCACGAAGATGCAAGGCCCAAGTCTAGTTGATTTTGTCCGTGTACTAAATAAGTTTGAAAGTACGAGAAAGTATGACAAGTAAGGAAAGAAAGGAACCTCTAAGGATCCCGTGTTTGAGAAGACTGTAACCTTCGAGTTTTGTGAGAAGGGGTCGCGGACGGAAAGTCCATTGATATGTTTACGTATGTTGTGGTGGCCATGTGTGGCATCGTTGGTCTTGTGCAGTTTTGATTGATAGGCATAGTATAGAGTTTATGCCGGAGTTTGTATAGCTTGACAACCGACTAAGAACATTCGGGGATGAATGTTTCTAAGGGGGGAAGAATGTTATACCCCATAAGTCCAGGACATGTATGCGAGAATGTACGTAAGGAACACAAGACTTGAATTTGGTACGAAAGGAAGAATTGTTTTTCCGACGGAAAATCTTCCGAACTTCGGAAAGGAAAAATGTTCGTTGAGTAGAATTAGATTCTCAAAATGCATTATTTGAAGAGTATGGAACTTATTAACATTATGGAAATTTATTTTACGGATTTGGTCATGTGGGGCCCACCCGAGGAATTTTACATTTTTGTGGGGCCCACGAGGGTTACGGAATTTTATGGACGAATGAGAGGGCGACACGTGACACCTCCCCCACATGGTCTTGTCGAAAAATTGCAAGGGTAAAATGGTCATTGACCATGGTAAAAGATCAAGTCTTGCTAGCTTGAGATTGTTGACTTGTCAACTTGTCCACTTGGCTTAACATTAATTGTCCTTCATCCTAGCCCACAAGTGTTTTCATCTAAGCCATCCAATGTGTTATATAAGCATACTACTAGTGCAAGATAAGGTCTTCCACACTTAGAAAAATTAGAGAACATTTGTGCCAAGAACAATAGCTCTCGGGTTCACCACACTCTCCACACAAAATTTTTGTAGTTGTGATCCATTATTCACAAGAATTAAACCTAAGGTCCCTTAGGGTATTGTAAGGATATCTCAATAGAAAGATTTCGGAAAAACGACGTTTTCACGTTAGTCGCAAGGCGAAAACCTAAGTAGTTTTCCTAGTTTTGGATTGAAAATGGAAGAGAAGTTGGTTGTGAACTTCTAAAGGCTTCAAATAGCGGATTGGAGCGTAAAGGAAATGAGCTAAGAATTGCTAAGGAGCGACTTTGAATCTTGGAAATTTTAAGGGCTTGTAAAGGTATAATTCTTGTCGTTTTAGTAATTAAGTTTACTTATTGTTGTAGCTATGGATATTAGCAAGAATGAGGTATTTAGTATGAAATTTGATAAGTGTATTGGCTATTGGAACCCCAATCCGAAAACTAGCATGTTTAGCCTTAAGATTACAATTCAAGTTTATTATTAGTTTAAGTCGTCGCATGTTGTATAAAGAAGGAAATTGTAGTTGTTGAAGTTGTTTATGGCTATATAACATGTTAGACCTTAGAACTTGGAATTGGAAAAGGATTGGAAAGGACTTGTGTTGTTGTATAAGGTTAGCCGAGAAATGGCTTTTGGAGTATTAAACTACTTGGTATGAATTGTGGGGCGGAATTTTACACGTATTGTAAGGCGTGTAATCCCCTTTGGTTGGTTGTTGTTTTGAGCCTTAAATGTGGCATGTTTGGTTATTGTATTCGGCCTTGAAAAAGGTGGCAAAGTATGTAGAAACAAAGGAAGTGCTGCCCGATTTTCCGTAGAATAAGAGACCGTGTACTTAGTATTATTCTATGTTAGAAACTAGAAATTGATAGTCATGTTGTGACCTTTATAGGTTGACAATTCTACGTACGGCGTATTCGGCTTAGCTTGTGGATTTAGCCGAAAAGGTATGTGAACTACTTCCTCTTCTAGCATGATTCCTTAAGATAAAGAAAGTATGTCCTACTCCTTAAATGATCCATTCCTTGGTTGTATTTGGATTGCCTAAAATAAAATTTGTTCTATGTACTTCCTTGATTGTACTTTGATGTTTAAATTGTAAGTTGTATAATCCATTGCCTTAGTGAAGTTTGAATTCTTAAGAGTGAAGGTAGTTTACTTAAAGTACATAGAGTCTTGAAAAGGAAGTGGTTTCCAAATCTTTTGGCTAGTGCCTTAGTTCCAAAACCTAAGGGTCGTTATAATGACTTTAGGGGAGTCAAAGGAGTGATTTACTTAATTGTTTTAAAAGAGGAGAAATGACATGATTTAAGAGAAGTAACTTGTTTTAAAGGTGTGAGTTACTTGAGGTTTAAAAGTAGAAGAAACTTGATTTCTAAAGATTAAGAGACTTGAAGTATTTTGAATGATAAAAAACTTGATTTGTAAGTATGTGATACTTGGTTTTAAAAGTATAAGTCTCTTGGTTATAAAAGGAATGAATATGTCTAAAACCATAAAGGGTTATAACGGCTTTATGAGAAGTTGGTTATAACGGCTTTATGGAAGGTTAAGAAAGTTGTCTATTTTTGATTAATGGGCATAAGTTGCCTAGATTGTGAAAATTTGAAGTTACTTGATTTCAAGCTTTGAAATGAGTTTTCTAAAAGTGTAGTAGCTTACTTTGAAAAATAGACATACCTTGATACTACGGGTGTTAGTATCTTGGGGTTTTACATAAAAGGAGTCTTTTGAAAAGCATGTACGTACGTAGTACTTTGGCTTGTTTAATTGAGAATTATTCTATTTGTGCCTTGATAAGTACTTTGGCTTGTTTAATTGAGAATTATTCTATGTGTGCCTTGATAAGTACTTTGGCTTGTTTAATTGTGAATTATTCTATAAGTGCCTTGAGTTTATAAAATGAAAGTCTAAAGATTTTATGAACTTGCCTATATGTGCTGGTGATAGCCTTTGAGTGCAAGTATTATATTTGTACGGTGCCGCGACTCTCGGTTGGAGGGCCGGCTGTCTTGTTGTAAGTTTACTTGGACGTACCGACGGTGATGTGGGATTCCACGGGTATGCTTCCATTATTTGTATTACTCATTGGACATGCTTATACGATGTGGGATTCCGGGGCATGTGACCAGGAGGCGGGTTAGATTCCCGGATTTGTTTGTGTTACCCCATGGTCATGCTTATACGATGTGGGATTCCGGGGCATGCTACCACGAGGGATATTGTTATTCCATGGAGTCACCCTCCATGAGATTGAGTGACGCAGGCTGGATCTGGTAGATAGCTTTCGTACTTGCCCCCGTCAGTTGATGACGCAGGCTGGAGCTGGTAGTTAGCTTTCGTAATTGCCCCCGTCAGTTCTATCACACAGTTTGGTACGGTAGTCTCCGGTAGATAGCTTTCGTACTTGCCCCGGTCATATTTTGTGATGCAGGCTGGATCTGGTAGTTAGCTTTCGTACTTGCCCCCGTCAGTTGTTGACGCAGGCTGGATCTGGTAGTTGGCTTTCGTACTTGCCCCCGTCAGTTTATGATGCTGGATCGGTGGTTCGTTTTCCTACTGCCCGTCTGATTTTAGAACACGGGTGGGACTTGGTGTTCATGTATGCCTATTGGTGTTATATTATATCATGGACTGCCGGCAGTGAGGAAGGATTCCACGGGCATGATTGATATTATGGGCGTGAGACCCATGGTTATATCTTCGTAATGACTTTGAGGGCATGCGTCCCTGACTTGATATGACTGATTATGTATTGTGTAACGTAGGTTGGCTATCGACATGTCTCTGCTTTGTTTAGATCGCCATGATTTCATTCTGATATTTTCTTTATTTCACATACTTGGTACATTCTTCCGTCGACCTCGCCCGGGGCTGCGTTCATCCGCAGTTTAGGTAATGATTTGGTGATCTGCAGTGTAGGACCGCCTTTCGAGTTTTGGATAGCTCCCTCTGCTCAGAGTTTATCTTTTGGTATAGTTCCTTGATGTGAGCTTTTGTACTGCATGGGTACAATGAGGACTTGTCCGTCATATTCGATAAAACTCTTAGAGGTCTGTATTCATATGTGGGATTGAACTCATATACAGTGTAGTGTCTTTTGTGTATGTATATTATGGCAGCCTTGTCGGCTTTGCCCTTGTACGTATGTTGGTTTTAAAAAAATAAAATAATGAGGTGTTATTTAAATTCCGCAGTTTATTTGTGTTGTTAAGGTAGAAGGGTGCCCAGGTAGGGCACCAGTCACGGGCCCGGGGTTCGGGGTGTGACAATCATGATCTCAGATTCTTGTATTGGTGGGATGGCATGAAAATGGGCATATCGGAGTTTGTTGCTCAGTGCCCGAATTGTCAACAGGTTAAGGTTGAGCACCAGAAGCCTGGTGAATTACTGCAGGAGATAGAGATCCCAACCTGAAAATGGGAAGTGATTAATGTGGACTTCATTACAGGATTACCTCTTACTCAGCAGAAGTATGACTCTATATGGGTTATTTGTCACGACCCGACCTCGGATCCGTGACTGGTGCCTTACCCCGGGCACCCTTGTGATACAACATCAGAGAAAACCAGCGGAAATAAACTCACAAACAAGAACCATATAAGAATATAAAACAGGCTAACCCAAAGTGGCTACCTCTAAATATAATAAAACGAACAGTTACATCCTTACATCCCAATTCATGACAGGACTACAAGCCTCTAAGAAGGTATAAACACTATGACGGGACAGGGCCCCGCCATACCCCCTGAATGTACAAAAGTCTACAACCTCAGGGAACCGTACCAAAAGACGAGGCCTCCGGAGAAATGGAGCCTCCCGAGAACCGAACAGTGATCCTAAGAGTGCGGATCAGCAAGCTATGAACCTCAACCTGCGGCATGAACGCAGCCCCCCGAAGGAGGTCAGTACAACATGTACCAAATATGCGAAACTGGAAAATACTGTAATAATATCATAAGTCAAAAATATAAACTGGAGTCATAGACGAAAATCAGTTTACTTTGCACTGTGCCTTACTAACAATGAGAGTAACAAATGTATATATGTACTGCATAAAAATAGGAAGCTCATGATCAAAACAGGGTACCTCGCCCGTAGTATCATTAAGCAATCCTACTCCTGGGACTATTTCACCCGCATAGGTCCTGTGGACCCGCATGAGGTCATCCGCCTCGTCATGGGACTATTTCACCCGCATGGGACTATTTCACCCGCATGGATCCTGTGGACCCGCATGAGTACCATCGCCGTACTCGCATGGGACTATTTCACCCGCATGGATCATGTGGACCGGATCCGCATGAGTACAAACGTCGCACTCGCATCATGGGTAGCAAATCCATGGCATAAGTAGTAAACCATCCTATTGGAGCATACCCGTGGGCCACCCATCGTGTCAGTATGTCCAAAGGAAATAACAAGAATAACCCGGGGTTTACCCGTAATAATATATATATAACATAGCTCATCCGGCTATCATACATAACATAAGCACTACCGGCCTATCATACGTAACATAAGCACTACCGGCCTATCATATCATAACATAAGCACTACCGGCCTATCATATCATAACATAAGCACTACCGGCTTATCATATCATAACATAAGCAAGTTAAGAAATCCCCTAACTTCTTATTAACATTATTAATATATCCCCTCATTTTAGTATAACTAAGGCACTAACATGTCTTTTAATAGAAAATCCGGGAATTTAACCCAAGTACCATGTACTTCTAACCTTTTTAGAAATAACTCTTTTTATACAAAAATTCCAAGATACTAATCACCATAGTATCAAGTTACGATTTCTTTTCAAGACAAGTCACATCTCCTTTTAGAAATATAATAGGCTTCTAAATCAAATGACTTCATTTCCTTTAAAACCTTAGGCAACCAATGCCTAAAAATCAATTCACCTTCCATAGTTTCAAATCCTTTACCCGTACTTGTTTTAATTAGAGTAAATCTTTCATTGTGAACCTTTCGAAAACTAATATAACCAACTTCCCATAAAGTCATTATATTAGCGTCATTCCTTTGTCAAATACATTTTCCCTAAATCCAAGGGACTTATACCTTTAAAATGAAACAAGTATCATATACTTTAAAACAAGTGAAAGATATCAAATCTTGTACGTCTACCGTACTACATAGGTACAACTACTCATGCTCAAGAGATAGGAAAGTTTCACATACCTCTTCGGTTAATCCACTTGCTAAGTCCGAAATACCGCACGTAATATGTCAACCTATAATGACCATAATACGTTTATTAACCCCTAATTTCAATGTAGAAATTCCAAATTCAAGTTACCAATTCCTAAGGAAAATTGGGCAGCATTTCCTTTGTTTCTACTCACTTTGCCACCTTTTCAAAGGCCGATTTTTCAACACTTAAACGCCACATTAAGGCCCAACATCCAAACCAACACAAAGGGGATTACACACCTAATCGTGGGTGTGTAAAATTCTGCCCCATAAGTTATAATAATACACTTAACAAATTCTAAAGTAGTTTATAG
Organism: Przewalskia tangutica; assembly: GCA_029844215.1. Taxonomy (NCBI): domain Eukaryota; kingdom Viridiplantae; phylum Streptophyta; class Magnoliopsida; order Solanales; family Solanaceae; genus Przewalskia; species Przewalskia tangutica. The sequence continues at coordinate 37,786,398 of CM056739.1, forward strand.
GCTACAACATGCTCATAATATCTCTTTAGCCAAATCCTTCATACCCAAACCACATTTCTTGCATGCAATGACTCTAATAGCATTATTTACTACCAAAAGTTCTTTCTTCTTAACATGCAACACTAAAAACTAATAATAAAGGAAGAATCATTACCTTAGAGCTTTAGCCAAATTTATCCAACAACTTGCTAGCTTCTATTCCAAGAACACCACCACAATAACCTTCACAAGCTAGCCACAAGCTTCCTTCTTGCCTTTTACTTTTCAGATTTTTCCTAAGGCTAGAATATCTCTTGGAGTTTTAGAGAGAATGAGGAGCTTGAAATAATTAAGAGAGAAGGAGGAGCTTTGTCTAAGAGAGAGATGAAAGATGACCAAGTCTTTAAGACTTGGTCAATATAATGCATGCAAAATCAGATGGGGGGGGGACACTTGTCACCCTCCCATGCCCTTTTTAAAAGAAAAGATCAGATTTTTCTAAGTTTTTCCTCCAGATTCCCCGCCTCGACGCCGCGGCGCCGCAACTCCTGCGGACTCTCGGAACTTTAGGCGCCGCGGCTCTGATTTCCGGCGTCGCGGCCATGAATTCCCCGCCTTGGTGCCGCGGCCCTGCCTCCGGCGCTGAGGCCCCTGACCGAAGTTTTCTGATTTCGAGTCCTAACTCCTTTCGCACGGCCCCATACGCACGACCTGAACCACGGGGTATAACATTCTCCCCCCCTTAGAAACATTCGTCCCGAATGTTCCTTCTAGGCTTACCCAAATCACAATTCGACATAGTCTCTCTTAACTTATACTTCTTGCAAATAAGGACGCTCCACAAGCCACAACATTACTCAAGCACAATTGCCAAATAAAACTAACAGCCAGAAAGTGGGTTACCTGGAGGTATAGGGAATAAGTGAGGATACTTCTCCATCATGTCATCCTCAGCTTCCCACGTCATCTCCTCCCTGTTCTCGTTCCGCCACAATACCTTGACGGAAGCCACATCCTTCGTCCGAAATCTCCTAACCTGACGATCGAGTATCGCTATGGGACTCTCCTCATATGATAACCCTGCTGTCACCTGGATATCCTGAATCGGGTGCACTCTAGGTGGATCTCCAACACATTTCCGCAACATAGATACGTGAAAGACTGGATGTACTGCCTCCAGATCGGATGGCAGATCCATCTCATAGGCAACCTTGCCTATCCTACGGATAATCTGATAAGGCCCAATATACCCTGGGCTAAGTTTCCCCTTCTTCCCAAATCTCATCACACCCTTCATAGGTGATACCTTCAGGAAGACCCAATCATCTATCTCAAACTCCAAGTGTCGACGCCGCTGATCTGCATACGACTTCTGCCGACTCTGGGCTGCCAATAACCGCTCCTGGATAAGCTTCACCTTATCCACTGCCTGCTGTACCAAGTCTGGCCCGACTAGCTGAACTTCTCCCACCTCAAACCAACCTATCGGTGACCTACACTTCCTCCCATATAAGGCCTCATAAGGCGCCATCTAGATACTAGAATGGTAGCTGTTGCTATAAGCAAACTCCACAAGAGGTAAATGATCCTCCCAGCTACCCCTGAAATCAATAACACAAGCCCGCAAAGATATCCTCGTGTCCGGATAGTGCGCTCGGCCGTCCGTCGACCGAGGTGAAATGCGATCGAGACTCACCTGTGTCCCTAATCCCTTCTGAAAAGACCTCCAGAAGTTAGCCGAGAACTGGGCTCCTCTATCTGATATAATCGACACCGGGACTCCGTGCAGTCTCACAATCTCTCTAATATATAGTCTAGCATAATCCTCGGCCGAAAAAGTCATCCTGACTGGAAGAAAATGGGCTGATTTCATCAGCATGTCGACAATAACCCAGATGGAATCATGCTTCCTCTGAGTGTGAGGTAATCCTGTAATAAAATCCATATTTATCACCTCCCATTTCTACATCGGAATATCAGCGACTTGTAATGCCTCACCGGGCTTCTGGTGCTCAACCTTGACCTGCTGACAATTAGGACACTGTGCAACAAAACCTGCCACGTCCCTCTTCAGGCCATCCCACCAATATACGCATCTGAGGTCATGATACATCTGAATAGAATAACGAGCACTGTGAGCCTCCCGAGAATCCGACGGGTCTGTACACGGTACACAACCGCCTAAAATCTTAGCACCCCATCCGCGCTACCTCAAATAGACTCTTCTTTTTAAAGCGCATCTCGATATCAGATTCATCACGACCGAACTCGCCGTGGATCGTGCCTTACCTGCACCCAAGTAGTCATACATCGTAGAAAATCAGCGGAACATAAAAACAAGACATGAAGCAAGAGATATTATATATAAACAAAGCAACCAAAATAGCTTGCCACGTATATAAATACATAAAAACCGAACAGTTTAATCCTTTTTACAACCCCGCCTACAACAAGATTACTGCACCTCTAAGATTTACAACAACCATGACGGACAGGCCTCGCCATACCTCAATGTACAAGAACCTACAACTCAGTGGAACACATACGAAGAATAAGCCTCCGAGAAGCGGAGCTTCCTAATACGCTGAATCGTGATCCCATGAGCGAGGATCAACTACCGGTGTACTCCTACTGCGGCATGAACGCACCGGCGAGGTCGATAACAGTACCAAGTATGTGGAAATCGAAAATCTGCGATTAAATCATAACGGTCTATATAAAGCGAGACATATATGATAACCAAAATACGACGCAACATAAAAGCGATCAAGTGACTCCCGCCAAAGTCATCACTCAATATATAACTATGGGTCTCACGCCCACAACATCAATCATGTTCGCATGGCCGCATGCCGGAGTGCGCCGGTGCGAGCGTATGTCCATGATGCAACAATAATAACAATGTCGCATGGCCACATGCCGGACTCTGCATCGGTGCGATATGTCCATATAACATCAACAACAATATCGGGTGGTCAACCGCCGCGCACGCCACATGCCCGACTGCGTCGGTGACGCGAGACACGCCCATGTAACAATAATAACCATATATCGGGTAATCAACCTGCCGCCGCACGCCACATGCCCCGGACTCTGCATCGGTGTAGACATGCCCATGTAACAACAATAATGGAAGCATACGTGTGGAATCTTCCACGCCAGACGCCCAAGTAAGCTCAATAAGTCAACCTACTCCATCAGCGGTAGTATAGAAACACAATTCTTGCACAACAAAGGCTATCACAACAAGCATAGGCGAGTTACACAACAACAAGCATAAGCAAGTTATACAACAACAAGTATAGGCAAGTTATACACAACTCAAGGTACTTCCATTTTATATCAAAGTCCGGGTTTTAACCCTAAAGTACTACGTACGTTAAATTCCTTTTAAAGAGATCCATTCCTTTTATAAAAGTCACCCGATACCCTTAGTATAAAAATAGAGTGACTTACATCTTTTTAAGTAAAACAAAACAACTTCCATACTTTCCTTTTTAAAACCAAATTAAGGCAATACCATGCCTCCTTTTTAGACCAAAACACTTCTCTTTTTAAAGTCAAGTTACCACATTAAAACCAATGATAAAACCCTTCTTTTGTTTTCATAAAGTCGTTATAACTAACTTCCCATAAAGCTGTTATAACACTTTATGTTTTAAACCAATTTAAAACAATGCCTTTCTTTTCCCTAAAGTTCCAGTTTGCCCAATTTCAATTACTCAAGTCTCTTTATTTAGAAAAGTTTCATAGTTCAATGTCTTAATATCTTTTAAAACAATTGAGTAACATATGCCATAGGTGTGAGCAATTTATTCTTGTTTATAAACAATCTTATTAAGCAGCCAGAATCTAGGAAATGTAATATCATTTTGTCTCATCTTAGTTTCTATGCAGATGGAGGTTTCTACTGGTTTTAATAATACTTCATTTTTCAATACATTTTCCTTTATTAACGCTGCAGTGGTTTGTCGATACTCATTCTGATTTCCGAAATCAGTAAAACATTTCTTCTTTTAAAAACCAAGTACTCATTACTCACGAATGAGGTTTCACACAAAATTCATATTAATTCATTCAAGTCAAGTCTCTTATCTTTTAAGATCAAGTCTCTTAACTTCTAAAAATCAGTAAACCATTCTCTTTATCTCTCTTAAGACGTTATACCTAACTTCCCATAAAGCTAGTATAACTCTTATGTTTTCAAAACCAAGTATTCATCATCTTTCAAAAAGGTTTCTTAATCTTTTGAAATACTTCAAGATTCTTTATTACTCAGGCTTAAGTCAAAAGACATTGCCGTAACACTACATTCAGTTAACACACGTACGTCTACCGTACTATATATATATTCTTTAAAAATACTTCCAGATTCTTATTATTCAGGCTTAAGTCAAAAGACATTGCCACACGTACGTCTACCTTACTATATATATATTCTTGTAAAATATCATGCTCAATAGTATAGGAAGAATCACATACCTCGCGACGATTATCGACTATAAGCAAAACGCTCCACGGCTATAACCCGGCTAGCCTTGTCCACCTTCCAAGTAGCACATGCTACTCGCAGAACATTCAACCAATAAAGGTTATCAGTCTACTGTAAATACAGTCCTATGTAAGTACAGTTTAATCTTCTACTTAATTCTTCTGTTGTGATTTCAGTTCAAGTCTATTTTGTAATATCCTTCTATTACAGTTCAAATATCTTCTATGAATCTTATATTCGTTTCTATACTACTACAGTATGTAATTTCCAATTACAATAGAAGGACAGTAGTATTTACCTCGATGAGCCCAAAATTATCCAAGTTTAATGTCGCTCCTGAGCAACGTTAAGCTCTACTCCGCGCTCCAACCCGCTCCGAACAACCCTTAGAAGTTCTACGCAACTTCTACTTAACACTTCAACCGACTATGAAGGTTTTCCTTAGGGTTTCGTTTAGTGGCTAAAGGAAAGTATAATAGTATTTCCGGGCTCTACGTATAGAGGTAACTTTGGAAAGTACTACAAGGTATATGGGCTAAGGTATTTGGGCATTATAACAATACTTGGAGAGTATTTCTCTACCAAGGGGGGGGGTGTATTATATGAGAACAACTCAAGGTAGGGGGGGTACCTTCTCGGCCAAGCCTCACTCAAGGGGGGGTGGCTCTCGGCCAAGGGCTCACAAAGGGGAGGGAAGACTCTTTGGGACGAGCTCTACAAGAGGGGAGGGAGGATTTCAAGAGTTAGAACAATTTAGGATGAAGAAGTCTTCAACAAGAGAGGGGTATTTATAGGGAAACCAATGGCCTTGATCAAGCCATGTGGTAGGCAAGTGTAAGGCCAAGATCAAGCCAAGTGCACCCTACCCTACTCCCCAAATCCCTCACAAACATTGACCCAAGAAATAGGCCACAAAACATGGAACAAAACCTTGCCATTTACCGCCCACTCTCGGCCAACCACTACCACCAACTTGAGGGTGACAAGTGTCGCCCTCTCGTTGGTCCAAAATATTCCGTCTCTCGGAAAAATCCGCAAAAATAATAAATGACATAGCCGTATTTTTCCCTTCGCAAGTCTAGTAAAACGTTTCGTCGAAAAACGATTCTTTTTGGCACTTGTGCCCAAATTTCGATCCTTGCCAATCCTTAAGGCTTAAATTTATATACGTATGCCCTCACGTACATACTCTGGAAATACGGGGTATAAAATTCTCCCCTCCTTAGAAACATTCGTCCCGAATGTTCCTTCTCAAGACGGATAACGATAAAGTTCTTCTAACCAGTTGCTAACGCCACACCTGGCCATGAAATAACACACGTTCTCTTCCTTTCTTACTCGCCGTGCCCTCTTCTAACACTCGAACTCTTCTTAGTACACGTACCATACTTCAGTCAATAATTTGTTGCCGAAACTTTGGAGTCACTACCTCCAAACTTGGTCATCTTACTAGCCTCTATCTTCCCTAAGGCCATTCCCGGCCTTCACGATCCGCTTCTGGTCGAACACACCCACGAACTCATACGATGGTCAACTAAACTTGGGCCTAGCACCCTCGTGACCCTACCACCTGGCGGGACCACCCAGAGCTGACCCAACCCCAAAACAGGCCGCGGGTTGGCCCGCAACATGGCCCCAACCCGACCCACTTAACGCATCAAGCTCTTGTTTCCCGATCCGGAACAATATTACCTATACAGGTCATGAAAGCTACCACTTCCATTTTACACCACCCAAGGAATTTTCCCACAATTACTCCACGTATACTTATACATTCTGACAAAGATCACCCGCAAAATCTTGTACTCAAGACGGCCTTACATCTAAGGTCTCAATTGTAATATTCTAAGGTTCATCATTTTCTCACCCCCAGGCTTACCCTTTTACACTAACCAGGTTTCTAAATCACATTTAAGCACAAAGCTATCCGAACATAACACTAAACACATCATCATATCATCAATACATACAAGTCTCTAGAGGGTTAAGGATATACCTGAAAATAGGCGGTTCAAAGGACCGCTAAAACTGGGAACTTCCACCGCGACCTCTGCCGTGGCCTGCCGGTGTATGAACATCCTGCCTAGCTATGGAAGGTGAAGAACCATAATCCCGATCCGTAGTCTGTGCTATCCTACCGATGCTACCCCAGTCGGACAGTCTCGCCAGATGGCCTGTTGGCCGCAAAAATAACAAGCTCCTTGGTACCACGACACTCCAAATGCGGTCTACCACATCGACCACACCGAGGTAGGGGTGCATCCGCCCACACCCTACTCCCCGAAATCTAAACCCTCGAGCTCGACTGCTCCGAATCCCGGATGCCACGAAGGTTGTGGAGGACCACTCTGCACTGGCGGAGGTACAAAACTAGGATGCGGCTGAGGCGGTCCGCCTCGAAAGTCACCAAAGGACCCTGTTGTTTTGGCCCTCTTCTGCTGATCTTGGTCATTCCGTCGACCTCTCCGCTCCTCACACTCGCGCATAAGCTGCGTGCGGGCAATGTCCATGCCCGGTGAAGAGCTACACCGAACAAGCCTCGCCAAGTAGTCATCTAACCGTGCGTGGCGGTGTACTCATCCTCCATATCGGCTACTCTGGGGCATACCGAGCCAATGAGTCGAACTCCACATTGTACTCCCGAATCGAGCGCGTTCGCCTCAACATCAAAAATATGTCGGCCGAGCCCTCATCCGTGAGGCAAGAAATGTGCAAGAAATGCCCCAAAACTCGTCCCAAAACGGTGGAAGTGCATTCTCTCCCGGACAGCTCCACGAATCAAACCCGATCATGCGGTATCACGCGGATCACGAACCTAGGACCACCGACTCGGTCTCCAAGCCTTGATCACTCTCATGATCCAGAATCGCTTCGGATGAACTCCTGCGGATCATCCTCGTGCCTCGACCGTAGAACTACGGCGCTACATCTCGAAAGTCCCGTAGCCTCAAACTATCCGATCTTGGGTGAACCATGGGTGCACGGAATCGCTGCGTCGGCCATTTATCCTCATGTCGCCACGATCACGGCGAATCGGGCCATCTCTTTGTACCCCAACCTCCTGCGCGGTGTGGGATGAAGGTGCAGTCGTGGTCTCATCGCCCATCGCGCGGCTCTAAACTCGCTGGTGGCGTCGCAAAACTCGCCGTCAAGCACATCTCGTAATGGCCGCTGCGCCCTCGTACTCTTCTGTATCTCACTAGCAGCTCCCTCGGCTGCCTTGCCCACCTGGGCCCGGGTTGCCTTGCGCGGAGGCATAACTGGTGAAAACGAAATACGTCAGAGGGGTCCAACTTACAACACAGCTCTAATGCACGATCTCAGAATGAGAAGAATGGAAACCAATCCTAAATGTCCTGCAGTCTCCTGATTATAGATGTGGTGCACAACACATCGATAATCAAGACTCTACTAGACACGGTCTGTAGACACTTTCCGAGGACAACCTGGCTCTGATACCACTTTTGTCACGACCCGAACCTGGGCCCGTGACTGGTGCCTTACCCGGGCACCCAAGTAGTCATACATCAGAGAAAATCAGCGGAACATTAAAACAAGACATGAAGCAAGAGATATTATATATAAACAGCCAAAAAGCGGTTGCCTTACGTATATAAATACATAAAACCCGAGCAGTTTAATCCTTTTTACAACCACCCACAACAAGATTACTGCACTCTAAGATTTACAACAACCATGACGGACAGGCCCGCCAAACCTCGAATGTACAAGAACCTACAACTCAGGGAACACATACCGAAGAATAAGCCTCCGGAGAAACGGAGCTTCCCAATACGTTGAACTGTGATCCTATGAGCGAGGATCAACTACCGGTGTACTCCTACCTGCGGCATGAACGCAGCCAGAGGAGGTCGATAACAGTACAGTATGTGAAACTGAAAATACTGCAGTTAAATCATAACAGTCTATATAAAGCAGGAGACATATATGATAACCAAAATACAGTACGCAACATAAAAGCAGTCAAGTCAGGGACTCCCGCCCTCAAAGTCATCACTCAATATATAACTATGGGTCTCACGCCCACAACATCAATCATGTTCGCATCATGGCCGCATGCCCCCGGAATTCTGCATCGGTGCAGACATGTCCATGATGCAACAATAATAACAATGTCGCATGGCCATGCCCCGAGTCTGCGCCGGTGCGGCATGTCCATATAACATCAACAACAATATCCGGGTGGTCAACCTCGCGCGTAGCCACATGTCCCGGAATATCAGTGCGGACACGCCCATGTAACAATAATAACCATATATCGTAATCAACCCGCCGCACGCCACATGCCCCGAATCTGCATCGGTGTAGACATGCCCATGTAACACCAATAATGGACGCATACCCGTGGAATCTTCCGTCACGCCAGACGCGTCCAAGTAAGCTCTCGATAAGTCAACCGCCTCCATCGAGACGCGGTAGTATAGAAACACAATTCTTGCACAACAAAGGATATCACAACAAGCATATGCGAGTTACACAACAACAAGCATAGGCAAGTTATACAACAACAAGTATAGGCAAGTTATACACAACTCAAGGTACTTCCATTTTATATCAAAGTCCGGGTTTTAACCCTAAAGTACTACGTACGTTAAATTCCTTTTAAAGAGATCCATTCCTTTTATAAAAGTCACCCGATACCCTTAGTATAAAAATAGAGTGACTTACATCTTTTTAAGTAAAACAAAACAACTTCCATACTTTCCTTTTTAAAACCAAATTAAGGCAATACCATGCCTCCTTTTTAGACCAAAACACTTATCTTTTTAAAGTCAAGTTACCACATTAAAACCAATGATAAAACCCTTCTTTTGTTTTCATAAAGTCGTTATAACTAACTTCCCATAAAGCTGTTATAACACTTTATGTTTTAAACCAATTTAAAACAATGCCTTTCTTTTCCCTAAAGTTCCAGTTTGCCCAATTTCAATTACTCAAGTCTCTTTATTTAGAAAAGTTTCATAGTTCAATGTCTTAATCTCTTTTAAAACAATTGAGTAACATATGCCATAGGTGTGAGCAGTTTATTCTTGTTTATAAACAATCTTATTAAGCAGCCAGAATCTAGGAAATGTAATATCATTTTGTCTCATCTTAGTTTCTATGCAGATGGAGGTTTCTACTGGTTTTAATAATACTTCATTTTTCAATACATTTTCCTTTATTAACGCTGCAGTGGTTTGTCGATACTCATTCTGATTTCCGAAATCAGTAAAACATTTCTTCTTTTAAAAACCAAGTACTCATTACTCACGAATGAGGTTTCACACAAAATTCATATTAATTCATTCAAGTCAAGTCTCTTATCTTTTAAGATCAAGTCTCTTAACTTCTAAAAATCAGTAAACCATTCTCTTTATCTCTCTTAAGACGTTATACCTAACTTCCCATAAAGCTAGTATAACTCTTATGTTTTCAAAACCAAGTATTCATCATCTTTCAAAAAGGTTTCTTAATCTTTTGAAATACTTCAAGATTCTTTATTATTCAGGCTTAAGTCAAAAGACATTGCCGTAACACTACATTCAGTTAACACACGTACGTCTACCGTACTATATATATATTCTTTAAAAATACTTCCAGATTCTTATTATTCAGGCTTAAGTCAAAAGACATTGCCACACGTACGTCTACTTACTATATATATATTCTTGTAAAATATCATGCTCAATAGTATAGGAATAATCACATACCTCGCGACGATTATCGACTATAAGCAAAACGCTCCACGGCTATAACCCGGCTAGCCTTGTCCACCTTCCAAGTAGCACATGCTACTCGCAGAACATTCAACCAATAAAGGTTATCAGTCTACTGTAAATACAGTCCTATGTAAGTACAGTTTAATCTTCTACTTAATTCTTCTGATGTGATTTCAGTTCAAGTCTATTCTGTAATATCCTTCTATTACAGTTCAAATATTTTCTATGAATCTTATATTCGTTTCTATACTACTACAGTATGTAATTTCCAATTACAATAGAAGGACAGTAGTATTTACCTCGATGAGCCCAAAATTATCCAAGTTTAATGTCGCTCCTGAGCAACGTTAAGCTCCTACTCCGTGCGCTCCAACCCGCTCCGAACAACCCTTAGAAGTTCTACGCAACTTCTACTTAACACTTCAACCGACTATGAAGGTTTTCCTTAGGGTTTCGTTTAGTGGCTAAAGGAAAGTATAATAGTATTTCCGGGCTCTACGTATAGAGGTAACTTTGGAAAGTACTACAAGGTATATGGGCTAAGGTATTTGGGCATTATAACAATACTTGGAGAGTATTTCTCTACCAAGGGGGGGGGGTGTATTATATGAGAACAACTCAAGGTAGGGGGGGTACCCTCTCGGCCAAGCCTCACCCAAGGGGGGGGGGGGTGGCTCTCGGCCAAGGGCTCACAAAGGGGGAGGGGGAGGTCTCTTTGGATGAGAGCTCTACAAGAGGGGAGGGAGGATTTCAAGAGTTAGAACAATTTAGGATGAAGAGGTCTTCAACAAGAGAGGGGTATTTATAGGGAAACCAATGACCTTGATCAAGCCAAGTGGTAGGCAAGTGTAAGGCCAAGATCAAGCCAAGTGCACCCTACCCTACTCCCCAAATCCCTCACAAACATTGACCCAAGAAATAGGCCACAAAACATAGAACAAAACCTTGCCATTTACCGCCCACTCTCGGCCAACCACTACCACCAACTTGAGGGTGACAAGTGTCGCCCTCTCGTTGGTCCAAAATATTCCGTCTCTCGGAAAAATCCGCAAAAATAATAAATGACATAGCCGTATTTTTCCCTTCGCAAGTCTAGTAAAATGTTTCGTCGAAAAACGATTCTTTTTGGCACTTGTGCCCAAATTTCGATCCTTGCCAATCCTTAAGGCTTAAATTTATATACGTAGGCCCTCACGTACATACTCTGGAAATACGGGGTATAACAATATCAAAATCGGATCCTCATACTGTCGCCTCTTCACCTCCTCGACGATGGAAGAATCGGCAACCTCTCGAACCCGAACTCCATCACTATCAGAATCAACCAAATGAACCCCAAGGCTCGCTAGCTGATGTAACTCACGGACCATGCCCTTTTTCCCTGGCTGCACCCCTGACAGACTACCCATCGATCTGCGACTAAGGGTATCTGCAACTACATTGGCCTTCCCTGGGTGGTATAGGATATCAATATCACAATCCTTGAGTAACCCTAATCACCGTCTCTGTCGCAAATTCACCGCCGATGCGAAGATATACCGGAGTCTCTTGTGGTCTGCACAAATATCCACATGAAATCTATATAAGGAATTGCCTCCAAATCTTCAAGGTACGATTAACTGCCGCCGACTCTAAATCGTGAGTAGCGTAATTCCTTTCATGCTTCCCTAACCGCCGGGAAACATAAGCTCTAACCTTATCGTGTTGCGTCAGCACACAACCTAGACCAACATCCAACGTGTTACAATACTACCCTAACCCTCTAGTCTCTCAAGGGGGGTTAGAACTGTAGTCGTGGTCAACTTCTCTTCCAATAACTGGAAGCCTTTCTTGTATTTGTGAAATATTCGGGCATCCTTAATCTAAATTATGGTTCATGTTTCCCCTTTCTCTGTTGCAACCAAACTTGGTTACTATACTTAGATTTGATTCCTCTGCTTGCCGCATGGCTAAGACTTCCTGCCAATCACAATTTAGGGGGAGACTCCCTTGATCCCGTCAAGTAGTGATCCTATTATTCTCTTCCAGCTCGTAGAGCTTATAGTCCGGTGTTCAACCTCAATTCACGGTATTACATAATCCAATGACTTGTCAAGATTTCTTATCGTTCGAGTGTCTACTCGTCTTTCCTTTATAAGTTATTTCAAGTTGTCCTGGGGTCCCTTACCCCTCCGTATTTTCTTACTATCTTTTTTTTGTCAGTGCCGATGCTACCACCTTCCCTCGAGGTGTTCTTACTGCCCATTATTTACTAATGGTCTTACACTAGTCCGGGGTAATTGTATCTCGTGCAACTTACATAACCATAGTCGTATTCTCTTTTATCATTCTGGTCATATCCTTATCTTATGCTTATTATTAACAAAAGTATTTCTATCTTGATCCATGATCATACAGTTTCACACATGCGTACTATCTGCATTTTTTTTTATCCTTATGACTCTTCCTCAACCATTTCGTAACGTCGTTCTTAATTTCCCCAACACAATACCTTTCCCATGGTTATCTAAAACTGTAACTTATGGCGTGACGATACTGAAGACCTTTCCAGTCTCCCATCCTTCGTCTAACGACATGGGTACACATAACCCCATAATACTATCCTTTTATGTAGGGGAGAGAACTTATATCCCTTCAATAAACTTTCCTTGGAGTCACAACCCTAATCACCAGGTCCTCTCGTGGTCCTGTAAATATCTAATCATTACGCACCGCCTTAAAATCGTGTAGATTTTCAAAACCTACCAAAGATGCCCTCAGCTTTCTGCCGGCAGCGCTCGTACTTATTTTATTCTTGCCTTGCACATTTCCTTGAAATTATCCGGAAGGTCATGGCCCTGACCGCCACACCAAACCAACTCCAAGTACCTCCAAGGGCACTTAACATAAATTCCTTCAAATTCAAGTATTACTTACTTTCTGCGTCAACTTTCCTCAATGAACAAATCACACAGACTTATTAAAAACAAAGATGCCAAAGAAGGAAGGATAATTCACTGGTTACTACCACTTCCCTTCCTCTCCACTCGATAACCGGCTTACCGGGAAACTGGTACCGAATCAATCTCTCTTCTGCAGTCCACGTTGGCATAACAAGAGGCCAACTAGCCCGTACTCATAATGTCCTCAACGTCTGTCATAACAGCTCTGCTAGGTCTGCTAGGGTCCAACGACTGTATCGTTACCGACAATTATTATCTACCCACTCAGCTACCACCCAACACTCACGGGTGTAGTTACCTCATAAAGGTTCTCATGGATTCTGGCTCCATTTCTTTCACACTTGGTTGCTCCCTTCCTTACCGGTCGTACTCGTTTCCGTACTTCCAAACTTATTCTAGCTTACGTACATAACTTCCATAATAAAGCTGGCCTTCGATCTTGGAGTTACTAAGTTAAACAATATAAGGCCATTTCCGGCGCTCACAACCTGGTTCCGGTGGAATACGTCTGCGAACTCGTAAAACGATTAATTAGACTCGGGCTTGTACCCTCGTGACTCTGTCACGTAGCGAGACTACTATTAACTGATCCCACCCCTTAAACGGGTACACTAACTTCTCATAATACCATAGTCGTGTCGTCTTGATCATAACAACCATTACTTACCCCCACACGGATCTCATCCATACTATCCTCTTAAGCATACCACGTAGCTCAATTTACAACCATAGTCTCCCATTGGGTCCCTTAATTAAACTTCTTAAGGGTCTATCACCTTCTCAGACAACTCATCATCTCCTAATTATCTCAAATTAGTACGTAAAACCTTGATGAGAGTTTATTAAACCGTTTCATACCTTCCCGGTATCTAATTAGTCCTTACCAATTCCTGGTAATCTAAAATCACTCTAGGCAGCCCATATATGACCCCTATACATAAATCTGTATAGTCGTACGTCATTATACCAACTATACAACAATTACAACCAACCTGGATACGCAATCCACATAATCCTTCTGGTCGTCACGCTTTCTCGCAGCTGCAAACAACATAACTCGTTAGGGAGGGACGACCCTAACCACACGGCTCTATCGCACGATCACATAGTGAGAAGAATGGAAACCAATCCTAAATATCCTGTAGCCTCCTGATTATAGATGTGGTGCACAACACACCGATAATCAAGACTCTACTAGATACGGCCTGTAGACCCTTTCCGAGGATTAACTGCTCTGATACCACTTTTGTCACGACCCGACCTCGGATCCGTGACTGGTGCCTTACCCCGGGCACCCCTTGTGATACAACATCAGAGAAAACCAGCGGAAATAAACTCACAAACAAGAACCATATAAGAATATAAAACAGGCTAACCCAAAGTGGCTACCTCTAAATATAATAAACGACGATTACATCCTTACATCCCAATTCATGACAGACTACAAGCCTCTGAAGGTATAAACACTATGGGACGGGGCCGTCATACCCCTGAATGTACAAAAGTCTACAACCTCAGGGAACCGTACCAAAGACGAGGCCTCCGGAGAAAGGGAGCCTCCCGAGAACCGAACAGTGATCCTAAGAGTGCGGATCAGCAAGCTATGAACCTCAACCTGCGGCATGAACGCAGCCCCCCGAAGGAGGTCAGTACAACATGTACCAAATATGCGAAACTGGAAAATACTGTAATAATATCATAAGTCAAAAATATAAGCTGGAGTCATAGACGAAAATCAGTTTACTTTGCACTGTGCCTTACTAACAATGAGAGTAACAAATGTATATATATACTGCATAAAAATAGGAAGCTCATGATCAAAACAGGGTACCTCGCCCGTAGTATCATTAAGCAATCCTACTCCTGGGACTATTTCACCCGCATAGGTCCTGTGGACCCGCATGAGGTCATCCGCCTCGTCATGGGACTATTTCACCCGCATGGGACTATTTCACCCGCATGGATCCTGTGGACCCGCATGAGTACCATCGCCGTACTCGCATGGGACTATTTCACCCGCATGGATCCTGTAGACCGGATCCGCATGAGTACAAACGCCGCACTCGCATCATGGGTAGCAAATCCATGGCATAAGTAGTAAACCATCTTATTGGAGCATACCCGTGGGCCATCCATCGTGTCAGTATGTCCAAAGGAAATAACAAGAATAACCCGGGGTTTACCCGTAATAATATATATATAACATAGCTCATCCGGCTATCATACATAACATAAGCACTACCGGCCTATCATACGTAACATAAGCACTACCGGCCTATCATATCATAACATAAGCACTACCGGCCTATCATATCATAACATAAGAACTACCGGCTTATCATATCATAACATAAGCAAGTTAAGAAATCCCCTAACTTCTTATTAACATTATTAATATATCCCCTCATTTTAGTATAACTAAGGCACTAACATGTCTTTTAATAGAAAATCCGGGAATTTAACCCAAGTACCAAAAATTCCAAGATACTAATCACCATAGTATCAAGTTACGATTTCTTTTCAAGACAAGTCACATCTCCTTTTAGAAATATAATAGGCTTCTAAATCAAATGACTTCATTTCCTTTAAAACCTTAGGCAACCAATGCCTAAAAATCAACTCACCTTCCATAGTTTCAAATCCTTTACCCGTACTTGTTTTAATTAGAGTAAACCTTTCTTTGTGAACCTTTCGAAAATAATATAACCAACTTCCCATAAAGTCATTATATTAGCGTCATTCCTTTGTCAAATACATTTTCCCTAAATCCAAGGGACTTATACCTTTAAAATGAAACAAGTATCATATACTTTAAAACAAGTGAAAGATATCAAATCTTGTACGTCTACCGTACTACATAGGTACAACTACTCATGCTCAAGAGATAGGAAAGTTTCACATACCTCTTCGGTTAATCCACTTGCTAAGTCCGAAATACCGCACGTAATATGTCAACCTATAATGACCATAATACGTTTATTAACCCCTAATTTCAATGTAGAAATTCCAAATTCAAGTTACCAATTCCTAAGGAAAATTGGGCAGCATTTCCTTTGTTTCTACTCACTTTGCCACCTTTTCAAAGGCCGATTTTTCAACACTCAAACGCCACATTAAGGCCCAACATCCAAACCAACACCAAGGGGATTACACACCTAATCTTGGGTGTGTAAAATTCTGTCCCATAAGTTATAATAATACACTTAACAAATTCTAAAGTAGTTTGTAGGCTACAACATGCTCATAATATCTCTTTAGCCAAATCCTTCATACCCAAACCACATTTCGTACATGCAATGACTCTAATAGCATTATTTACTACCACAAGTTCTTTCTTCTTAACATATAACACTAAAAACTAATAATAAAGGTAGAATCATTACCTTAGAGCTTTAGACAAATTTATCCAACAACTTGCTAGCTTCTATTCCAAGAACACCACCACAATAACCTTCACAAGCTAGCCACAAGCTTCCTTCTTGCCTTTTACTTTTCAGATTTTTCCTAAGGCTAGAATATCTCTTGGAGTTTTAGAGAGAAGGAGGAGCTTGAAATAATTAAGAGAGAAGGAGGAGCTTTGTCTAAGAGAGAGATGAAAGATGACCAAGTCTTTAAGACTTGGTCAATATAATGCATGTAAAATCAGATGGGGGGGGGGGGACACTTGTCACCCTCCCATGCCCTTTTTAAAAGAAAAGATCAGATTTTTCTAAGTTTTTCCGCCAGATTCCCGCCTCGGCGCGCGACTGATCGGCGCCCGCAGCTCTGCGGACTCTCGGAACTTTAAGCGTCGCGGCCCTGATTTCCGGCGTCGCGGCGCTGAGGCCCTGACCGAAGTTTTCTGATTTCGAGTCCTAACTCCTTTCGCAAGGCCCCATACGCACGACCTGAACCACGGGGTATAACATTCTCCCCCCCTTAGAAACATTCATCCCGAATGTTCCTTCTAGGCTTACACAAATCACAATTCGATATAGTCTCTCTTAACTTATACTTCTTGCAAATAAGGACGCTCCACAAGCCACAACATTACTCAAGCACAATTTCCAAATAAAACTAACAGCCAGAAAGTGGGTTACCTGGAGGTATAGAGAATAAGTGAGGATACTTCTCCATCATGTCATCCTCAGCTTCCCACGTCATCTCCTCCCTGTTCTCGTTCCGCCACAATACATTGACGGAAGCCACATCCTTCGTCCGAAATCTCCTAACCTGACGATCGAGTATCGCTATGGGACTCTCCTCATTTGATAACCCTGCTGTCACCTGGATATCCTGAATTGGGTGCACTCTAGGTGGATCTCCAACACATTTCCGCAACATAGATACGTGAAAGACTGGATGTACTGCCTCCAGATCGGACGGCAGATCCATCTCATAGGCAACCTTGCCTATCCTACGGATAATCTGATATGGCACAATGTACCTTGGGCTAAGTTTCCCCTTCTTCCCACATCTCATCACACCCTTCATAGGTGATACCTTCAGGAAGACCCAATCATCTATCTCAAACTCCAAGTGTCGACGCTGATCCGCATCGACCTGCGACTGGCTGCCAATAACCGCTCCTGGATAAGCTTCACCTTATCCACTGCCTGCTGTACCAAGTCTGGCCCGACTAGCTGAACTTCTCCCACCTCAAACCAACCTATCGGTGACCTACACTTCCTCCCATATAAGGCCTCATAAGACGCCATCTGGATACTAGAATGGTAGCTGTTGCTATAAGCAAACTCCACAAGAGGTAAATGATCCTCCCAGCTACCCCTGAAATCAATAACACAAGCCCGCAGCATATCCTCAAGTGTTTGGATAGTGTGTTCGGCCTGTCCGTCAGTCTGAGGGTGAAATGCAGTACTGAGACTCACCTGTGTCTCTAATCCCTTCTGAAAAGACCTACAGAAGTTAGCCGAGAACTGGGCTCCTCTATCTGATATAATCGACACCGGGACTCCGTGAAGTCTCACAATCTCTCTAATATATAGTCTAGAATAATCCTCGGCCGAAAAAGTCGTCCTGAGTGGAAGAAAATGGGTTGATTTCGTCAGCCTGTCGACAATAACCCAGATGGAATCATGCTTCCTCTGAGTGTGAGGTAATCCTGTAATAAAATCCATATTTATCAACTCCCATTTCCACATCGGAATATCAATAGCTTGTAACAGCCCACCGGGCTTCTGGTGCTCAACCTTGACCTTTTGACAATTAGGACACTGTGCAACAAAACCTGCCACGTCCCTCTTCAGGCCATCCCACCAATACACACATCTGAGGTCATGATACATCTTAGTCGACCCCGGGTGAGTAGAATAACGTGTATTGTGAGCCTCCCCCAGAATCTGCTGACGAAGTCCTGTCACATCGGGAACACACAACCGGCCCTCAAATCTTAGCACCCCATCCGACGCTACCTCAAATAGACCCTTCTCTTTCTGAAAAGCGGCATCTCGATACCGTATCAAAATCGGATCCTCATACTGTCGCCTCTTCACCTCCTCGACGATGGAAGACTCGGCAACCTCTCGAACCCGAACTCCATCACTATCAGAATCAACCAAACGAACCCCAAGGCTCGCTAGCTGATGTAACTCACAGACCATGCCCTTCTTCCCTGGCTGCACCCCTGACAGACTACCCATCGATCTGCGACTAAGGGTATCTGCAACTACATTGGCCTTCCCTGGGTGGTATAGGATATCAATATCACAATCCTTGAGTAACCCTAATCACCGTCTCTGTCACAAATTCATTGCCTCGACGAAGATATCTGGAGTCTCTTGTGGTGCGCACAAATATCCACATGAAATCTATATAAGGAATTGCCTCCAAATCTTAAAGGTACGATTATCGCCGCGACTCTAAATCGTGAGTAGCGTAATTCCTTTCATGCTTCCCTAACCGGGAAACATAAGCTCTAACCTTATCGTGTTGCGTCAAGACACAACCTAATAACACCCAACGTGTTACAATACTACCCTAACCTCTAGTCTCGAGGGGTTAGAGCGTAGTCGTGGTCAACTTCTCTTCCAATAACTGGAAGCCTTTCTTGTATTTGTGAAATATTCGGGCATCCTTAATCTAAATTATGGTTCCTGTTTCCCCTTTCTCTGTTGCAACCAAACTTGGTTACTATACTTAGATTTGATTCCTCTGCTTGCTGCATGGCTAAGAATTCCTGCCAATCATAATTTAGGGGGAGACTCCCTTGATCCCGTCAAGTAGTGATCCTATTATTCTCTTCCAGCTCGTAGAGCTTATAGTCCGGTGTTCAACCTCAATTCACGGTATTACATAATCCAATGACTTGTCAAGATTTCTTATCGTTCGAGTGTCTACTCGTCTTTCCTTTATAAGTTATTTCAAGTTGTCCTGGGGTCCCTTACCCCTCCGTATTTTCTTACTATCTTTTTTTTGTCAGTGCCGATGCTACCACCTTCCCTCGAGGTGTTCTTACTGCCCATTATTTACTAATGGTCTTACACTAGTCCGGGGTAATTGTATCTCGTGCAACTTACATAACCATAGTCGTATTCTCTTTTATCATTCTGGTCATATCCTTATCTTATGCTTATTATTAACAAAAGTATTTCTATCTTGATCCATGATCATACAGTTTCACACATGCGTACTATCTGCATTTTTTTTATCCTTATGACTCTTCCTCAACCATTTCGTAACGTCGTTCTTAATTTCCCCAACACAATACCTTTCCCACGGTTATCTAAAACTGTAACTTACGGCGTGACGATACTGAAGACCTTACCAGTCTCCCATTCTTCGTCTAACGACATGGGTACACATAACCCCATAATACTATCCTTTTATGTAGGGGAGAGAACTTATCTCCCATCAATAAACTTTCCTTGGAGTCACAACCCTAATCACCAGGTCCTCTCGTGGTCCTGTAAATATCTAATCATTACGCACCGCCTTAAAATCGTGTAGATTTTCAAAACCTACCAAAGATGCCCTCAGCTTTCTGCCGGCAGCGCTCGTACTTATTTTATTCTTGCCTTGCACATCTCCTTGAAATTATCCGGAAGGTCATGGCCCTGACCGCCACACCAAACCAACTCCAAGTACCTCCAAGGGCACTTAACATAAATTCCTTCAAATTCAAGTATTACTTACTTTCTGCGTCAACTTTCCTCAATGAACAAATCACACAGACTTATTAAAAAGAAAGATGCCAAAGAAGGAAGGATAATTCACTGGTTACTACCACTTCCCTTCCTCTCCACTCGATAACCGGCTTACCGGAAAACTGGTACCGAATCAATCACTCTTCTGCAGTCCACGTTGGCATAACAAGAGGCCAACTAGCCCGTACTCATAATGTCCTCAACGTCTGTCATAACAGCTCTGCTAGGTCTGCTAGGGTCCAACGACTGTATCGTTACCGACAATTATTATCTACCCACTCAGCTACCACCCAACACTCACGGGTGTAGTTACCTCATAAAGGTTCTCATGGATTCTGGCTCTATTTCCTTCACACTTGGTTTGCTCCTTCCTCACGGCCGTACTTGCTCGTTTCCAAACTTATTCTAGCTTACGACATAACTTCCATAATAAAGTGGCGCCGATCTTGGAGTTACTAAGTTAAACAATATAAGGCCATTTCCGGCGCTCACAACCTGGTTCCGGTGGAATACGTCTGCGAACTCGTAAAACGATTAATTAGACTCGGGCTTGTACCCTCGTGACCCTGTCACGTAGCGGGACTACTATTAACTGATCTCACCCCTTAAATGGGTACACTAACTTCTCATAATACCATAGTCGTGTCGTCTTGATCATAACAACCATTACTTACCCCACACGGATCTCATCCATACTATCCTCTTAAGCATACTACGTAGCTCAATTTACAACCATAGTCTCCCATTGGGTCCCTTAATTAAACTTCTTAAGGGTCTATCACCTTCTCAGATAACTCATCATCTCCTAATTATCTCAAATTAGTACGTAAAACCTTGATGAGAGTTTATTAAACCGTTTCATACCTTCCCGGTATCTAATTAGTCCTTACCAATTCCTGGTAATCTAAAATCACTCTAGGCAGCCCATATATGACTGTCAGGCCCCGAACCCCGGGCCCGTGACTGGTGCCCTACCTGAGCACCCTTCTACCTTAACAATACAAGTAAACAGCGGAAATTAAATAACACCTCATTTTTTTAAAACAACCGTACGTGCAAGGGAAAAGCCGACAAGGCTGCCATATATACATAAACAAAAGACACTACACCGTACATGAGTCCAATCCCACATATGAATACTGCACCTCAAGAGTTTTATCAAATATGACGGACAAGGCCCCGCTGTACCCATAATCGTACAAAAGCTCATCTGAAAGAACTTATACCAAAAAGATAACTCCAATGAAGGAGCTATCCAAAACTCCGGCAGGTCCTACACTGCCGATCACCAAACAGCGTACCTAAACTGCGGCGTGAACGGCCTTCAAGGAGGTCGACGAAGAATGTACCAAGTATGTGAACAGTAAGTACTGTAATAAAATCATAATAGTCTAACCAAACCAGGAGACATGTATGATAGCCAACCTACAGTACACAATACACAAGCAGTCACATCAAGTCAGGGACGCAAGCCCTCAAAGTCACTACTCAAATATAACTATGGGTCTCACGCCCAAAATATCAATCATGCCCGTGGCATCCTTCCTCACTGTCGGCAGTCCATGATATAATAACACCAATAAGGATACATGAACACCAAGTCCCACCTGTGTCCTAAATGCCACGTGGTCTCCTGCCCCGGAATCCCACATCGTAAAAGCATGACCATAGGGTGACACAAACAAATCCGGGGACATATATGATAATCAAATTACAACACATTGTGCCTTACTAACAATGAGAGTAAGCGATGAGTATCCTTACAATATAAAATAGGAAGCTCATGATCAAACAGGACCATCCGCCCGCAGTATCATTTAACCATCCTACTCCTGGGACTATTTCACCCGCATAGGCCGCGTGGACCCGCGTGAGGTATTCCTCGCATGGGACTATTTCACCCGCATAAGCCCTTACAGACTCGCATGAGGTATTCCTCGCATAGGCTGGACCCGCCCGCATGGGACTATTTCACCCGCATAAGTCCTTACGGACCCGCATGAGGTATTCCTCGCATCGTGGGTAGCAAATCCACGGAATATCCAAATGCCACAAACCCGGAATGACCCGAAGCCGATATACCAACACACAACCGGCTATTTCCAGCACACATAGGCAATTCTCAACTAAACAAGCCAAAGTACTTATCAAGGCACACATAGAATAATTCTCATTTAATCAAGCCAAAGTACTTATCAAGGCACTCTTAGACAATTCTCAATCTATCAAGCCAAAGTACTTATCAAGGCACACATAGAATGATTCTCATTTAACAAGCCAAAGTACTTATCAGGGCACAAATAGAATAATTCTCATTTAATCAAGCCAAAGTACAAATCAAGGCATCACATAGAATTATTCTCAATTAAACAGGCCAAAGTACTACGTACGTACATTCTTTTCAAAAGACTCATTTTTATGTAAAATCCAAGATACTAACACCCGTAGTATCAAGGCATGTCTATTTTTCAAATTAAGTTACTACACGTTTAGAAAACTCATTTCAAGGCTTGAAATCAAGTAACTTCAAATTTTCACAATTTAGGCAACTTATGCCCTTTAATCAAAATAGACAACTTTCTAAACCTTCCATAAAGCTGGTATAACCAACTTCCCATAAAGCCGTTATAACCCTTTATGGTTTTAGACATATCCATTCCTTTTATAACCAAGAGACTTATACTATTAAAACCAAGTATCACATACTTACAAATCAAGTTCTTAACTTTCAAAACACTTCAAGTCTCTTAATATATAGAAAACAAGTTCCTTCTACTTTTAAACCTCAAGTAACTCACTCCTTTAAAACAAGTTACTTCTCTTAAATCATGTCATTTCTATTTTTTTAAAACAATTAAGTAAATCACTCCTTTGACTCCCCTAAAGTCATTATAATGACCTTTAGGATTTTGGGACTAAGGCACTAGCCCAAAAGATTTGGAAACCACTTCCTTTTCAAGACTCTATGTACTTTAAGTAACACACTTTCACTTTTTAGAATCCAAACTTTACTAAGAAAATGGATTTTACAACTTACAATTTAAACATCAAAGTACAATCAAGGAAGTACATAGAACAAATTCTATTCTAGGCAATCCAAATACAAACAAGGAATGGATCATTTAAGGAGTAGAACATACTTTCTTAATCTTAAGGAATCATGCTAGAAGAGGAGATAGTTCACATACCTTTTCGGCTAATATCCACAAGCTAAGCCGAATACGCGTGCATTAGAAGTGTCAACCTATAATGGTCACAACAAGACTATCAACTTCTAGCCTCTAACGTAGAATAATACTAAGTATACGGTCTCTAATTCTACGGAAAAACGGGCAACACTTCCTTTGTTTCTACTCACTTTGCCACCTTTTTCAAGGCCGAAATACAATAACCAACAAGCCACATTTAAGGCTCCAAACAACAACCAACAAAGGGGATTACACGCCTTACAATACGTGTAAAATTCCGCCCCACAATAATACAAAACAATCCAATAATTCCAAGCCCCATTCGGCTACCATATCACTTTCCTATCAATTTCCTTTCTAATCCAATCTCGTTATTCCAACATGTTATATAAGTCATAACCAATTATATACCCTCCTATTTATAACATGCAACGATTTTTAGCTAACAATGAATTGATTACAGCATGAGTGGCTAACATGCCCCCTTTTCGATTTTCAACAAGACAACAAGATCCAAATCTTTTCAAACTTTAATATAACAGCCTCAGGCTCATTTCTTGACTACTAAAACTTGAAAACTTCATTTACATAAGAAGGAGAAGATTTTACCTCAAGAAGCCCTCTTTCCGAAATCTTCTTCACTTCAAAATTACCCACACGAACCCTCTACAAGCTTGCCAACACTTTTCCTTCTTGAAACCCTTCCAAAAATCTCACTGGGGTTCATCAATTTGAGAGAGGAGAGGGATTTTTCTTAGGAAACCCTTGCAAATGGTCATGTCTTGAAGACTTGGCCCTAAAATAAGACCCTCCTTTGGTCAAAAAGATGGGAGGGACACTTGTCACCCTCCCATAGGCCTTTTATCAAAATATCCCCTATTTTTCGCCCCTTACCGCGTCAAAAATCCCGCCTTGGCGCGGCCCACTTCGAGAATTTCCAGATTCGCGCCGCGGCCAGATTCCGCGCGCGACTCTGCAACCCCGTGGACTCACAAGACAACCGCGCGCTGCCCAGCATTCGGCCGCGCGCTGCACTGAACCGAAATCGCTGCTGCCTTCTGCGCGCAAACGTGAAACTTCCATAACTTTTGACTGATGTCCTATCGATTTAACGTTGCGTTGGGAACTAGATTTAACGGACTAAACACTAGGCTTATTAAACACCTCGAAATTCTTAACAACAGGGGTACAACACTCCAAGGTAGACTCAAAATCCGTCCAACACATGTTTGGCAACTTGTCTTTCAACTTTCTAATCCGATATTCCTTGGTATGTTCTTATCTTATCTTCTTGAATTTACGGGGTGTAACATTCTTCCCCCCTTAGAAACATTCGTCCCCGAATGTTCTTAGTTGGTTGTCACGCTATACAAACTCCGGCACAATCTCTATATTATGCCTAACAATCAAATGCACAGACCAACGATGCCACGCATGGCCACCACATAACATACGTAAACATAATAAAAGACCTTCCGTCCGTGGTCCCTTCTCACAAAACTCGAAGGTTACAGTTTTCCCTAACACGAGATCCTTAGAGGTTCCTTTCTTTCCTTACTTGCCATACTTTCTCTTACTTTCAAACTCATCTAGTACACGTACAAAATCTCAAATTTTGTTTCTGTTCCCCAATCCTTGGAGTTACTAACCAATTTGGCCATATCGTTACTTACATTCCCGTTAAGGCTCTTCTCGGTCCTTCCGACCTAGTTCCGGTGGAACGCATCCACAAACTCGTACCACAATTAACTAAACTGGGGCCTTGCATCCTCGGGACCCTATCACATAACGGGACCATTTCTAACTGTCATCACCCCATTCCATACTATCGGCTGACCCAAAATGAGTCCATAACCCGACTCATCGTCACACTTAACTCCTCATTCTTAGTCTGAAATAAATCTCTCTCTTATCTCCAGGTACTTCTTACCCTATCCCCCTATTCACTAGAGGTTCGTCACATAAGTCAAAGTATTTCTACTGTACATCCTTCCCTATCGGTCTTACACTGTTACGGGGTAATTACTACGTGTGAACTCTACACAACTATGGTCTCAGTTTACTTATCATTCTTGCCAACATTCTTAACTTCTCACTTTACTAATCAAAGTATCCCTACCTCTGGGGTACTATCACTTACAACTGCTAGCAACAAAGGGAAAACATATGCTAGGGCGAAATCTGAATCTATCAAAGCACGCATGATTCAAAAGAATCGAGATATACCTGTAACCCCATGAGATGTTGCCTCCTGATCCTGTCCAATAGTCACGTCATCTATGCGGTTCGAAGGACCTCCAGAACTATAAACTCCACCCTGACCTCTACCACGATCGGTCGACATCCGAACACCGCTTACAGGGGCCTTGCGGTGGAGGAAAGGGAATCAACCATCGGCCTCATAGGCTGAGCCACCTTACCGGCGCTCTTTCTAACCGGACACGCCCACTTCTTGTGGCCCGGACGGCCACAATAATAACAACCATCTGTGTCATAACGACATTTCCCCGAATGACGCTTACAACATATGATACACTGAGGAATATGTGGCCTCGACCGAGAAAATCCTCTGCTCCTCTGAGGACCTCTACCTTTGGAGCTTGGACCGGCTCCTAAATACTTTGTGGGGTCAAACCTCCCACCTGTGGACTGCGGGGGTATGTACTGGGTAGGCTGGGATGAATATCTCACTCGCTGCTGAGGCAGCTCGTCCAAAAACTCACCGGAATAACCAACCGGTCTTGCCCTCTTACGCAGATCTCCGCGCTGGCCCCTACCCTCTGTACACATGCATGCTTGGCCGAATACCCCTCGAGAAATCAGCTTTGCTATCTTGGTCAATAACATAATGGCTTCCTTCGCTGACCCTAAAGTCTTCCCTGGCGAAATCAGAGGCTCGTGCCGTGGTCTCAAGACACGCGCAGAAGAACTCGCCGACTGTGGTACAACATCCGGTATAACCTGGGCATAAGCCCTATCAACTTTCTGAGTCTGACTAGTAGCTCCTGCTACTCCTTTTGCCCTTCAAGGTGTTGCCCTCCTTGGAGGCATAAGCGTAACACAATACGTCAGAGAGGAATTATCTTACTAACACAGCTCTACGGCACGATCTTGGAGTAAGAAGAATAGAAACCAACTCCTAAATGTCATGTAGCCTCCTGTTTATGGGTGTGGCGCGCAACACACCGATAATCAAGACTCTACTAGACACGGTCTGTAGACATTCCGAGGACTGACTGCTCTGATACCACTCTGTCACGCCCCGAACCCCGGGCCCGTGACTGGTGCCCTACCTGGGCACCCTTCTACCTTAACAATACAAGTAAACAGCGGAAATTAAATAACACCTCATTTTTTTTAAAACAACCGTACGTGCAAGGGCAAAGCCGACAAGGCTGCCATATATACATAAACAAAAGACACTACACCGTACATGAGTCCAATCCCACATATGAATCTGGACCTAAGAGTTTCTTGAAATATGACGGACAAGGCCCCGCCGTACCATGCGTACAAAAGCCTGTACTGAAAGAACTTATACCAAAAAGATAACTCCCGAACAGAAGGAGCTATCCAAAAACTCTGAGCAGGGTCCTACACCTGCCGATCACCAAACAGCGTACCTAAACCTGCGGCATGAACGCAGCCCCCCGAAGGAGGTCAGTACGAAGAATGTACCAAGTATGTGAGCGATGAAATCGTAATAAAATCATAACAGTCTAACCAAAGCAGGAGACATGTATGATAGCCAACCTACAGTACACAATACACAAGCAGTCACATCAAGTCAGGGACGCAAGCCCTCAAAGTCACTACTCAAATATAACTATGGGTCTCACGCCCAAAATATCAATCATGCCCGTGGCATCCTTCCTCACTGCCGGCAGTCCATGATGTAATAACACCAATAAGGATACATGAACACCAAGTCCCACATGTGTCCTAAATGTCACTGGTCTCGCCCGGAATCCCACATCGTAAAAGCATGACCATAGGGTGACACAAACAAATCCGGGGACATATATGATAATCAAATTACAACACATTGTGCCTTACTAACAATGAGAGTAAACAGTAGTATCCTTACAATATAAAATAGGAAGCTCATGATCAAACAGGACCATCCGCCCCCAGTATCATTTAACCATCCTACTTCTGGGACTATTTCACCCGCATAGGCCGCGTGGACCCGCGTGAGGTATTCCTCGCATGGGACTATTTCACCCGCATAAGCCCTTACAGACTCGCATGAGGTATTCTCGCGTAAATTTGGACCCGCGCGTGGGACTATTTCACCCGCATAAGTCCTTACGGACCCGCATGAGGTATTCCTCGCATCGTGGGTAGCAAATCCACGGAATATCCAAATGCCACAAACCCGGGGAATGACCCCGAAACGACTGATATACCAATAGCACACAACCGGCTATTTCCAGCACACATAGGCAATTCTCAACTAAACAAGCCAAAGTACTTATCAAGGCACACATAGAATAATTCTCATTTAATCAAGCCAAAGTACTTATCAAGGCACTCTTAGACAATTCTCAATCTATCAAGCCAAAGTACTTATCAAGGCACACATAGAATGATTCTCATTTAACAAGCCAAAGTACTTATCAGGGCACAAATAGAATAATTCTCATTTAATCAAGCCAAAGTACAAATCAAGGCATCACATAGAATTATTCTCAATTAAACAGGCCAAAGTACTACGTACGTACATTCTTTTCAAAAGACTCCTTTTTATGTAAAATCCCAAGATACTAACACCCGTAGTATCAAGGCATGTCTATTTTTCAAATTAAGTTACTACACGTTTAGAAAACTCATTTCAAGGCTTGAAATCAAGTAACTTCAAATTTTCACAATCTAGGCAACTTATGCCCTTTAATCAAAATAGACAACTTTCTAAACCTTCCATAAAGCCGGTATAACCAACTTCCCATAAAGCCGTTATAACCCTTTATGGTTTTAGACATATCCATTCCTTTTATAACCAAGAGACTTATACTATTAAAACCAAGTATCACATACTTACAAATCAAGTTCTTAACTTTCAAAACACTTCAAGTCTCTTAATATATAGAAAACAAGTTCCTTCTACTTTTAAACCTCAAGTAACTCACTCCTTCAAAACAAGTTACTTCTCTTAAATCATGTCATTTCTCTTTTTTTAAAACAATTAAGTAAATCACTCCTTTGACTCCCCTAAAGTCATTATAATGACCTTTAGGATTTTGGGACTAAGGCACAAGCCCAAAAGATTTGGAAACCACTTCCTTTTCAAGACTCTATGTACTTTAAGTAACACACTTTCACTTTTTAGAATCCAAACTTCACTAAGAAAATGGATTTTACAACTTATAATTTAAACATCAAAGTACAATCAAGGAAGTACATAGAACAAATTCTATTCTAGGCAATCCAAATACAAACAAGGAATTGATCATTTAAGGAGTAGAACATACTCTCTTAATCTTAAGGAATCATGCTAGAAGAGGAGATAGTTCACATACCTTTTCGGCTAATATCCACAAGCTAAGCCGAATACGCCGTACGTAGAAGTGTCAACCTATAATGGTCACAACAAGACTATCAACTTCTAGCCTCTAACGTAGAATAATACTAAGTATACGGTCTCTAATTCTACGGAAAAACGGGCAGCACTTCCTTTGTTTCTACTCACTTTGCCACCTTTTTCAAGGCCGAAATACAATAACCAACAAGCCACATTTAAGGCTCCAAACAACAACCAACAAAGGGGATTACACGCCTTACAATACGTGTAAAATTCCGCCCCACAATAATACAAAACAACCCAATAATTCCAAGCCCCATTCGGCTACCATATCACTTTCCTATCAATTTCCTTTCTAATCCAATCTCGTTATTCCAACATGTTATATAAGTCATAACCAATTATATACCCTCCTATTTATAACATGCAACGATTTTTAGCTAACATTGAATTGATTACAGTATGAGTGGCTAACATGCCCCCTTTTCGGTTTTCAACAAGACAACAAGATCCAAATCTTTTCAAACTTTAATATAACAGCCTCAGGCTCATTTCTTGACTACTAAAACTTGAAAACTTCATTTACACAAGAAGGAGAAGATTTTACCTCAAGAAGCCCTCTTTCCGAAATCTTCTTCACTTCAAAATTACCCACACGAACCCTCTACAAGCTTGCCAACACTTTTCCTTCTTGAAACCCTTCCAAAAATCTCACCGGGGTTCATCAATTTGAGAGAGAGAGAGGGATTTTCTTAGAAACCCTTGCAAATGGTCAAGTCTTGAAGACTTGGCCTAAAATAAGACCCTCTTTTGGTCAAAAGATGGGAGGGACACTGTCACCCTCATAGGCCTTTATCAAAATATCCCTGTTTTCGCCCCTGGCGTCAAAAATCCGCGCGCGCCTTGGCCACTTCACGAGAATTTCCAGCATTCGGCGCCGCGACTGCATTCGGCGCGCGACTCTGCAACCCCGTGGACTCAAGGTACCGGCGCGCGACCCTGCGTCCGGCGCGCGTACTGCACCCTGAGCAAAAATCGCTTGCCTTTCTGCGCGCAAACTTGAAACTTCCATAACTTTTGACTCCGATGTCCTATCGACGAACGGTTTGTTGCGTTGGGAACTAGATTTAACGGAATACACACTAGGCTTATTAAACACCTCGAAATTCTTAAAAATAGGGGTACAACACTCCAAGGTAGACTCAAAATCCGTCCAACACATGTTTGGCAACTTGTCTTTCAACTTTCTATTCCGATATTCCTTGGTATGTTCTTATCTTATCTTCTTGAATTTACGGGGTGTAACAATGACCCCTATACATAAATCCGTATAGTCGTACGTCATTATACCAACTATACAACAATTACAACCAACCTGGATACGCAATCCACATAATCCTTCTGGTCATTCTTTGCGCTTTCGCGGTGCAAACAACATAACTTTCGTTAGGGAGGACGACCACAACCATAGCGGCTATCGCGCGATCTCGAGTGAGAAGAATGGAAACCAATCCTAAATATCCGGTAGCCTCCTGATTATAGATGTGGTGCACAACACACCGATAATCAAGACTCTACTAGATACGGCCTGTAGACCCTTTCCGAGGATTAACTGCTCTGATACCACTTTTGTCACGACCCGACCTCGGATCCGTGACTGGTGCCTTACCCCGGGCACCCTTGTGATACAACATCAGAGAAAACCAGCGGAAATAAACTCACAAACAAGAACCATATAAGAATATAAAGCAGGTAACCCAAGTGGCTACCTCTAAATATAATAAAGCGAGCGATTACATCCTTACATCCCAATTTATGACAGGACTACAAGCCTCTAAGAAGGTATAAACACTATGACGGGACAGGGCCCCGCCATACCCCCTGAATGTACAAAAGTGTACAACCTCAGGGAACCGTACCAAAAGACGAGGTTTCCGGAGAAATGGAGCCTCCCGAGAACCGAACAGTGATCCTAAGAGTGCGGATCAGCAAGCTATGAACCTCAACCTGCGGCATGAACGCAGCCCCCCGAAGGAGGTCAGTACAACATGTACCAAATATGCGGCTGGAAAATCGTAATAATATCATAAGTCAAAAATATAAACCGAGTCATAGGCGAAAATCGGTTTACTTTGCAGCGTGCCTTACTAACAATAGAGTAACAAATGTATATATGT
Organism: Przewalskia tangutica; assembly: GCA_029844215.1. Classification (NCBI taxonomy): domain Eukaryota; kingdom Viridiplantae; phylum Streptophyta; class Magnoliopsida; order Solanales; family Solanaceae; genus Przewalskia; species Przewalskia tangutica. The sequence continues at coordinate 37,817,562 of CM056739.1, forward strand.
CTGCGTAAAAATAGGAAGCTCATGATCAAAACAGGGTACCTCGCGTAGTATCATTAAGCAATCCTACTCACGGGACTATTTCACCCGCATAGGTCCCGTGGACCCGCGTGAGGTCATCCGCCTCGTCGTGGGACTATTTCACCGCGTGGGACTATTTCACCGCGTGGATCCTGTGGACCCGCATGAGTACCATCTCCGTACTCGCGTGGGACTATTTCACCCGCGTGGATCACGTAGGCGGATCCGCATGAGTACAAACGCCGCTCGCGTCATGGGTAGCAAATCCATGGCATAAGTAGTAAACCATCCTATTAGAGCATACACGTGGGCCACCCATCGTGTCAGTATGTCCAAAGGAAATAACCAGAATAACCCGGGGTTTACCCGTAATAATATATATATAACATAGCTCATCCGGCTATCCTACATAACATAACCACTACCGGCCTATCATACGTAACATAAGCACTACCGCCTATCATATCATAACATAAGCACTCTGGCCTATCATATCATAACATAAGCACTAACTTATCATATCATAACATAAGCAAGTTAAGAAATCCCTAACTTCTTATTAACATTATTAATATATCCTCATTTTAGTATAACTAAGGCACTAACATGTCTTTTAATAGAAAATCAGAATTTAACCCAAGTACCATGTACTTCTAACCTTTTTAGAAATAACTCTTTTTATACAAAAAATCCAAGATACTAATCACCATAGTATCAAGTTACGATTTCTTTTCAAGACAAGTCACATCTCCTTTTAGAAATATAATAGGCTTCTAAATCAAATGACTTCATTTCCTTTAAAACCTTAGGCAACCAATGCCTAAAAATCAATTCACCTTCCATAGTTTCAAATCCTTTACCCGTACTTGTTTTAATTAGAGTAAATCTTTCATTGTGAACCTTTCGAAAACTAATATAACCAACTTCCCATAAAGTCATTATATTAGCGTCATTCCTTTGTCAAATACATTTTCCCTAAATCCAAGGGACTTATACCTTTAAAATGAAACAAGTATCATATACTTTAAAACAAGTGAAAGATATCAAATCTTGTACGTCTACCGTACTACATAGGTACAACTACTCATGCTCAAGAGATAGGAAAGTTTCACATACCTCTTCGGTTAATCCACTTGCTAAGTCCGAAATACATGCGTAATATGTCAACCTATAATGACCATAATACGTTTATTAACCCAATTTCAATGTAGAAATTCCAAATTCAAGTTACCAATTCCTAAGGAAAATTGGGCAGCATTTCCTTTGTTTCTACTCACTTTGCCACCTTTTCAAAGGCCGATTTTCAACACTCAAACGCCACATTAAGGCCCAACATCCAAACCAACACAAAGGGGATTACACACCTAATCTTGGGTGTGTAAAATTCTGCCCCATAAGTTATAATAATACACTTAACAAATTCTAAAGTAGTTTGTAGGCTACAACATGCTCATAATATCTCTTTAGCCAAATCCTTCATACCCAAACCACATTTCTTGCATGCAATGACTCTAATAGCATTATTTACTACCACAAGTTCTTTCTTCTTAACATGCAACACTAAAAACTAATAATAAAGGAAGAATCATTACCTTAGAGCTTTAGCCAAATTTATCCAACAACTTGCTAGCTTCTATTCCAAGAACACCACCACAATAACCTTCACAAGCTAGCCACAAGCTTCCTTCTTGCCTTTTAATTTTGATTTTTCCTAAGGCTAGAATATCTCTTGGAGTTTTAGAGAGAAGGAGGAGCTTGAAATAATTAAGAGAAGGAGGAGCTTTGTCTAAGAGAGAGATGAAAGATGACCAAGTCTTAAAGACTTGGTCAATATAATGCATGCAAAATTAGATGGGGGGGGGGACACTTGTCACCCTCCCATGCCCTTTTTAAAATAAAAGATCAGATTTTTCTAAGTTTTTCCGCGATTCGCCTCGGCGCGCAGCCTGCGATCGGCAGCGGCGCGCGCTCTGCGGACTCGGAACTTTAGGCGCGCGGCCCGATTTCGGTAGCGGCCACCTCCGGCGCCAGGCGAGGCCACGGCCGAAGTTTTACGATTTGAGTCCTAACTCGCTTTCGCCGCGGCCCGCACGCGGCCTGAACCACGGGGTATAACATTATTATGGATAGGCTGACAAAATCAACCCATTTTCTTCCAGTTAGGACTACCTATTCAGCTGAAGACTATGCAAGATTATACATCAGGGAGATAATGATACTTTATGGGGTTCGCACATCTATTATATCGGACAGAGGAGCTCAGTTTACAGCTAACTTTTGGAGATCATTCAAAAGGGATTGGGGACGCAGGTGAGTCTTAGCAAATCATTTCATCCTCAGACTGATGGGCAGGCTGAGCGTACTATTCAGACACTAGAGGATATATTGAGAGCATGTATTATTAACTTCAGATGTAGCCGGGATAATCATTTACCACTTATTGAATTTGCTTATAATAATAGCTACCATTCTAGTATCCAGATGACACTGTACGAGGCCTTATATGAGAGGAGTGTAGGTCACCTATCAGTTGGTTCGATGTAGGTGAAACTAAGTTAATAGGCCCAGACATGATTCAGCAAGTTGTTGATAAAGTGAAGCTTATTCAGGAGAGATTATTAGCAGCCCAGAGTCGACAGAAGTCATATGCAGATAATCGATGTTGACACTTAGAGTTTCAGATTGGTGATTGGGTTTTCCTGAAGGTGTCACCCATGAAGGGTGTGATGATATTCGGCAAGAAGGGGAAGCTTAGCCCGAGATACATTGGGCATTATCATATTATTCGTAGGATAGGCAAGGTTGCCTATGAGTTAGACTTACCATCTGATTTGGAAGTGGTACATCCAGTCTTTCATGTATTGATGTTGCGTAAGTGTATTGGTGATCCTTCTAGAGTTTTCCCGGTAGATGATGTTCACGTGACAAATGAGTTATCTTATTAGGAGAGTGTCATAACTATACTTGATCATCAGGTTAGAAGGTTGCGTACTAAGGATGTGTCTTCCGTCAAGGTATGACGAAACAATAATATGGAACATAAGACTTAGGAAGCAGAATATGAAATGAAGAAGATGTATCCTCACTTATTCCCTATGCCTACAGGTAATTCATTCCTTACTTGACGATATTGATTGGTGAGTGATAAGTGTGATATATTGTAGCCCTGTGTGGAATCTTTGGGTTTGTTGAGTATAGGTTGGGAGGTATAGTTATAAAGGAGACTCTGCCAAAATTTTTGTAGCATAAGACCTATTATGAACATTCGAGGACGAATATTTGTAAGGAGGGAAGGATGTTACACCTCGTCATTATAAGGCAATAATTTATGAACGTAATTAAGGAGATAAGATTTGAATATTGGGTATAAAGTATAATTACATAGCCTAATACGGAGATTAGTATACAAAAGGATGTAATCCCAAAATAATTTTGGGATACAATAAATATGGTATGGACTAAGTGCCGTGTATAATAAAAATTAGGACATGGAATTTTCAAGTTCAAATAAGATTGATTATGTGGGAGATTGATTTATTAATTGTGGGATTAATTTTAGCGGAGAGGATGATAAGTGGGAATTAGTGGACAAATTATGGGAACTTGTACTCACTCCTCCCTCCCCACCCCTCTGGTCGAACTGCCCCCCACCCCTACCTAAAAATATGTCCATGCTCACTAAGACCAAGGTTTCATTCATCTCCCCTCCATTTTAAAAATTTCACCCTCTCAACATCCCTCATCTCATCCAAACGGATTTTCTTCCATTCCATAGCCAAATTGAATACTAAACCAACTCTCATTCCAAGATTAAGTCCTCTACAAAGTTCCAAGCCAAGATAAGCACTCCAAACAGTGGGTCACGACATTTGGCCGAGAATCTTCCCTGAAATTGTAAGTTTTGGAGATTAGTTATTTGGAAGAAGAACATGCAAGTAAAATGGGTTTAAACTTGAAATGGATGCATGCATGTCCTTGTAATTGAAAGAAGTTGTAGAAATAATGCAAAAATTGGAGCAGTGGCCGTGACTTAGAGGGACTGTTTCGGGCTAAAAATTAAGGTAAGAATTCTTCTTTTTATAGAGTATTTAGAAGATTAAATGATTTTGCAGTTAAGGGATAAACTCATGATAAAGAGGAATTGGAAATAAGAGAAATGTATGTGGTTTTTGTTGGAGTTGTGATTACCGATTTTGGGGCTGTTTTGTATACATTGGCTTTGATTGTTGTTGTTGTTATTATTGTCATTAATTGCATGTTGAAATTGAAAAGAAATCTTGATATTTAAAGTTATAATTGGTTATATGAAAGTATTGAAATATGAAATTGGAGTTTAAGAAGTTATAAGAACAGTTGTGGTATTATGTGGTTTGGATCGTGACACCCCTAAAATTGTTGGACATTGTTGTGTCGAATTTAGGGGTTGTTTCGTGGAGATTAGAATGCTGGAAATTTAGCTTGTAATTGCGGATATAAGTCCTAAAGGAATAGAGGAATAGAAAGGTTGTACATTACACTCTTGTTGTTGTTTGAATATCTCTCGTTGTTATTGAAGTATGAACTGATTCGTAATGGCTATTTTAATATGGTTAAGGGGCTGAATTAATATGAGAAATAGGTGTATTAATCACCTTGGTTGCTGTTTTGATTGTACTCCATGAATGTAAGGAAAAAAATGTATAATGGTAGTATATATGGAGTATATGAGACTGTTTTGGTATATCATTGAGTTGTATCTTGTTATTGGTATTGTTGGCCTTGTTTGTAAGTTGTGGATGTGTATATAAGTATGGGAAGTGCTGCCCAATTTTATATAACAAGAGAGTCATCATTCGATACATATAAAGTATGCTAGTAATCATAGAGTTGACAGACATATTGTTATTGTTATAGGTCGAAGTGCTAATTGAGACGTATTCTAAATAATGAGTTGGTTAGTTCGACTATAAGGTATGTGAAACTGTACTTTCTTCTTTTTGGCATGATTTATATAAAGTAAGTGTACGGCGGACATACATAATTCCATTGAATCCTAATTCTTAGTGACACTTGATTGATAGGTGCCTTTGATTTTACAAGTGATAGTTCATTATATTTATTCTATTGAGAGCCAAACGATGATTTAAATTGCATATGGTTGCTCATGATAATCTACTCGTGCTAATGTGATTATATGATTTCACCGAGTCCCGGGCCGGGAAGGTTTTATGCGTAGTTCCTTATATGTTCACCGCGTCCTTCACTAGAGGGTCGGGAAGTATATATATGATGATATATGTGGACATGCATCCACGGATATGAGATATGCAGACAGGCATCCGCGGGATATGATATATGTGGACAGACATCCACGGATATGACTATGTGTACACATTATGTGTTCACCGCGTCCTTTACTAGGGTCGGGTAGTATATATATGATGATTTATGTGGACATGCACCCACGGATATGACTTATTTTATATGGACATGTCTTGACTCTCATTTCATAAGGCACAGGTGCATTGATATCTTGATTATTATACTTGTCTCATGTTATGTTTAGGACAGTTATGATATTTTTTACAGTATATCATGTTTTACATACTCATTACATTATTTCGTACTGACCACCTTTCCTCGGGGGGCTGCGTTTCATGCCCGCAGGTACAGATATTCAGTTTGGTGATCCTCCAGTCTAGGATTTCTGTTCAGCTATTTGGAGAGCTCCATTGATCCGGAGCCAAGTCATTTTGGTACAGACCCTTTTGTTATAGACTTATGTATATTCAGGGGTACGGTGGGGCCCTGTCCCGTCATGTTTCATTATCATACTCTTAGAGGTCTGTAGACAGGTGTGGGTGGTAGATGTATTTTGGACTTGGGTGGATTGTATATGTGTTTTAGTCAACTGTGTTGTTGTACTTCATTTTAGGATGTTCCAGTATATAGTGGCAGCCTTGTCGGCTTGCCTATTTTGATATGGTTTATCGATTTCTACATTATCCTTGGTATCTGTGTGATTATATGTGATATGTGGGTATAAGGGTACCCAGGTAGGGCACCGTGTCACGGCCCGTCGGGTCGGGTCATGACAGTAGGTAAGGCTACCTATGAGTTGGACCTACCATCTGATTTGGAAGCGGTACATCCAGTCTTTCATGTATCGATGCTACGTAAATGTATTGGTGACCCTTCTAGAGTATTCCCTGTAGATGATATCCAGGTAACAGAGGAGTTGTCTTATGAGGAGAGTCCCATAGCTATACTTGATCGCCAGGTTAGAAGGTTACATACTAAGGATGTTTCTTCCGTCAAAGTATTATAGTGAAACAATAATAGGGAAGAGGTGACTTGGGGAGCAGAAAATGAGATGAAGAATAAGTATCCTCACTTGTTCCTTATGCCTGCACGTAATTCAATTCCTTACTTGACTATATTGATTGGTAAATAATACACGTGATATATTGTGGCCCTGAGAGGCATCTTTGGGTTTGCTGAATATAGGTTGGTAGGTATAGTTATAGAGGAGGCTCTGCCGAAGTTTTTATAGCATAAGACCTATTATGAACATTCGAGGACGAATGTTTCTAAGGGGAAATGATGTTACACCTCGTAATTTTAGGGCAATAAATTGAGAACGTAATTAAGAAAATAAGATTCGAGTATTGGAAATAAAGTATATTTACACATGCTAATAGGAAATTAATATACAAAGAATGTAATCCCGGAATAATTTGGGATACAACAAGTGTGACTATGGAAAGTAATAATAATAGTTGTATATTCCCAAAGGGGTTATGGACTAGTGTCGTATTATAAAAATTATGGCATCGAGGATATGATGTCTTATGAAATTTTCAGGGTTGTGGGATTAATTTAAGTGGAGAGGATGATAAGTGGGAACTAGTGGACAAGTTGTGGGAGCTTGTGCCCTCCTCCACGTGTAGAATGCTAGCACAACCCCAACATGCAAGACTTTTCAGCTCATATATCCATGTATCTCTCATTTCAACACCTTTAATTCAAATTACACCTTCACACGTCCATTCTATCTTCCTCCAAACAGATTTTTCCACCATCTCTATAGCTAAGGGAAGACTAAATCAACTTCTTCTTCCAAGATTAAGTTCTGCTACTAAGTTCTATGCTATGGTAAACTCCCCACCAGTGGAGTCACGATAATGCTGGCCGAAATTTGCTCCAGCAACTTTAGTTTTGGAGATGAGCTATTTGGAAGAAAAACATGTAAGTCAGATGGGTTTAAACTTGTAAAGAATTCATGCATGTCATTGTAAGTTGAAGAAATTGTGCAAATTGGAGCAATGGGTGCCGATACAAGTAGGGGCTATTTTAGCTAAGTTGAGGTAAGATTTTTTCTTCTTATAGAGTAATTGGAGTTAAATGATGTTGTAATTGAGAGATTAACTCGTATTAAGAGTAATTGGAAGTAAGAAAATGCATGTGATTGTATTGGTGTTGTAGTTGAGCCGATTTGGAGCTGTTTTAACTACATTGGGTTTGATTGTTGTTGTTGTTATCGTTTTCATTGATTACATGTTAAAAGTGAAGGAATCTTGATATTTAAAGTTGTAGTTATTTATATGAAATTGTTGAAATATGAATTGGATTTTAAGGAATTATGAGGAGAGTCATGGTACTATGTTCTTGTGGATTAGATGTTCATGAGGTCGTTGTGTATCGTTGTATAGTATTTAGGGGTTGTTCTTGTTGAGGTATAATGCTGGAATTATAAGCTATGAACATGTATATACATTATTGTAGTTGCAGATATATGTCCTAAAGGAATTAAGGTGTAGAAAAGTGTTATGTTGCAAAATATAAGACGAGCTTGCCGCTCGATACACCACCCATTGCATTGTTGTTGTTTCTGGAGTATGGATTGTTCTTACTGACTGTTTTAATATAGTTAAAGGGGCTGGATTAACATGAGAAATAGGTGTATTAATCACCTTGGTTGCTGTAGTTGTTGCATTCCATGGATGTAAGGAGAAAGAAGGTATAACAATAGTGTATATATGGTATATGGGACTGATTTTATTATATCCTTGAGTTGTGTCTTGTTATTGACATTATTGACCTTGTGTGCAAGTAGTGGAAGTGTTGCCCAGTTGTTTTTATATAAAAACAGAGTTATCATTCGATATATAACATATACTAGTAATCATAGAGTTTACGAACATGTTACCATTGTTATAGGTTGAAGTGTTAATCGAGACGAATTTAAATTATTGAGTTGGTACAGACGACAATCGGTATGTGAAACTATCGCTTCTTTCTTTTTGTCATGAGTCACATAAAATAAGCGTACGACGGACGTATATAATTCCAATGAATCCTAATTCCTAGTGATACTTGATATGATAGTTGCCTTTAATTCTCTAGTGATAGTTCATTCTAATTATTCCATTGAGTCTCAGATGATGATTTAATTTGTATATGGTTTCTCATGATATTCTATTCATGCATAATGTGATTATATCATTTCATCGAGTCCCGGGTCGGGTATGTTCGTGCACAACTTCATTGCATTGTTCACTGAGTCCCTCACTAGAGGGCCGGGTACGGTATGTATATATATGATTATTTCACTGAGACACTCACTAGAGGGCCAGGTACGGTATATATATGGATATGACATCACTCACCGAGTCCCATAGTGGGCCGGGTACGGTATAGTATATGGACATGTATGACTCTCATTTCATAAGGCACATGTTCATTGGTATCTTTGATTATCATACTCATCTCCTATCATCTTTTGGCCAGTTATGATCTTCTTTATCGTACTTCATGTTTTATATACTCGGTACATTTTTCGTACTGACCCCCTTTCTTCGGGGGGCTGCGTTTTATGCCCGCAGGTACAGACACTAAGTTTGGTGATCCTCCAGCGTATGACTTCTGCTCAGCTATTTGGAGAGCTCCATTATTCCGGAGCCTAGTCATTTTGGTACAGATCCTTTGATATAGACTTATGCATATTCATGGGTACGGCGGGGCCCTGTCCCGTCATATTTCATTATCATACTCTTAGAGGTCTGTAGACATGTGTGGTAGACAGGTGTGGGTTGTAGTTCGTTTTGGATATTCCCGTGTATAGTGGCAGCCTTGTCGGCTTGCATATTTTGTTATATTTGATTAGCTGTGACTCTTCAGGAGAAAGGTTCATTCTGATATATAGCAATGCAGCATGCTGATACAGATTTCTACATTGTCCTTAGTATCAGTCTGGTTATATTTAATAGGTCCGTATACGAGTGTCCAATTAGGGCACCAGTCACGGCCCATCAGTTTGGGTCGTGACAAAGGGGGCCAAGTTTCACCTCATGTGTTGAGGTTGATTGAGAGGTTGGCCTCTATAGACATAAGGTTTCATGACAGAGTCTCCACCACCCTCATCATGCACTCACTTTCTTGGTCGTTTGAGAGTTTCATTGTTAATTATAATATGAATGGGACTAAAGCGACATTGCCAGAGTTACATAATATGTTGAAAACTTTTGAATCTTCGACCTCTAAGACCAAACCTATTCTGATGGTTGGCTCCTCTAGTCGCCCCAAACCGAAAGGTAAGAGACAACAGAAGGGGAAGGGAAAAGTTGTTGCTCCGACAGCAACAATGAAGCCCAAGGGAGAGGCGAATAAGAAGAAATTATCGGCATCAGATGTTTGCATGAATTGCAACAGGAAGGGGCATTGGAGAAAGGATTACACTGCTCCAGGAGGAGGAATGACATCAGGTGCGACAACCTCTAATGGACATGGTATGCTATCTATAAATGATTCTCACTCCTGGGTACTTGATACCGCTTGTGGCTCACACATTTGTACAAATATGCATGGGCTAACTGATAGCAGGAAGGTCGGGCCTCGCGAGGTAGACCTGCGCGCCAGAAATGGAGCACGAGTTGCTGATGAGCACGTGGAAACTTATAGGATATATTTACCTTTTGGCAAAGTTTTAATGTTGAACGATTGTTATTATGTTTCTTCTTTAACAAGGAATATTATTTCCATTCTTGTACTTGATTCAGAGTGTTTTTCCTAAAACACGTTTAATGGCTATATGGTTTTGACTTTAGATAATGTTGTGTATGGAATTGCGCCTCTTGTGAATGGATTATATACATTAAATTGCCGCAAAGAAATTTTCAATGTACAAAATAAAAGGGCTAAGTTAAATGAAAGAAATTCTACCTACTTGTGGCATTGCAGGCTTGGTCATATCAATCAAACGAGGATAGAACGGTTGAGGAAATTAAATTACCTCGAACCGTTTGACTTACAATCTTATGGTAACTGTGAATCCTGTTTGAAATGTAAGATGACCATTAAACCTCTTTCTAGAAAGGGGATCCGTGCCAATGAGGTGCTTGAGTTGGTACATACGGATGTATGTGGACCATTTTCGACTCAAGCTAGAGAAGAATTCTCGTACTTCATCACTTTTACAGACGACTTATCAAAATTTGGATATGTGTATCCTATGAGACACAAATATGAGGCTTTTGAGAAGTTTAAGGAGTTTAAGTGTGAAGTTGAGAAACAACTCTCAAAGAGTATCAAGACTCTGCGATCTGATCGTGGGGTGAATACTTAAGTAAAGAATTTCTTGACTACTTAAAGATTCATGAAGTTCATTCCGAATGGACACCTCCTGGAACACCACAGATGAATGGTGTTGCCAAGAGGAGAAATCGAACCTTACTTGATATGGTTCGTTCCATGATGAGCTTTTCAGCTCTTCCAACATACCTTTAGGGATACGCTATTTTGAACTCAATATATGTTCTGAACAGAGTTCCATCTAAATCAGTCGAAAAGACACCATATGAGGTATGGTGTGGCAGGAAGCCATCAGTTAGACACATGAGGCCCTGGGGATGTCCTGCATATGTCAAGAAGTTGATCACTGATAAGTTGGAATCTAAAAGTGAGAAGTGTTACTTAGTTGGGTATCCGAAGGAAACTAAGGGATACTACTTCTATCTTCCTGAAGAACATAAGATATTTATTTCTAGGAATGCAACTTTCCTTGAAAATGAATATGTCTACAAGGATGAGAGTTGCACGGAGATAGAACTTGAAGAAATTCAAGAACAAGGTAACAAAGAGGTTGAATCATTTCCCGATGATGAAGGTAAGAATTCAGTGGGAGCTTTAGGCTAAGATTGGGTATTTAGAGTATCCCCTTCGGCCAGTGGGAGTGCTACGAGGAATAATGCAGAAATGCACGATCTTCCGGCACATACCATGGGAGCAAGTGCACCAGTTGCATTTCTCCCATTCAGGAAAGAAATGAAAATGATATTCCTGAAAGCTCTAATGTTGGTGGATCGACCAGCGCACAAGAACCTTCTCACAGACAGAACATACCTATAACTGAAATGTAAGACAATCAACTCCGTAGGTCTACTAGATCTCATCGTCCTCTGGAAAGACTAAATCTACTTGTGGAAACACAAAATGAGCTAGATATTCTGTCACGACCCGAACCGACGGGCCGCGACTGGTGCTCTACCTGGGCACCCTTATACCCATACATCACATATACCCGACTGAGACTTGTAACGCCATATAACAAAGGGATCCTGTCCCCTAAACTGTAATAGCAAACTCGTATAATAAAACAAGCAAGCCGACAAGGCCGCCACTGTACATAGAAATATGTCCAAAACGAACTACAACATATACATGTCCAAATACACATTTACCACCCACACAGCTCTATCGCACGATCTCATAGTGAGAAGAATGGAAACTAATCCTAAATGTCCTGCAGCCTCCTGATTATAGATGTGGTGCACAACACACCGATAATCAAGACTCTACTAGACACGGTCTGTAGACACTTTCCGAGGACTAACTGCTCTGATACCACTTTTGTCACGACCCGACCGGGCATGCGGTGCCCTACACAGGCACCCTTTTGATACATCAGAGAATAGCAGCGGAACATACACAACTTATAAAATGCTTAAACATAAAATAACAACAGGCTAGCCGATAAGGCCACCTTTCGTAAAATATACACAATAAAACAGTACACATTTTTTTTCTTTACAACCCAATCCACAAATGTGACTACAGACCTCTAAGAATAACAATTGTGACGGGACAGAGCCCCGCCATACCCCTGAATATACAACGACCGACCATACCAGGGATAAGCCTCCGAAGTAAAGGAGATTCCCAACTGCTGAACAGTGATCCTAAGAGTGAGGATCAACAACATGTATACTCTACCTGCGGCATGAACGCGACCCGCTGAGAGGTCGATCTGACATGTACTAAATATGTGGCCCGAAATCAGTAGTGAAATCATAAGTCTAAAATAAAAACCGGAGACATGTAAGATAACTCATATAACAGTACACTGTGCCTTACTAACAATGAGAGTAATCAAGAGTATACTTACAACATAAAAATAGGAGGCTCACGATCAAAGCAGGACCACCCGCCCGCAGTATCATTAAGCAATCCTACACCTGGGACTATTTCACCCGCATAGGTCGTGTGGACCGCATGGGGTATTCCTCGCATAGGCTGTATCCGCCCGCATAGGTCGTGTAGACCCGCATGAGGTATTCCTCGCATAGGTTGTATCCGCCTGCATGGGACTATTTCACCCGCATAAGCCCTTACGGACTCGCATGAGGTATTCCTCGCATCGTGGGTAGCAAATCCACAAAATATGCAAATGCCACAAACCCGGGGAATGACCCCGTAATGAATAACATACCACTAGCACAAACCGGCTATCACACATAACATAAGCACAACGGCTTATCATACATAACATAAGCAATACCGGCTTATCATACCATATATAAGCAAGTTAATAAATCCCCTAACTTCTTATCAGTCTTATACATGTACACTCTCATTTTTAGTTTGGTTAAGGCACTAACATGTCATTATAAAAATCCGGGAATTTAACCCAAAGTACTACGTACTCCTATTCTTTTAAAATGACTCTTTTTCATATAAAACTTCCAAGATACTAATAACCATAGTATCAAGTCATAACTACTTTTCAAGACAAGTCACAATACCTTTTAGAAATACAATTATAGGCTTCTAAATCAAGTGACTTCTTTCTTTTAAAACTTTAAGCAATTGATGCCTTTAAATCAATTTGTCTTTCATTATTTCAAGTCATTTATCATACTTAAATTACTTAGAGTAAATCACTCTTTTTAACCTCCCATAAAGCTATTATAACCAACTTTCCATAAAGCCGTTATACTAGCTTTATATCTTAGAAACTTACATTCTTCTTTATAACCAAGAGACTTAAACTTTCCAACAAAACAAGTATCAAAGATACTTTCAACATACTTAAAGTCTCTTAACTTTTGAAAACCAAGATATCCTTAATATTTAAACAAGTGAGTTAATTTTCTAACTCAACCAATTTGGACATTCTTAAAATAAGCCAAGGATATCAAATGGACTAGATTGTCAAAATCTTGTACGTCTACCGTACTATACATTTACAACTTATTCATGCTTAAGAGATAAGAAAGTTCCACATACCTCTTTGGTTTAATCCACTTGCTAAGTCCAATTCGCCGTACGTAGTATGTCAACCTAAAATGACCATAATACGTCTATTAACTTCTAGTTTCAAACGTAGAATATTCCAAGTGCAAAGTCACTAAATTCTACGGAAAATCTGACAACACTTCCTTTGTTTCTACATACTTTGCCACCTTTTTCAAGGCCGAATTCAATAACCAAACACGCCACATTTAAGGCTCAACAAAGTAGTTAACAATAGGGGATTACACGCATAATCAAGACGTGTAAAATTCCGCCCACAATTGACATTAAACTAGTCCAAAAATACAATGTCCGTCCGGCAATATAGGGACAACAATACAAATTCGTTTCCAATCCCTTTTCAATCCAAGTGGTTTAATATAACATGTAATCAAGCCGCAATCGATTATAGCTACTACAATCATCAAGTAGGTAAACATGCGACAATTCTAATTAACGACCAAATTGTAATTCAATTTCAAATGACTCAACATGTCATTTTCGGATTTGAGCTTCCAAATTTCCATAACACTTATCAATCTTCATAATACATATCACATGATCATTTCTAACTTATCATAACATGGAATCTTCAATTACAAAAGTAAGACGAAGATTATACCTCATTTAGCCCAAATATGATCCAAGATTACAAGTCGATCCTTAGCAACTTTAGCTCCTCATTTCGACGTTCCAAACCACTCCAAGCAACCCTTATAAGCTTATGAAGAACTCCTCTTCAAGTTCCAACTTCAAAGTTGAATAACTCCTTAGGTTTTCGCCTTGCGACTAATACGAAATCACCACTTTTCCGGGATCTTTCTATTGAGATACACTTACAATACCCTTAGGTACCTTGGTTTAAAGTATGGAGCTTATTGGATAACAAACAAAAAAAATTCTTTCTCTTTGAACCCCAAACCCGAGAGCCTCACATAGGGTTCTTCAAATTCTTGATTTTTTTTTCTAAGTGTTAAGCCCTGTATTGCTACTAAGGAAGCTTATATAACCAAATGGAAGGTCTAGATTAAAACAAATGGGTGGCTTGGATGCATTTTATTTAAATATCATGCTATGTGGGCTCATTGACTTGGTCAATGTTGTCAAGCTCTTAGCCTAGCAAGACTTTCATCATAATTATGGTCAAATGACCATTCTACCCATGCACAAATTCGACCAAGACCACTAAGGGGGGGTGACACGTGTCGCCCTCCCGTTCGTCGCAATATTTCGTTCTCCGACAAATTCCAAAATTCCGATAAATTTTTACTCGTCTTAAATCTTAACACCTTTGAGTTCTTACTTACGTTCTTATAAACATATCCTAGAATTCCGGGGTGTAACATTCTTCCCTCCTTAGAAACATTCGTCCCCGAATGTTCTTTCGGGAGTCAACTTAAAGATAGCGACATAGTCTCCTTACAACCCTTACATACCAATAATGCCAAACGTGGCCACATAACAATGCTCACACTAAAATGTCAACCTGAACCCCCATGTGTCCACGTCGGTTATCTGCATAAAGTTTCTGCTGACTCTGAGCTTACTCATAATCTTTCCTGGATAAGCTTCGCCTTAACCGCAGCCCGCTGAATCCTGTCTGGACCAAATAATTGAACCTCGCCTACGTCAAACCAACCAACCGGCGATCTGGACTCTCTTACATACAAGGCCTCATACAGGGCCATCTAAAAACTGGAAGGGTATCTGTTATCGTACGTAACTCAACAAGAGGCAAATAACCTTCCCGGCTATCTCTGAAATCAAGAACACAGGCCCGCCACCTATCCTCAAGTGCCTGGATAGTATGCTCTGTCGTCGATGCGAGGGTGTAATGCAACTGACCGAGACTCACTGTGTCCCTAAAACCCTTCGAACAACCTCGAAGTTATCCGTAATCGAGCTCATCATGCGACATCATAAACGTAGGAACCCCGTGCAGTCTCACAATCTCCCTGCTATAAAAGCTGGCATAAACCTCAGTCGAGCAAGTGGTCCTAACCGGAAGAACACGGTTGGTTTCGTCAGCATGTTTACTATGACCCCCAGGGAGTCACACTTCCTCTGAGTACGATGCCACCCTGTAACAAGATCCACTTTAATTACCTCTCATATCTAAGTCGGGGTCTAAATCGCCTGTAATAGCCCACTAGGCTTCTGGTGTTCAACCATGACCTGCTACTAATTCGGATATCAAGCAACAACTCTGCTACGTCCCTCTTCAGGCCACCTTACCAATACATACATCTGAGGTCACTACACAACATAGTCGACCCTGAATAATTAGAGCAATAAGCACTGCGTGCCTCCCCTAAGACCTGCTGACTAGTCCTGCAGCACCGGGTACACACGATCTATCCTCATATCACAGCACCCCATCCGGTGCGACTCAAACAGGCTCTTCTCTTCTCGGAGAGCCGTACCATAACTGGATCCTCATACTGTCGCCTTTTTACCTCCTCAACGACGGAAAACTCGGCAACCTCTCGGATCTAAACTTTATTAACCTTGGAAACAAATAATCGATCCCCTCGGCTCGGTAGCTGAAGAATCTCACAGACCACGTCCTGTCTATCTGGCATACTATCCTTAGATCCACGACTAAAAGTATCTTTAATTGTCTTGGCTTTCCTCAGATTATATATGATATCAATATCACAACCCTTGGGTAACTCTAACCACCGTCTCTGTCGCAAATTCAACTGCCCCTGTCTGAAGATATACTGGAGGCTCTTGTGATCTGCACTAACATCCACATGAAGTCTATATATATATCATGCCCCCAAATCTTCAAGGTATGATTAACTGCCGCCAACTCTAAATCATGAGTGGCGTAATTCTTCTCATGCTTCCCTAACTGCCGGGAAACATAGGCTCTAACATTATCGTGTTGCATCAGCACACAACCTAGCCCAACACCCAACGTGTTACAATAATAACCTAACCCTCTAGTCTCACAGGAGGGGTTAGAACTGTAGTCGTGGTCAACTTATCTTCCAAAAACTGAAAGCCTTTCTCATTCCTGCGAAATATTCGAGTATCCTTAATCTCACTTATGGTTCATGTTTCCCTTTCTCTGTTGCAACCAAACTTGGTCACTAACTTAGATCTGATTCCTTTGCTTGCCTCATGGCTAAGACTTCCTGCCAATCACAATTTAGGGGGAGACTTCCTTGATCTAGTCAAGTAGCAATCCTATTATTCTCTCCCAGCTCGTAGAGATAATAGCCAGGTGTTACCACATTTCCTAGAAGTGTTCTTACTTCTCATCGTTTACTAATGGTCTTTACACTTGTTATACCCCGTATTTCCAGAGTATGTACGTGTGGGCATACGTAGAAGAGTTTGAGCCTTAAAGTAGGCAAGTGGCGAATTTTGTGCACAAGTGCCGAATAGAGTCGTTTTTCGACGAAACGTTTTACTAAACTTGCGAAGGGAAAATTCCGGCTATGTCATTTCTAATTTTTGCGGATTTTTCCGAGAGACGAAACATTTTGGACCAACGGGAGGGTGACAAGTGTCACCCTCACATTGGAAGGCTTGGGCGGCAATATGGACGAAATAGGTGGCTTGTAGTTGGTAGGATATTTTGTGCAAGTTGGTGTGGTAGATGGATAAGGTGCACATGGCTTGATCCTAGCCCTACACTTGCCTAACACTTGGATGAATCTTGGCCATTGGTTGGCCATTTCTTGACCTATAAATACCCCTCTAAGTTGATGAACTTCTTCATCCAAAATTGTTCTAAGTGTTAAAAATCCTCCCCCCCTCTTAGTGTGAGCTTTTCGTCCCTCTCCCCCCCCTCCTAGTTGTGCTTGGCCGAGAGCCACCACACCCTCCCCCTTGTGAAACCTTGGCCGTGGGGTACCCCCCCTAGCCTAGTTGTTTTCGTATAATACCCCGTGTTGTGGTATAGAAATACTCTTCTAGTATTGTTATAATGCCCAAATACCTTGGCCCAAATACCTTGTAGTATTCCCAAGGTTACACTTATACAAAGCCCAGAAAATACTACTATACTTTCTTTAGCCACTAAACGAAACCCTAAGGAAAATCTTCATTGATAGTTGAAGTATTTAAGTAGAAGTTGGTTAGAACTTCTAAGGGTTGTTTGGAGCGGATTGGAGCACTCGGAGTAGGAGCTTAACGTTGCTCAGGAGCGACTTTATACTTGGATAATTTATGGGCTCATCGAGGTAAATACTACTGTCCTTCTATTGTAATTGGAAATTACATACTGTAGTAGTATATAAATGAATATAAGATTCATAAGAAGAGACTTGGACTGTAATAGAAGGATATTACAGAAAAAGGATTGAACTGAAATCACTTGGAAGAATATAAGTAGAAGTTAAACTGCATTTACATAGATCAGTATTCTGATGGTGATAACCTTTATTGGTTGAATGTTTTGCAAGTAGCATGTGCTACTTAGAAGGTGGACAAGGCTAGCCGGGTTATAGCCGTGGAGCGTTTTGCTTATAGTCAATAATCGTCGCGAGGTATGTGATTCTTCCTATACTCTTGAGCATGAAGTATTTTAAAAGAATACATATAGTACGGTAGACGTACGTGTGGCAATGTCTTTTGACTTAAGCCTGAATAATATGTATATATTATATGGTAGATGTACGTGTGCTAACTGAATATAGTTGTGTGGCAATGTCTTTTGACTTAAGCCTGAATAATAAAGAGTCTTAAAATATTTCAAAAGAATTAAGGAACCTTTTTGAAAGAAGAGTAATACTCGGTTTTAAAAAAAATAAAGAGTTATACTAGCTTTATGGGAGGTTAGGTATAACGTCTTAAGAGAGATAAAAAGAATGGTTTACTGATTTTTAGAAGTTAAGAGACTTAATCTGAAAAGATAAGAGACTTGACTTAATTGTTTTGATATGAAGTTTGTTAACAATGTGAAACCTCATTCGTGAGTAATGAGTACGTGGTTTTTTTAAAAAGGAATAATGTTTTACTGATTTCGAAAATCAGAATGTGTATCGACAAACCACTACAGCGTTAATAAAGGAAAATGTATTGAATAATGAAGTATTATTAAAACCAGTAGAAACCTCCATCTGCATAGAAGCTAAGATGAGACAAAATGATATTACATTTTCTAGATCATGGCTGCTTAATAAGATTGATTATGAACAAGAATAACCTACTCGCCTATGGCATATGTTACTCAATTGTTTTAAAGAGATTAAGACATTGAACTAGGAAACTTTTCTAAAAATAGACTTGCGTAATTGAAATTAGGCAAACTGGAACTTTAGGGAAAAGAAGGGTTGGTGTTGTCTTAAAATGGTTTAAAACATAAAGTGTTATAACAAGCTTTATGGGAAGTTGGTTATAACGACTTTATGAAAACAAAAGAAGGGCTTTATCATTGGTTTTAATGTGGTAACTGGACTTTAAAAAGAGAAGTGTTTTGGTCTAAAAAAAAGGCATGGTATTGCCTTAATTGGTTTTGAAAAGGAAAGTATGGAAGTTGTTTTGGGTTTACTTAAAAGATGTAAGTCACTCTATTTTTATACTACAGGTATCGGGCGACTTTTATAAAAGGAATGGATCTCTTTAAAAGGAATTTAACGTACGTAGTACTTTAGGGTTAAAACCCGGGCTTTGGCATAAAATGAAAGTACTTTGAGTTGTGTATAACTTGCCTATGCTTGTTGTTGTGAAACTTGCCTATGCTTGTTGTTGTGAAACTTGCCTATGCTTGTTGTGATAGCCTTTGTTGTGCAAGAATTGTGTTTCTATACTACCGCGTCTTCAGGTTGACATTTTAGTGTGAGCATTGTTATGTGGCCACGTATGGCATTATTGGTATGTAGGGGTTGTAAGGATACTATGTCGCTATCTTTAAGTTGACTCCCGAAAGAACATTCGGGGACGAATGTTTCTAAGGGGGGAAGAATGTTACACCCCAGAATTCTAAGATATGTTTATAAGAACGTACGTAAGAACTCAAAGGTGTTAAGAATTGAGACGAGTAAAAATTTATCGGAATTTTGGAATTTGTCGGAAAACGAAATATTGCGACGAACGGGAGGGCGACACGTGTCACCCCCCTTAGTGGTCTTGGTCGAATTTGTGCATGGGTAGAATGGTCATTTGACCATAATTATGATGAAAGTCTTGCTAGGCTAAGAGCTTGACAACATTGACCAAGTCAATGAGCCCACATAGCATGATATTTAAATAAATTGCATCCAAGCCACCCATTTGTTTTAATCTAGACCTTCCATTTGGTTATATAAGCTTCCTTAGTAGCAAGACAAGGCTTAACACTTAGAAAAAAAATTCAAGAATTTGAAGAACCCTATGTGAGGCTCTCGGGTTTGGGGTTCAAAGAGAAATAATTTTTTTTGTGTGTTGTCCAATAAGCTCCATACTTTAAACCAAGGTACCTAAGGGTATTGTAAGTGTATCTCAATAGAAAGATCCCGGAAAAGTGGTGTTTTCGTATTAGTCGCATGGCGAAAACCTAAGGAGTTATTCAACTTTGAAGTTGGAACTTGAAGAGGAGTTCTTCATAAGCTTCTAAGGGTTGCTTGGAGTGGTTTGGAACGTCGAAAGGAGGAGCTAAAGTTGCTAAGGATCGACTTGTAATCTTGGATCATATTTGGGCTAAATGAGGTATAATCTTCGTCTTAATTTTGTAATTGAAGATTTCATGTTATGATAAGTTAGAAATGATCATGTGATATGTATTATGAAGATTGATAAGTGTTATGGAAATTTGGAAGCTCAAATCCGAAAATGACATGTTGAGTCATTTGAAATTGAATTACAATTTGGTCGTTAATTAGAATTGTCGCATGTTTACCTACTTGAGGATTGTAGTAGCTATAATCGATTGAGGCTTGATTACATGTTATATTAAACCACTTGGATTGAAAAGGGATTGGAAACGAATTTGTATTGTTGACCCTATATTGCCGGACGGACATTGTATTTTTGGACTAGTTTAATGTCAATTGTGGGCGGAATTTTACACGTCTTGATTAAGCGTGTAATCCCCTATTGTTAACTACTTTGTTGAGCCTTAAATGTGGCGTGTTTGGTTATTGAATTCGGCCTTGAAAAAGGTGGCAAAGTATGTAGAAACAAAGGAAGTGCTGTCCGATTTTCCGTAGAATTTAGTGACTTTGCACTTGGAATATTCTACGTTTGAAACTAGAAGTTAATAGACGTATTATGGTAATTTTAGGTTGACATACTACGTACGGCGAATTGGACTTAGCAAATGGATTAAACCAAAGAGGTATGTGGAACTTTCTTATCTCTTGAGCATGAATAAGTTGTAAATGTATAGTACGGTAGACGTACAGGATTTTGACAATCTAGTCCATTTGATATCCTTGGCTTATTTTAAGAATGTCCAAATTGGTTGAGTTAGGAAATTAACTCACTTGTTTAAATATTAAGGATATCTTGGTTTTCAAAAGTTAAGAGACTTTAAGTATGTTGAAAGTATCTTTGATACTTGTTTTGTTGGAAAGTTTAAGTCTCTTGGTTATAAAGAAGAATGTAAGTTTCTAAGCTATAAAGCTAGTATAACGGCTTTATGGGAAGTTGGTTATAATAGCTTTATGGGAGGTTAAAAAGAGTGATTTACTCTAAGTAATTTAAGTATGATAAATGACTTGAAATAATGAAAGACAAATTGATTTAAAGGCATCAATTGCTTAAAGTTTTAAAAGAAAGAAGTCACTTGATTTAGAAGCCTATAATTGTATTTCTAAAAGGTATTGTGACTTGTCTTGAAAAGTAGTTATGACTTGATACTATGGTTATTAGTATCTTGGAAGTTTTATATGAAAAAGAGTCATTTTAAAAGAATAGGAGTACGTAGTACTTTGGGTTAAATTCCCGAATTTTTATATTGACATGTTAGTGCCTTAACCAAACTAAAAATGAGAGTGTACATGTATAAGACTAATAAGAAGTTAGGTGATTTCTTAACTTGCTTATATATGGTATGATAAGCCGGTAGTGCTTATGTTACGTATAATAAGCCGGTAGTGCTTATGTTATGTGTGATAGCCGGTTTGTGCTAGTGGTATGTTATTCATTACGGGGTCATTCCCCGGGTTTGTGGCATTTGCATATTCCGTGGATTTGCTACCCACGATGCGAGGAATACCTCATGCGAGTCCGTAAGGGCTTATGCGGGTGAAATAGTCCCATGCGGGCGGATACAGCCTATGCGAGGAATACCTCATGCGGGTCTACACGACCTATGCGGGCGGATACAGCCTATGCGAGGAATACCTCATGCGGGTCCACACGACCTATGCTGGTGAAATAGTCCCAGGAGTAGGATTGCTTAATGATACTGCGGGAGGGTGGTCCTGCTTTGATCGTGAGCCTCCTATTTTTATGTTGTAAGTATACTCTTGATTACTCTCATTGTTAGTAAGGCACAATGTACTGTTATATGAGTTATCTTACATGTCTCCGGTTTTTATTTTAGACTTATGATTTCACTACTGAGATTTCCCACATATTTTGTACATGTTGTCTTGACCTCGCCGAGTGCGTTCATGCCGCAGGTAGAGTATACAGGTTGCTGATCCTCACTCTTAGGATCACTGTTCAGCTGTTGGGAATCTCCTTTACTTCGGAGGCTTATCCCTGGTATGGTCGGTCGTTGTATATTCAGGGGTATGGCGGGGCCCTGTCCCGTCACAGTTGTTATTCTTAGAGGTCTGTAGTCACATTTGTGGATTGAGTTGTAAAGAAAAAAAAATGTGTACTGTTTTATTATGTATATTTTACGGAAGGTGGCCTTATCGGCTTGCCTGTTGTTATTTTATGTTTAAGCATTTTATAAGTTGTGTATGTTCCGCTGCTATTCTCTGATGTATATCTAAAGGGGTGCCCAGGTAGGGTACCAGTCGCGGGCCCGGGGTCGGGTCGTGACAAAAGTGGTATCAGAGCAGTTAGTCCTCGGAAAGTGTCTACAGACCGTGTCTAGTAGAGTCTTGATTATCGGTGTGTTGTGAACCACATCTATAATCAGGAGGCTGCAGGACATTTAGGATTGGTTTCCATCCTTCTCACTCTGAGATCGTGCGATAGAGCTGTATGGTTAGGGTCGTCTCTCCCTAACGAATTATGTTTATTGCAGCTACGGGAAAGGCAGCAGTGATCAGGAAAGATTATGTGGATTGCGTATCCAGGTTGGTAATGTTGGTAGTATAGTTGGTATTGTGACATACAACTATACAGATTTATGTATGAGGGTCAGACGCGTGTTGCCTAGAACGATTTTAGATTACCAGGATTTGGTAAGGACTAAATAAATACCGGGAAGGTATGAACAGTTAAGGAACTCTCATCAAGGTTTTACGTGCTAATTTGAGATAATTAGGTGATGATGAGTTGTGTGAGAATGTAATGGACCCTTAAGAGGTTATAATTAAGGGACTTAATGGAAGACTATGTTAGTAACTTAAGCTACGTAGTATGATTAAGGGAATGGTACGGGTGAGATCCGTATGAAGTAAGTATGGTTGTTGTGGTCAAGACAACACGATTATGGTACTACGAGAAGTTTTTGTACCCGTTTACGGGGGGACTGATAAGGTAGGCGTGGAGCATGGAAATTGCGAGCCTAAGAATGTTGATAACCACCGAGACCTTAGGTATATAAGGCCTTCTCGGGTAGTAAAAAGTTAAGTCAGACCAAGGGTAAGAGTTAAATACGACGCCGAGTCGGGTTGAGGACCTATTAAGGGTCACCCCATAGCTTGAAATGGTATGGGATCAATTGGTAGTAGTCCCTCTATGTGACAGGGTCACGAGGGTACAAGGCCCAAGTATAGTTAATCATTTTACGGGTTCGTGGACGCATTCCACCGGAACCAGGGTGTGAGAGCCGGAAATGGCCTTATGTTGTTTAGAATAGTAACTCCAAAGATTGGAGGCCCGAATCAGTATGAAGGCTATGTACGTACGCTAGAATAAGTTTGGAAGTACGGGAAGAGTACGACCAGTAAGAAAGAGAGCAACCAAGTGTAAAGAAATAGAGTCTGAATCCATGAGGACCTTTCGTGGTGACTACACCCGTGAGTGTTGGGTGGTAGCTGAGCGGGTAGATAATAATTACCGGTAACGATACAGTCGTTGGACCCTAGCAGAGCTGTTATGACAGACGTTGAGGTCATTATGAGTACGGGCTAGTTGGCCTATTGTTATGCCAACGTTGACTGCAGAGAGAGATTGGCTCGATTCCAGTTTCCGTAGTCGATTATCGATGTAAAGGAAGAGAAGTGGTAGTAACCAGTGAATTATCCTTCCTTCTTTGGCATCATTGTTTTTTTATAAGTCTGTGTGACTTGTTCATTTGAGGTAAATTAATGCAGAAAGTAAGTAATACTCGAATTTGAAGGAGTTTATGCTAAGTGCCCTTGGATGTACTTGGCGTTGGTTTAGTGTGGCGGTCAGGGCCACGACCTTTCGGATAATTTCAGGAAACTATGCAAGGAAAGAATAAAATAAGTACGGGTACTACCGGCGGAAAGCTGAGGGCATCTTTGGTAGGTTGGAAAATCTACACGAACTTAAAGGCGGTGCGTGAAGATTAGATATTTACTGGACCGCAAGAGGACCCTGTGATTAGGGTTGTGACTTCAAGGAAAGTTTATTTAATGGAGATAAGTTCTCTCCCCCATGTAAAGGATAGTTTTACGTATTATGGGGTTACGTGTACCCATGTTGTTAGACGAAGGATAGGAGACGGGTAAGGTCTTCGGTATCGTCATGTCATAGGTTACACTTTTAGATAACCGTGGGAAAAGTATTGTGTTGGGGTAATTAAGAACGACGTACGAAATGGTCGAGGAAGTGTCGTAAGGATATAAATGCAGGTTGTACGCATGTATGAAACTGTACGATTAAGGATCAAGATAGAAATACTTTTGCTAATAATAAGCATAAGGTAAGGTTATGACCAGAATGATTAAAGAGAATACGACAATGGTTATGTAAGTTACACGAGATATGATTACCCCAGACTAGTGTTGTCACGACCCGTTCCGGGGCCCGTGACTGGTGCCTTACCCCGGGCACCCTAGTGATACAACATCAGAGAAAACCAGCGGAAATAAAAACTTAAACATGCAAAATAGACATGGATCATGATGAAATAAAAATAGGCCAACCAAAACGGTTGCCTTTCAACATATATATATAAAGACGTTTGAACAGCGATTCCTTACAACCCCGCCACACAGCGATTACTCTGGACCTCTAAGATTTTGACAACAACTAGTACGGGACAGGGCCCCGCCATACCCCTGAATGTACGAGAACTAACCGACTCAGGGTAACATACCAAAGATAAGCCTCCGAAGGAACGGAGCTTCCAAGACGCTGAAATGAGATCCTAGCGGGGATCGACGGTAGATGTACTTACACTGCATGGCGCGAAGAGGAGGTCAAGATAACAGTACCAAGTATGTGAAAGCGTAAAATCAGAAATGAAATCATAGCAGTCTATATAAAGCAGGAGACATGTATGATAACCAAACTACAGTACACAACATATAAACAGTCATATCAAGTCAGGGACTCACGCCCTCCAAATCATCACTCGTGCCCGTGGAATTCCTTCCTCACCGCCGGCAGTCTATGATATGATAACAACAAGACAGCAATCCAAATGGGAGCATACCCGTGCGCTACGCATCGTGTCAATATGTCCAAAGGGAAACACTAAGACAACATTCCAAATGGAAGCATACCCGTGCGCTACGCATCGTGTCAGTATGTCCAAAGGGGAACAATAAAACAGCATTCCAAATGGAAGCATACCCGTGCGCTACGCATCGTGTCAGTATGTCCAAAAGGAAACAACAAGGCGGCAATCAAAATGGAAGCATACCCGTGCGCTACGCATCGTGTCAGTATGTCCAAAGTGATTTTAGCAAAAGTAATACTATCAACAGGAACGTACCCGTGGAATTTCTCCGTCACTGCCGGCACGTCCAAGTAAGTTCTCAACAAGTCAACCGACCCTCCATCGAGAGACGCGGTAGTATAGAAACACAATTCTTGCACAACAAAGGCTATCACAACAAGCATAGGCAAGTTTCACAACAACAAGCATAGGCAAGTTTCACAACAACAAGCATAGGCAAGTTTCACAACAACAAGCATAGGCAAGTTATACACAACTCAAAGTACTTTCATTTTATGCCAAAGCCCGGGTTTTAACCCTAAAGTACTACGTACGTTAAATTCCTTTTAAAGAGATCCATTCCTTTTATAAAAGTCACCCGATACCTGTAGTATAAAAATAGAGTGACTTACATCTTTTAAGTAAACCCAAAACAACTTCCATACTTTCCTTTTCAAAACCAATTAAGGCAATACCATGCCTTCTTTTTAGACCAAAACACTTCTCTTTTTAAAGTCGGTTACATTAAAACCAATGATAAAGCCCTTCTTTTGTTTTCATAAAGTCGTTATAACCAACTTCCCATAAAGCTTGTTATAACACTTTATGTTTTAAACCATTTTAAGACAACACAATGCCCTTCTTTTCCCTAAAGTTCCAGTTTGCCTAATTTCAATTACGCAAGTCTATTTTTAGAAAAGTTTCCTAGTTCAATGTCTTAATCTCTTTAAAACAATTGAGTAACATATGCCATAGGCGAGTAGGTTATTCTTGTTCATAATCAATCTTATTAAGCAGCCATGATCTAGAAAATGTAATATCATTTTGTCTCATCTTAGCTTCTATGCAGATAGAGGTTTCTACTGGTTTTAATAATACTTCATTATTCAATACATTTTCCTTTATTAACGCTGTAGTGGTTTGTCGATACACATTCTGATTTTCGAAATCAGTAAAACATTATTCCTTTTTAAACTGAATACAGACCTCTAAGAGTTAAACTGAATTATGACGGGACAAGGCCCATGGTACCATAATTGTACAAAAGCTCATCTTGAAAGAACTTATACCAAAAGATAAACTCTCGAATGAAGGAGCTATCCAAAACTCGAGTAGGATCCTACACGCGATCACCAAAC
Source organism: Przewalskia tangutica (assembly GCA_029844215.1). NCBI lineage: Eukaryota > Viridiplantae > Streptophyta > Magnoliopsida > Solanales > Solanaceae > Przewalskia > Przewalskia tangutica. Next base: position 37,844,178 of record CM056739.1, read on the forward strand.
AGCGTACCTAAACTGCGGCGATGAACGCGGCCCGAAGGTCGATGCGAAGAATGTACCAAGTATGTGAACGATGAAATGCGTAATGAAATCATAACAGTCTAAACAAAGCAGAACAATGTATGATAGCCAACCTACGATATAACACATAGCGGTCATATCAAGTCGGGACGCAGCCCTCAAAGTCACTACTCAAATATAACTATGGGTCTCACGCCCGTAATATCAATCATGCCCGTGGAATCATTCCTCACCGTGATCCATGATGTAATAACACCAATAAGGATACATGAACACCAAGTCCCACCTGTGCCCTAAATACCACATCGTAAAAGCGTGACCATAGGGTAACACAAACAAATCCGGGGACATATATGATAATCAAATTACAACACATTGTGCCTTACTAACAATGAGAGTAAGCGATAGTATCCTTACAATATAAAATAGGAAGCTCATGATCAAAACAGGACTATCCGCCCGCAGTATCATTTAGTCATCCTACTCCTGGGACTATTTCACCCGCATAGGCCACGTGGACCCGCGTGAGGTATTCCTCGCATGGGACTATTTCACCGCATAAACCCCTACGGACCGCATGAGGTATTCTCGCATAAATTTGGACCCGCGTGGGACTATTTCACCGCGTAAGTCCTTACGGACCGCGTGAGGTATTCCGCATCGTGGGTAGCAATTCCACGGAATATCCAAATGCCACAAACCCGGGAATGACCCCAAACGCGATATACCAATAGCACACAACCGGCTATTTCCAGCACACATAGGCAATTCTCAACTAAACAAGCCAAAGTACTTATCAAGGCACACATAGAAAAATTCTCATTTAGCAAGCCAAAGTACTTACCAAGGCACCCTTAGACTAATTCTCAATTAATCAAGCCAAAGTACTTATCAAGGCACAATAGAATAATTCTCAATTAACAAGCCAAAGTACTTATCAAGGCACAAATAGAATAATTCTCATTTTATCAAGCCAAAGTACTAATCAAGGCACACTTAGACAAATTCTCAATTTATCAAGCCCAAGTACTAATCAAGGCATCACATAGAATTATTCTCAATTAACAAGCCAAAGTACTTATCAAGGCACAAATAGAATAATTCTCATTTTATCAAGCCAAAGTACTAATCAAGGCATCACATAGAATTATTCTCAATTAACAGGCCAAAGTACTTATCAAGGCACAAATAGAATAATTCTCATTTTATCAAGCCAAAGTACTAATCAAGGCATCACATAGAATTATTCTCAATTAACAGGCCAAAGTACTTATCAAGGCACCAATAGAATAATTCTCATTTTATCAAGCCAAAGTACTAATCAAGGCATCACATAGAATTATTCTCAATTAACAGGCCAAAGTACTACGTACGTACATTTTTTTTCAAAAGACTCCTTTTTATGTAAAACCCCAAGATACTTACACCCGTAGTATCAAGGCATGTCTATTTTTCAAAGTAAGTTACTACACGTTTAGAAAACTCATTTCAAGGCTTGAAATCAAGTAACTTCAAATTTTCACAATCTAGGCAACTTATGCCCTTTAATCAAAATAGACAACTTTTTAAACCTTCCATAAAGCCGTTATAACCAACTTCCCATAAAGCCGTTATAACCCTTTATGGTTTTAGACATATCCATTCCTTTTATAACCAAGAGACTTATACTTTTAAAACCAAGTATCACATACTTACAAATCAAGTTCGTAACTTTCAAAATACTTCAAGTCTCTTAACATTTAGAAAACAAGTTTCTTCTACTTTTAAACCTCAAGTAACTCACACCTTTAAAACAAGTTACTTCTCTTAAATCATGTCATTTCTCCTCTCTTAAAACAATTAAGTAAATCACTCCTTTAACTCCCCTAAAGTCATTACAACAACCCTTAGGTTTTGGAACTAAGGCACTAGCCAAAAGGTTTGAAAACCACTTCTTTTTCAAGACTCCATGTACTTTAAGTAAAATACTTTCACTTTTAAGAATCCAAACTTCACTAAGGAAATGGATTATACAACTTACAATTTAAACATCAAAGTACAATCAAGGGAGTACATAGAACGAATTCTATTTTAGGCAATCCAAATACAATCAATGAATGGATCATTTAAGGAGTAGAACATACTTTCGTAATCTTAAGGAATCATGCTAGAAGAGGAGATAGTTCACATACCTTTTCGGCTAAATCCACAAGCTAAGCCGAATACGCCGTACGTAGAAGTGTCAACCTATAATGGTCACAACAAGACTATCAACTTCTAGCCTCTAACGTAGAATAATACTAAGTATACGGTCTCTAATTCTACGGAAAATCGGGCAGCACTTCCTTTGTTTCTACTCACTTTGCCACCTTTTTCAAGGCCGAATACAATAACCAACAAGCCACATTTAAGGCTCCAAACAACAACCAAACAAAGGGGATTACACGCCTTACAATACGTGTAAAATTCCGCCCCACAATTCATACCAAATAGTATAATACTTCACTAGCCATTCTCGGCCAACATATAACCAATAACACTACGTCTTTTCCAATCCTTTACTAATTCCAAGTTCTAAGGTCAACATGTTATTTAGTCATAAACAACTTCAACAACTACAATTTCCTCCTTTATACAACATGTGACAACTTAACTAATAATCGACTTGAATTGAAATCTTAAAGCTAAACATGCTAGATTTCGGATTAGGGTTCCAATAGCCAATACACTAATCCAACAACATAATATATAACTCATGCTTGCTAATATCCATAGCTACAATCAATAAGCAATCTTAACTACTAAAACGACAAGATTATACCTTTATAAGCCCTTAAAATTTCCAAGATTCCAAAGTCGCGCCTTAGCAATTCTTAGCTCCTTTCCTTAGGTTCCAATCCGCTCCAAGCACTCCTTAGAGGCCTATGAAGAACCCATCTTCAAGTTCTAACTTCAAAGTTGAAGAACTCCCTTAGTTTCCGCCTTGTGACTAACGTAAAAATGCATTTTTTCCAAAATCTTTCTATTGAGATATCCTTATAATACCCTTAGGGACATTAGGTTAAAGTCTTGTGGCTAATGGATCAAAATCACAAAATTTTCTTGTTGGAAGAGGGACAAAGCCGAGAGTTATCTCTCAAGCACAAGGTGTTCTAATTTTTTATAAGTGTTGAATGAGCTAGTCTTGCACTAGTTAGTGAATATAAAACACATTGGAAGGCTTAGATATCAACAAATGTGAGGCTAGGATGAATATCACAAGGATTGAGCCCATGTGGACAAGTTGACTTGGTCAAATATGTCAAGCTTGCAAGACTTATCATCTACATAGGTCAAATGACCATTCTACCCCTTGAATTTTCGTCCAAGACCACATGAGGGGGTGCCACGTGTCGCCCTCTCATTCGTCCATAAAATTTCTGTAACCCTCGTGGGCCCCACAAAACGTAAAATTCCTCGGGTGGGCCCCACGTGACCAAATCCGTAAAAAAATAAATTTCCATTAGGTTAAGAGTTCCATACTCTTCAAATAATGCATTTTGAGAATCCAATTCTCAACAACGAACATTTTTCCTTTCCGACTTCCGGAAGATTTTCCGTCGGAAAAACAATTCTTCCTTTCGTATCAATTTCCAAGTCTTGTTTCCTTTCGTACATTCTCTTTTACATGTCCTGAACTTACGGGGTGTAACACCTTAGAAGCTTATGAGGAACTCCTCTTCAAGTTCCAACTTCAAAGTTGAATAACTTCTTAGGTTTTCGCCTTGCGACTAATACGAAAACACCACTTTTACGGGATCTTTCTATTGAGATACACTTACAATACCCTTAGGTACCTTGGTTTAAAGTATGGAGCTTATTGGACAACAAACAAAAAATTTATTTCTCTTTGAACCCCAAACCCGAAAGCCTCACATAGGGTTCTTCAAATTCTTGAATTTTTTTTCTAAGTGTTAAGCCTTGTCTTGCTACTAAGGAAGCTTATATAACCAAATGGAAGGTCTAGATTAAAACAAATGGGTGGCTTGGATGCATTTTATTTAAATATCATGCTATGTGGGCTCATTGACTTGGTCAATGTTGTCAAACTCTTAGCCTAGCAAGACTTTCATCATAATTATGGTCAAATGACCATTCTACCCATGCACAAATTCGACCAAGACCACTAAGGGGGTGACACGTGTCGCCCTCCCGTTCGTCGCAATATTTCGTTTTTCGACAAATTTCAAAATTCCGATAAATTTTTACTCGTCTCAAATCTTAACACCTTTGAGTTCTTACGTACGTTCTTATAAACATATCCTAGAATTCCGGGGTGTAACAGCCCCGCCGTACCTGTTACACCCCGTAATTCCAAGGGAATGTTATGAGAACGTACGTATGGAAATAAGATTTGAATTTTGGAAAGAAAGAAAGACTACTTTTTCTTAAGGAAAAATATCGGGAATTTGTGAAGGAAAAGGGTTATTAATTGAAATTTGGTTCTCAAATTTAGTATTTGGGACTTATACATTATATTGGAATTTTGGATTTTTAAGTTCCGGATTTGGTCATGTGGGGCCCACGAGAAAATTTTACGGTTTTGTGGGGCCCACAAAGTTTCGAGATATTTTGACCAAATATAGACGTTTTTGGTGAAGAAATAATTTTGGACCAATAGGAGGGTAACACGTGTCACCCCGCCACTTGTAGTTGACTTGGACTTAGATATTTTCATGAAAATAAAGACAAGTGGACAAGTGGGTCTCACCCACACTTGTCCACCATCTTGCCCTACACTTGTCATCATCCCATGCCTTGTAATACTTTATATATACACACCTAGAGGGTTTGCAAGATCATCCACACTTAGAATTATTTCAAGAGCAAAATATATTTCCCTCTCTTAAGGGCTCACGGCTTTGGCCCTTTTTTCTTGAACAAAAATCCTTAAACTTCTAATCTTTGTCCATTGATACAAGATTAAGGTTCCTAACCTAGTGATTAGCCAAGATAACACACCACTAACCTCAAATATTCATTGGGCCGAGAAGAGGGTTTGGAACCCTAGGGGTTCCGTCAACTCTTTGGAAGCGAACGTGAAGGGAAGTTGCTCCTAAGGTTGTAGGGGTCACAAATATGTGATTGAAACTTGAAGAAGTGGAGCGAAACGAAAACTGCGGGCCAATCTTCCCCGGGCTGTTTTGGACATTTTTGGGCTTAAAATGAGGTAATGATTCTTCTTCTTTTAAAGTAATTGGATATTACTTATTGTTGATATGTATGGATGATATTGTACTAAAATAATGAAGATTAAAAAGGGTTTGGACAATTTTTTTGGGTTGGGCCGAATTGGGGCAGAATTTGGTGTTATCGCATTTCGTTGGTCATTGTCGTTGTTATCACCACATATTGCATGTTATAATGAAGTAACAATGTTGTTGATAAGTTGATGAGACTTGTATATAAGTGTTGGAACTTGAATTGAAATAAAATGGATTATGGAAAAGGACTTTGGATTGTTGTAGTTGTTGTTGGCCGAAAACTGCCCAAAACTGTTAGACGTTGTTGTGTCGTTTTATGGACTGTTTTGGACGTGTATATGTGATGAAAAATCAGCCCCTAATATGCATGATTAATGTGGTAAAATGTTTAATGAAAGTCCTAAGGAATAAGGGTGTTAAAGGCTTCATATTGTACATGTAATGTTGGTTAATTATGAGATGTTTTGTGGACTGTTTTAATGTGATTATGGGGTAGAATTTTACACATTAAGTTAGGCGTGTAATCCCCTTTGGTTAACTGTTGGTTATTCCCTTAGTGTGGCTTGATTTGTGTTGAAATCGGGCCTTAGAAAATGTGAAAAAGTACGTTGAAACAAAGGAAGTGTTGTCCAAATTTCCGTAGAATAAGAGGGCTATTATTTGGTATAAGTCTTACACTTGGAAGCTTGAAGTTGATAGAAATGATATTGTCATTTTAGGTTGAATTACTACGTGTGACATATTCTACTTGGCGTGTGGAGCCGACAAGGTTGAAGTACATTGGGGCGTATTCTACTTGTCGTGTTGGTTAGTCGTCAACGAGGTATGTGAACTTCTTCCTTCTATAGGCATGATTGATTATTGGAGTATACATGACTTGTTTCTTGAAGTATACTTGCCTCGTTATTAGAGTATTCATGTTATTGATCCTATGCTAAAGGCATGTCTAAGTTATTCCTAAGTCCTTACCAAGTCTTATGGGAGATGTTGGTAAGAGTGTTTAGTAAGCATTGGAGTCGAGTTGATCTTGCTAGGTTACAACACTAATGAAACTTGATTTATTTGAAAGTCCTGAGACTAGATTTATTTGTAAATTATGAGACTTGATTTATTTGAAAGTCATGAGACTAGACTTAGTTGAAAGTATATGAGACTTTACTTGAAGGTGTATGAGGCATCACGACCGATCCGGGCGTGGGTGCCTACGGGCACCCAAGTAGTCATACATCAGAGTAATCAGCGAAATATAAAAACAAGACATGAAACAATTATAGAATGAGAACAGTTTATCCATGAAAATATCGCCTTTCGGCATGTATATATACATAAAACTTGACCCGAACGATTCATCCTTACAAACCACACAATAGTACTACTGGACCTCTAGAGTTTTTATACAACATGACGGGATGGGGCCCGCCATACCTCTGAATGTACAAGTACTGGTGATGAGGACTATACGAAAGATAAGCCTCTAGAAAGCGGAGCTTCCCAATCTGTTTGGTGTGATCCATGAGCGAGGATCAACAATCGGTGTACCTCTACTGCGGCATGAACACGGCCGAAGGAGGTCGATCTAACAGTACAGTATGTGGCGAAAATCACGTAAATGAAATCATAGTAGTCTATATAAAGCGGGAGACATGTATGATAACCAAACTACGATCCACAATAAATAGCGATCATGTCAAGTCGGGACTCACGCCTCAAGGTCATCACTCAAATATAACTATGGGTCTCACGCCCACAACATCAATCATGCGTGGAATACCTTCATCACGCCGCGATCTATGATATAATAACACCAGAGTACATGAACACGGGTCCCACTGTGTCATAAAACCGTACGGGGCAAGTACGAAGGCTAACTACCAGATACCAAAGCCACATCATCAACTGACGGGGGCACGTACGGAAGCCAACGACCAGATACCAAAGCCGTCCTAACAATACTATATAACCATACCACGAAGGCGTCACGGGGCAAGTCTGAAAGCCAACTACGGATACCAAAGCCGTGTCACGTGGCGGCCGGGGCAAGTACGAGGGCTAACTACGGATACGAGTCGTATCACGAGACTTCGCCACGAAGGCGTCACGGGGCAAGTACGAAGCCAACTACGGATACCAAAGCCGTGTCACGTAGTGGCGGGGCAAGTCTGAGGGCTAACTACGGATACCAAGCGCGTCACGAGACTTCGCCACTAAACCGAGCGGGGCAAGTCACGAAGGCTAACTACCAGTACGAATCAGCCACGAGACGGGGCAAGTACGAAAGCCAACCACCAGATACCAAGGCCGAATCAGTAAAACCTCATGGAGAGCTAGTCCATGGAATAACGCTATCAACAGGAGCGCACCCGTGAAATCCTCCGTCACTGTCGGTACGTCCAAGTAAGATCATAACAAATCAACCGGCCCTCCATTGAGAGACGCGGTGGTATAGAAATACAATACTAGCACGACAAGGCTATCACACGCAAACATAGGCAAGTTACACACAACTCAAGGTACTTTCATTTTATGCCAAAGTCCAGGTTTTAACCCCAAAGTACTACGTACATTAAATTCTTTTTAAAGGATCCATTTCTTTTACAAGGGTTCACCCGATACCCGTAGTATTAAAAAATAGAGTGACTAACATTTTAAGTAGACCAAAACAACTTCCATACTTTCCTTTTTAAAATCAAGCAACAACATTCTTTTCCAAAGTTCAAGTTTGCCTAATTTCAAATATTCACGTCTCTTATTTTCGAAAGGTTTCGTAGTTCATAGTCTTAATCACTTAATAACATAATCTCTTTTAAAACGATTGAGTAACGTATGCCTTATGTGTGAGTAGGTTATTATTGTTTATAACAATCTTATTAAAGCAGCCATGATCTAGGAAATGTAATACAATCTTGTCTTATCTTAGCTTCTATGCAGATGGAGGTTTCTACTGGTTTAAATATAATTACTTAATTATCAATACATTTTCCTTTATTAACGCTGCAGTGGTTCGTTCGATACTTATTCTCATTTCCGAAATCAGTAAAACATTATTCTTTTAAGATCAATAAACCATTCTTTTTATCTCTCTTAAGACGTTATACCTAACTTCCCATAAAGCTAGTATAACTCTTAAGCTTTCAAAACCAAGTATTACTCTTCTTTCAAAAACGATTCTTAATTCTTTTGAAATACTTCAAGATTCTTTATGATTTAAAACTTAAGTCAAAAGACATCGAAGTAAAAACACGTTCAGTTAACACACGTACGTCCACCGTACTATATATATTCTTTTAAAATATCATGCTCATGAGGATAGGAAGAATCACATACCTCGCGACGATTATCGACAAATAGCAAAACGCTCCATTTCTTATAACGGCTAGCCTTGTCCACCTTTCAAGTAGAACATGCTACTCGCAGAACTTTCAACCTATAACGGTCATACAAGTCTATCAACGTCTATACTACTCTGTAGAATAATTCTAGATACAGATTCCTTATTCTACGGAAAATTGGGCGACAACTTCCTACGAGTCAAACTACACAAGTCTCGTAAATACAATCCTATGTAAGTGCGATTCGGTCTTCTTCTTTAATATTCTTACGATGTGATTTCAATTCAATTCTCTTCTTTTATACCATTCTTCTATATATCTTATACTCATTTCTATACAACTACCGTATGTAATTTCCAATTACAATAGAAGGACAAGAGTATTTACCTCGATAAGCCCAAAATTATCCAAGTTTAAATGTCGATCCCGAGCAACGTTTAGCTCACTCTGGGTGCTCCAACCGCTCAAACAACCCTTAGAAGTTCTACATAAATTCTTCTTAATACTTGACCAATTATGAAGATTTTCCTTAGGGTTTCGTTTTTGTGACTGAAGGGAAGTATAATAGTATTTCTGGGCTTTTAGTATAGGGGTAACCTTGGAATACTACAAGGTATTTGGGCCAAGGTATTTTGGAATAGTAACAATACTTGGAGAATACTTTTATACCAAGGGGGGTGTGTGTTTCGGCTAGCACACAAGGAGGGGGGGTTTCAGCCGAGGGCCTCTCAAAAGGGGAGGGGGAGGTTGGACGAGAGTTTCACTAAGGGGGAGAGGGATTTTGCCTTGGAATTTCACAAGTGAGGATGAAGAATAAGTCCTGCACTTGAGGGGTATTTATAGGGAAACCAATGGCCAAGATCAAAGCAAGTGGATGGATGAGATTTGGACAAGTGTTGTGTGGGTCCCACCTTATCTATCTACCACATAAATATCACAAAATATCCTACCTAATCCTTGACCAAAAATAAAGGCCAAAAACGTGCAAGGAATTCCCCTCTATTGCCGTCCACTTGAGGGACAAGTGTCGCCCTCTCGTTGGTCCAAAATATTTCATCTCTCGGAAAAATCCGCAAAAAATATAAATGTTGCAACCGTAATTTTCCCTTCGCAAAGTCCGGAAAACGTTTCGTCGGAAAACAATTCTTTTTGCTAGTTGTGAACAAATTTCGTCCCTTTGCCTACTTAAGGCTTAAACTTTTGTACGTACGCCCTCATGTACATACTCTGGAAATACGGGGTATAACAGAGACCTTACTTGAAAAGTATAGATTACTTGGTTTGAAAAGAACAAGTAACTTGATTTGAAAAGTATATATTACTTGACTTGAAAGGTATAGATTACTTGGTTTGAAAAGAATAAGTAACTTGATTTGAAAAGTATAGATTACTTGATTTGAAAAGTATAGATTACTTGGTTTGAAAGGAACAAGTAACTTGATTTGAAAAGTATAGATTACTTGGTTTGAAAAGAACAAGTAACTTGATTTGAAAAGTATAGATTACTTGATTTGAAAAGTATGGATTACTTGATTTGAAGAGAATAAATGACTTGATTTGAAAGAAGAAGTAACTTGATTTAAAGGTATAAGTTACTTAAGTTTACAAGTGTAAGTAACTTGATTTTGATAGTAAAAGTATTTTGGGGTTCAACTCCCTAATATTACATGATATGTACGGTGAATGTACATAATACTTTTGGGTCCAACTCTCTAATATTACATGATATGTACGGTGAATGTACATAGTACTTTTGGGTCCAACTCCCTTATATTGCATGATGTGATTCTTTTATATGAATAGATGTACATAGTACTTTGGGTTCAATTTCCCTAATTTTACATAACATGATAATGCCTTGGTTTTATTAAAAGGAAAGATATGATAGTGCCTTGGTTTGTTTTAAAAGAAAGATGTGAAAGTCAAATGATGGCTTAAAATGCCATATGGTTGCATTGATACACCGAGTCTCGCAAATGGGCCGAGTTACGTTATGTGATACACCGAGTCTCAAAAATTGGCCGGGTTATGTTATGTGATACACCGAGTCCCACAAATGGGCCGGGTTTTGTTATGTGATACACTGAGTCCCACAAATGGACTGGGTTAAGTTATGTGATACATCGAGTCTCATAAATGGGTCGGGTTATGTTATGTGTAAAGAGACACCGAGTCCCACAAATGGGCCGGTTATGTTATGTGTGAAAAGACACCGAGTCCCAGAATGGGCCGGGATACGTTATGTGCCAACAATTACATGATTCCACCAGGTCCCTTCCTAAAGGGTCGGGACACGTTATATGTACGGAGTATAATACGTTATTTATATATGTATGTGGGTTCAACTCCCATGACAATATTTGTTTATATAGACATACGTTCATGATTTTGACATGGCTTTCCTACTTTGAAAAAGTACAGTGGTACAATGATGCAGTGATACAGTGGTACAAGGTACAATTGACTCTTATTTTATATGGCATGGTAGGATCTGGTATTTGATTTTCATACTTGCCCCTGTCATTCTTTTGTACAATTATGATCTTTTTTACTGTACTTCATTTTTACATACTTGGTACCTTGTTGTACTGACCCCCTACGGGGGGCTGCGTTCATGTCCGCAGGCATAGGTACTCAGTTGGGTGATCCTTGTGGTTAAGATCTCTACTCACCTCTTGGGATAGCTCCATTGCTCCGGAGCCTATCATTGCGGTACAATTTTGTCTAGAGGTGTTTATATACATTTATGGGTACGGCGGGGCCTTGTCCCATCATATATTGTAGAAAAATTCTTAGAGGTCTGTATTCATATATAGGTTGGACTGGCGTGAGTTGTATTTATATTGTTGTACAGTTGTAGTCCCATTTGGGTATTATATATTATGGCAGCCTTGCCGGTTTTGCCTTTGTTGTTAAAAGAAAAAAAATGAGTGTTATTTAGTTTTCGTGGGTTACTTGGCACCAGTCGCAGGCCCGGGGTTTGGGTCGTGACAGAGTGGTATCAGAGCAGTTAGTCCTCGGAATGTCTACTGACCGTGTATAGTAGAGTCTTGTTTATCGGTGTATTGTACACCACTTTCATAAACAGGAGGCTATAGTACATTTAGGATTTATTTCCATTCTTCTCACTCTGAGATCGTGCGATAGAGATGTGTTGTTACGGTAGTCTCTCCCTAACGTATTATTGTGGTAGCAGCTATGAGAAAGGCAACAATGGCCCAGAAAGGATTATATGGACTTCGTATCCAGGTTGGTAAAACTATTTTATAGTTGGTATAATGATGATATGTATCTGTACGAGCATATTTATTTGGGGCCCTGTGTGTTGCCTGAAATGATTATGAATTACCATGAGTTGGTTAAGTCGTACACTTGGAAGGTGTGAAACAGTTTATTGAATCCACATATAGGCTTTATATATGTACCGATTTGGAAGAGTCAGGAGGTAATGAACTGACTAAGATTTTGATAGACTCTTGAAAGATCAGGTTCAATTTACTTAAGGACATACCATGTTGTTAGATTAAGCCGTGTTATATGCTTAAGTGATATGTGTGAATAATATTGGTATGGAGTAAATAGGGTTGTTATGGTTAAGACAACGTGATTTTGAGATTATGAGAAGCTACCTTACCCGTATGTGGGGACTGTGTCACGACCCGACCCCGGGCCCGCGACTGGTGCCCTACCTGGGCACCCCTCTTGGAATACATCAGAGAATAGCAGCGGAACATACACAACTGATAAAATACTTAAACATAAAATAACAACAGGCTAGCCGATAAAGCCACCTTCCGTAACTAATACCAATAAAACAGTACATTTTTTTTCTTTACAACCCAATCCACTATGTGGCTACAGACCTCTAAGAATAACATTTCTGGCGGGACAGTGCCCCGCCATACCCCTGAATGTACAACAACTGACAATACCAGGGATAAACCTCCGAAATGAGGGAGCTTCTCAACAGCGGAACAGTGATCCTAAGAGCGAGGATCAGCAACCTGTACTCTACCTGCGGCATGAACGCAACCCCCCGAAGGAGGTCAGTACAACATGTACCAAATATGTGGCTGAAATCATGTAATGAAATCATAAGTCTAATAATAAAGCGGAGACATGAATGATACTCGATTAACGATAATCGTGCCTTACTAACAATGAGAGTAAATAGGTGTATACTTACAATATAAAGTAGGAAGCTCACGATCAAAGCAGGACCACCGTCCGCGATGATCGTTAAGCAATCCTATTCACGGGACTATTTCACGCGTAGATCGCGTGGACCCGCATGAGGTATTCCTCGCATGGGACTATTTCACCCGCATAAGCCCTTACGGACTCGCATGAGGTATTCCTCGCATATAGGTCGGACCGCCGCGTGGGACTATTGCACCGCGTAAGCCCTACGGACTCGCGTGAGGTATTCCGCGATCGTGGGTAGCAAATCCACGGAAATATGCAATGCCACAAACCCGGAATGACCCGCAATTATTCTTGAACTACTAGCACAAATCCGGCTATCACATAACATAAGCACTACCGCTTATCATACAATATATAAGCAAGTTAAGCAATCCCTAACTTCTTATTATTCTGTTTCATATACACTCTCATTTTAGTTTACTTAAGGCACTAACATGTTCTTTATAAAAATCCGGGAATTTAACCCAAAGTACTACGTACTTCTATTCTTTCAAAATGACTCATTTCATTATAAAACTTCCAAGATACTAATAACCGTAGTATCAAGTTACAATTTCTTTTCAAGACAAGTCACAATACTTTTAGAAATAAAATTAGGCTTCTAAATCAAGTGACTTCTTCTCTCGTAAAAACCTTAGGCAATTGATGCCTTTAAATCAAATTGTCTTTCAAATAAATCAAGCCATTTATCTTTCCATAAAACCAATATAACCAACTCCCCATAAAGTCGTTATATTCACTTTATACCTAAGTCAAGTACAATTTCCTATCCAAGGGACTTATACGTTTAAAACGAAACAAGTGTCACATTCTTTAAAACTCTTCAAGTCCCTTAACATGCTTAAATTACTTAAGAGTAAACCATTCTCTTATTGACTTTCCATAAAGCTATTATAACCAACTTCCCATAAAGCCGTTATACTAGCTTTATACATTAGCAACTTACATACTTCTTTTTAACCAAGAGACTTAAACTTTCCAACAAAACAAGTATCAAAATACTTTCAACATACTTAAAGTCTCTTAACTTTTGAAAACCAAGATATCCTTAATAATTAAACAAGTGAGTTAATTCTCTAACTCAACCAACTTGGGCATTCTTAAAATAAGCCAAGGATATCAAATAGACTAGATTGTCAAAATCTTGTACGTCTACCGTACTATACATTTACAACTTAATCATGCTCAAGAGATAAGAAAGTTCCACATACCTCTTCGGTTTAATCCACTTGCTAAGTCCAATCGCCGTACGTAGTATGCCAACCTATAATGACCATATGCGTCTATTAACTTCTAGTTTCAAACGTAGAATATTCCAAGTGCAAGTCACTAAATTCTACGGAAAATCGGACAACACTTCCTTTGTTTTTACTAACTTTGCCACCTTTTTCAAGGCCGAATACAATAACCAAACAGCCCCAATTGTCTCACCACAATTTATAAGGTAGTTCAATACAAATGAATAACCAAACAGCCCCAATTGGCTCACCGCAATTGATAACAAACTAGTCTAAACTATAATGTCAATTCGGCAATTAGGCAACAATACAAATCGTTTCCAATTCCTTTTTAATCCAAGTGGTTTAGTATAACATGATAATAAGCCGCAATCGATTACAACTACTACAATCCTCAAGTAGGTAAACATGCGACGATTCTAATAAACGACCAAAATTGTATTTCAATTTCAAAAGGCTAATCATGTCCTTTTCGGTTCTAGGCTTCTACAATCCATGTCACTTATCAAACTTCATTACACAAATCACATGATCACTTATAACTTATCATAACAAGAAATCTTTAATTACAAAAGTAAAACGAAGATTATACCTCAATTAGCCCAATTATGATCCAAGATCACAAGTCGCTCCTTAGCAACTTTAGCTCCTCCTTTCGACGTTCCAAACCACTCCAAGCAACCCTTAGAAGCTTATAAAAGACTCATCTTCAAGTTTCAACTTCAAAGTTGAATAACCCTTTAGGTTTTCGCCTTGCGACTAATACGAAAACACCATTTTTCCGGGATCTTTCTATTGAGAAACACTTACAATACCCTTAGGTACCTTGGTTTAATGTGGGGGAATTATTGGACAACAATTGATTTTTTTTTTCTTGAAACCCTAAGCCTAGCCGAGAGCCTCTATTTTGCTCTTCAAAATGTTTGCAAAATTTAACTAAGTGTTGAAGCTTGTCTTGCACTAGCATACACATATAACAAGATGGAGGGTCAAGATTAAAACAAATGGGTGGTTAGGATGCACTTCACAAGGATCAAGCCAAGTGGCATTGACTTGGTCAACAATGTCAAGCTCTTGCCTTTGCAAGACTTGATCTTTTAAATTATGGTCAAATGACCATTTCCCCCATGTCAATTTCGTCCAAGAGTATTAAGGGGGTGACACGTGTCGCCCTCCCGTTAAATCATAATATTTCATTTTCCGACAAATTCCAAAATTCCGATAAATTTTTACTCGTCTCAAATCTTAACATTGTTGAGTTCTTACGTACGTTCTTATAAACATATCCTGAAATTCCGGGGTGTAACATTCTTCCCCCCTTAGAAACATTCGTCCCCGAATGTTCTCTCGGGAGTCAAACTTAAGATAGCGACATAGTCTCCTTACAACCCCTACGTACCAATAATGCCACACTTGGCCGCATAACAATACTCATACTAAAATATCAACTAAATCCCACGTGTCAACATCGGTTATCTGCATAAAGCTTCTGCGGACTCTAAGCTTACTACAATCTTCCCCGGATAAGCCTCGCCATAACCATAGCCCGCTGAGTCAAGTCTGGACCAAATAACTGAACATCGCCTATGTCGAACCATCCGACCGGCGATCTCCACTTTCTTACACAAGGCCTCGTACCGGGCCACCTGAAAACTGAAAGGGTATCTGTTATCGTTACGCAATAAGACAAGAGGCAATTAACCTTCCCGGCTATTCCTGAAATCAAAAACACAGGCCCGCAACCTATCCTCAAGTGCCTGGATAGTACGCTCTGCCTGAACGTCGGTCTGAGGGTGTAATGCAACACTGAGACTCACCTGTGTCCCTAATCCTTTCTGAAAAACCTCCAGAAGTTATCCGCAACTGAGATCATCTATCTGTAATCATAAGCGTAGGAACCTCGTGCAGTCTCACAATCTCTCTGCTATACAAGCAAGCCTAATCCTCAGCCGAGTAAGTGGTCCCTAATCCGAAAGAACACGACTGGTTTCGCCAACCTAATTACCATGACCCCCAGGGGGTCGCACTTCCTCTGAGTACGATACCACCCTGTAACAAGATCCATAAAATACTCCTCATATCTAGGTTTGGATTTCAATCGCCTGCAATAGCCCACTGGGCTTTTGGTGCTCAACCATGACCTGCTACTAACCCGGACACTTAAGCAGTAACTCCGCTATGTCCCTTTTCCGGTCATCTTACCCATACATACATCTGAGGTCACGACACGACTTAGTCGACCCTGTACAATTTAGAACAATAGCACTGCGTGCCTCCCCTAAGACCTGCTGACTAGTCCTGCAGTACCGGGTACACGCAATCTATCCTCATCTCACCGCACCCCATCCGGTGCTACTCAAACAGGCTCTTCTCTCCTCGGAGAGTCGTAACTCGATACCGTATCATAACTGAATCCTCATACTGTCGCCTCCTTACCTCCCCAACAACGGAAGACTCGGCAACCTCTCGGATCTAGACTTCATTAACCTTGGAAACAAATAATCGAACCCCCTAGGCTCGGTAACTGAAGGATCTCACGGACCATATCCTGTCTATCTGGCTGCCCATCTGGCAGACTACCCTTAGGTCCACCACAAAGAGTATCTCAGCGTCTTGGCTTTCCCGGATGGTATAGGATACCAATAGCACAATCCTTGAGTAACTCTAACCACCATCGATTGTGCAAATTCTCGCCTCGATCTGGCGACATCCGAGGCTTTGTGGTCTGCACAATTTATCACATGAAATGCGAATATCGTCATGCCCCAAATCTTCCAGCATGATTTAGCGCCGCCACTCCAAATCGTGAGTGGCACAATTTCTTCTCCCCGCTTCCTAACTCTGGGAAAACATAGGCTCTATCCTTATCGGGTTGCAAGTCACAACTAGCCCAACACCCAACGTGTTATCATAATAACCTAACCCTCTAGTCTAACAAGAGGGGTTAGAACTGTAGTCGTGGTCAACTTATCTTTCGATAACTGAAAGTCTTTCTCATTCCTGCGAAATATTCGGGTATCCTTAATCTCACTTATGGTTCCTGTTTCCCTTTCTCTGTTGCAACCAAACTTGGTCACTAAACTTAGATTTGATTCCTTTGCTTACCTCATGGCTAAGACTTACTGTCAATCACATTTTTGGGGGGGGGAGGTTTCCTTGATCTCGTCAAGTAGTAACCCGGTTTTCCTTTCCCAGTTTGTAGAGCCTATAACTAGGTGTTACCACATTTTCTTGAAATGTTCTTACTGCCTATTATCTAATAATGGTCTTTACACTCATCTGGGGTAATCATGACCCGTGCAATTTACATTAATATCTTTACGATACTTCCTCGACCAATTCGTATGTCGTTCTTAACTACCCCATAACAACACTTTTCCCACGGTTATCTACAACTGTAACCTATGGCATGACGATACCGAAGACCTTACCTGTCTTATATCCTTCGTCTAACAACATGGGTACACGCAACCCCATAATACGTAAAACTGTCCTTTTATGTGGGGGAGAAAACTTATCTCCCCTTTCTTAAACTTTCCTTGGAGGCACAACCCTAATCACAGGTCTCGCGGTCGATAATTATCTAATCATCACGCCCCGCCTTAAAGTAGTGTAGATTTTCAAAACCTACCAAAGATGCCCTCAGCATTCCGCCGGCAGCACCCGTACTTATTTATTCATGCCTTGCACATTTTCCTGAAATTATCTGGAAGGTCGTGGCCCTGACCGCCACACCAAACCAACTCCAAGTACCCCCAAGGGCATTTAACATAAATTCCTTCAAATTCAATTATTACTACTTTCTGCCTCAATCCACCTCAAATGAACAATTCACCCAGACTTATTAAAAACAATTATGTCAAAGAAGGAAGAATAATTCATTGGTTACCACCACTTCTCTTCCTTTCCACTCGATAACCGGCTTATCGGAAAACTGGTACCGGAATCAATCTCTCTTTGTAGTCCACGTTGGCATCACAAGAGGCCAACTAGTCCGTACTCATAATGACTCAACGTCTGTCATGACAGCTCTGCTAGGTCTGCTAAGGTCCAACGACTATATCGTTACCGGTAATTATTATCTACTCGCTCAGCTACCACCCATCACTCACGGGTGTGATCACCCCGAAAGGTTCTCATGGATTCAGGCTTTATTTCTTTACACTTGGTTGCTCTATTTTTCACTGGTCGTACCTTTCCCGTACTCCCAAACTTATTTTTAGCGTACGTACATAGCCTTCATACTGATCCGGGTCTCCAATATTTGGAGTTACAAAATTAAACAATACAAGGCCCATTCCGGCTCTCGCAACCTAGTTCCGGTTGAATGCGTCCACGAACCCATAAAACGATTAACTAGACTTGGGCCTTACACGCCGTGACCGCCACGTAGCGGGACTACTACCAACTAATCCCATTTCATTTCAAGCTATGGGGCGACCCTTAATAGATCCCCAACCCGACTCGGCGTCGCACTTAACTCTTACCCTCGGTCTGAATTAACTTTACTACCCGAGAAGGCCTTATATACCTAAGGTCTCGACGGTTATCACATTCTCAGGCTCGCAATTTCCATGGTCCAAGCCTAACTTATCAGCCCCCCGCAACCGGGTACAAAAACTTCGCAATATACTATAATCGGGTTGTCTTGTCCACAACAACCGTACTTACTCCATACGGATTTCACCCGTACCATTCTCGAAATCCTACTACGTAGCTCAATCTATTAACATAGTCTTCCATTTATTCCCTGAATAATAACCTCTTAAGGGTCCATTTCCTTCTCGGACAGCTAATCATTTCCTAATTATCTCAAATTAGTACGTAAAACCTTGATGAGAATTCCTTAACTGCTCATACCTTCCCGGTATTTATTTAGTCCTTACCCAATCCTGGTAATCTAAAATTATCCTAGGCAACACACATGTGACCCCCAAACATAAATCCGTATAGTTGTATGTCACAATACCAACTATACTACAAACATTACCAACCTGGATACGCAATCCACATAATCCTTCCCGGTCATCACGCTTTCTCGTAGCTGCAAACAATCATAACTTGTTAGGGAGAGACGACCCTAACCATACAGCTCTATCGCACGATCTTAGAGTGAGAATAATGGAAACCAATCCTAAATGTCCTGCAGCCTCCTGATTATAGATGTGGTGCACAACACACCGATAATCAAGACTCTACTAGACACTTTCCGAGGACAACCTGGCTCTGATACCACTTTTGTCACGACCCGACCAAGCTCGCGGATCGGTGCCCTACACGGCACCCTCTGCATACATCGAGAATAGCAATGAACATACACAATCGATAAAATACTTAAACATAAAATAACAACAGCTAGTCGATAAGGCCACCTTCCGTAACTAATACCAATAAAGCAAGACATTTTTTTTTCTTTACAACCCAATCCACCATGTAGCTCTGCACTCTAAGAATAACATTTAAGTGACGGGGCCCGCCATACCCCGAATGTACAACAACCGACAATACCGTGGATAAGCCTCCAAAATGAGGAGCTTCAACAGCGAACAGTGATCCTAAGGCGAGGATCAAGAACTGTACTACCGCGGCATGAACGCAGCCCAAGGAGGTCAAGACAACATGTACCAAATATGTGAAACTGAAAGCGTCAGAATGAAATCATAAGTCTAATAATAAAGCGAGACATGAATGATACTCGATTAACGAAGACATCGTGCCTTACTAACAATGAGTAAATAGGTGTATACTTACAATATAAAGTAGGAAGCTCACGATCAAAACAGACCAATTGTCTGCAGATCATTAAGCAATCCTATTCACGACTATTTCACCCGCATAGATCGCGTGGACCCGCATGAGGTATTCCTCGCACGGGACTATTTCACCCGCATAAGCCCTTACGGACTCGCGTGAGGTATTCCTCGCATAGGTCGGACTCGCCGCATGGGACTATTGCACCCGATAAGCCCTACGGACTCGCATGAGGTATTCCTCGCATCGTGGGTAGCAAATCCACTAAATATGCAATGCCACAAACCCGGAATGACCCGCAATTATTCTTGAACTACTAGCACAAATCCGCTATCACACATAACATAAGCACTACCGCTTATCATACAATATATAAGCAAGTTAAGCAATCCCCTAACTTCTTATTATTCTGTTTCATATACACTCTCATTTTAGTTTACTTAAGGCACTAACATGTTATTTATTAAAATCCGGGAATTTAAACCAAATTTCTTCGTAATTCTATTATTTCAAAATTACTCATTTAATTATAAAACTTCCAAGATAAGAATAACCGTAGTTTCAATTTACAATTTCTTTTCAAGACAAGTCACAATACTTTTAGAAATAAAATTAGGCTTCTAAATCAAGTGACTTCTTCTCTCAGAAAACCTTAGGCAATTGATGCCTTTAAATCAAATTGCCTTTCAAATAAATCAAGCCATTTATCTTTCCATAAAGCCAATATAACCAACTCCCCATAAAGTCGTTATATTCACTTTATACCTAAGTCAAGTACAATTTCCTATCCAAGGGACTTATACGTTTAAAACGAAACAAGTGTCACATTCTTTAAAACTCTTCAAGTCCCTTAACATGCTTAAATTACTTAAGAGTAAACCATTCTCTTATTGACTTTCCATAAAGCTATTATAACCAACTTTCCATAAAGCCGTTATACTAGCTTTATACATTAGCAACTTACATACTTCTTTTTAACCAAGAGACTTAAACTTTTCAACAAAACAAGTATCAAAATACTTTCAACATACTTAAAGTCTCTTAACTTTTGAAAACCAAGATATCCATAATAATTAAACAAGTGAGTTAATTCTCTAACTCAACCAACTTGGGCATTCTTAAAATAAGCCAAGGATATCAAATAGACTAGATTGTCAAAATCTTGTACGTCTACCGTACTATACATTTACAACTTAATCATGCTCAAGAGATAAGAAAGTTCCACATACCTCTTCGGTTTAATCCACTTGCTAAGTCCAATCGCCGTACGTAGTATGCCAACCTATAATGACCATAGTACGTCTATTAACTTCTAGTTTCAAACGTAGAATATTCCAAGTGCAAGTCACTAAATTCTACGGAAAATCGGACAGCACTTCCTTTGTTTTTACTAACTTTGCCACCTTTTTCAAGGCCGAATACAATAACCAAACAGCCCCAATTGTCTCACCACATTTTATAAGGTAGTTCAATATAAATGAATAACCAAACAGCCCCAATTGGCTCACCACAATTGATAACAAACTAGTCTAAACTATAATGTCAATTCGGCAATTAGGCAACAATACAAATCGTTTCCAATTCCTTTTTAATCCAAGTGGTTTAGTATAACATGATAACAAGCCGCAATCGATTACAACTACTACAATCCTCAAGTAGGTAAACATGCGACGATTCTAATAAACGACCAAAATTGTATTTCAATTTCAAAAGGCTAATCATGTCCTTTTCGGTTCTAGGCTTCTACAATCCATGTCACTTATCAAACTTCATTACACAAATCACATGATCACTTATAACTTATCATAACAAGAAATCTTTAATTACAAAAGTAAAACGAAGATTATACCTCAATTAGCCCAATTATGATCCAAGATCACAAGTCGCTCCTTAGCAACTTTAGCTCCTCCTTTCGACGTTCCAAACCATTCCAAGCAACCCTTAGAAGCTTATAAAAGACTCATCTTCAAGTTTCAACTTCAAAGTTGAATAACCCTTTAGGTTTTCGCCTTGCGACTAATACGAAAACACCATTTTTCCGGGATATTTCTATTGAGAAACACTTACAATACCCTTAGGTACCTTGGTTTAAAGTGGGGGAATTATTGGACAACAATTGAAATTTTTTTTCTTGAAACCCTAAGCCTAGCCGAGAGCCTCTATTTTGCTCTTCAAAATGTTTGCAAAATTTAACTAAGTGTTGAAGCTTGTCTTGCACTAGCATACACATATAACAAGATGGAGGGTCAAGATTAAAATAAATGGGTGGTTAGGATGCACTTCACAAGGATCAAGCCAAGTGGCATTGACTTGGTCAACAATGTCAAGCTCTTGCCTTTGCAAGACTTGATCTTTTAAATTATGGTCAAATGACCATTTCCCCCATGTCAATTTCGTCCAAGAGTATTAAGGGGGGTGACACGTGTCGCCCTCCCGTTCGTCGCAATATTTCATTTTCCGACAAATTCCAAAATTCCGATAAATTTTTACTCGTCTCAAATCTTAAAATTGTTGAGTTCTTACGTACGTTCTTATAAACATATCCTGAAATTCCGGGGTGTAACAGACTGATACTGTAAGCTTGGGACATGAAATAATTGTGAACCTTAGAATATTGATAACCGCTGAGACCTTAGATGTACAAGGCCTTCTCGGGTAGTAAGATTATTTCAGACCAAGAATGAGAGTTAAGTGTGACGATGGGTCGGGTTGTGGGCCAATTCCGGGTCAACCCGTAGCATGGAATGAAGTGAGGCCAGTTGGAGATGGTCCCACTATGTGATAGGGTCACGAGAATGAAAGGCCCAAGTCTAGTTAATCGTTGTACGAGTTCGTGAACGCGTTCCACCAGAACGGGTCGTGAGAGCCGAGAAGGGCCTTAAAGGAAATTGAATCTAAGTATAATGACCAAGTTTGGATATAGTAACTCCAAGGATTTGAAAACAAAAGCAATGATTGAAATTATGTAGGTATACTAGAATAAGTTTGGAAGTACGAGAAGAGTACAATAAGTAAAAAAAGGAGCGAACAATTGTTTATAGTTATGAATAATGAAGGTACGAAAAGAGAATCATTTTAGGCCATGAATGGGATTTAATAGTTGTACAGTTGTAGTCCCATTTGGGTATTATATATTATGGTAGCCTTGCCGGTTTTGCCTTTGTTGTTAAAAGAAAAAAAGTGTTGTTTAGTTTCCGCGGGTTACTTGTGTTGTATGGTTAGAAAGGTGCCCAGGTAGGGCACTACTCGCGGGCCTGGGGTTTGGGTCATGACAGTACCCCTGAATATACATAAGTGTATATCAAAATGACAAGCCCCGGAACAATGGAGCTATCCCAAAAGCTGAGCAAAGATCCTAAGCTCGAGGATCATCAAACTCAGTACCTATACCTGCGGGCATGAACGCAGCCCCTCGAAGAAGGGGGTCAGTACAACAATGTACTATGTATGTAAACATAAAGTATTGTAAATAAGATCATAATTGGCCAAAGATGGCAGGGACAAGTATGAAAATCAAATACCAGATCCAACCGCGCCATATAAAATAAGAGTCAACTGTACCTTGTAAAAATAGAGAGTCAACTGTGTCTTTCAAAAATGAGAATCAACTGTGCCTTTTTAAAAAGTGAGAGTCATATCAAAATCATGGATGTCTGTCCATAGAATCATCATGTCTATATACATATAACGTGTCCCGGCTCTCTAGTGAGGGACTCGATAGAATCATCAGTATAACGTGTCCCGGCCCTCTAGTGAGGGACTCAGTGGAATCATCAATATAATGTATCCCGGCCCATTTTGGGACTCGGTGAAATCATCAATATAACGTGTCCCGACCCATTTTGGGACTTGTTGAGCTCATCATCCTTATACATATACATATAATGTGTCCCGGCTCATCATGGGACTCGATGGTATGGAATAATAACTCTTGCACGAATAGCTATCATGAGCAACCTTATGCAATTTAAATCATCATTTGACTCTCAATAAAATCTTTAAAATGAACTTTTATTTTAGAAAACCAAGGCACTATCATGTCATATATAAATCATTAAAATGAACTTTTATTTTAGAAAACCAAGGCACTCTCTTATCATGTATCATTAAGGATTAAGATCCAATAAAACTATGTACGTCCGCCGTACACTCACTTCATATAAATCTTGCCAAAAGAAGAAATGATAGTTTCACATACCTTATCGGCTATACCAACTCGATAAGTATAATACGCCTCAATTAGTACTTCAACCTATAATAACAATAACATGTCTATCAACTTTATGATACTAGTGTAAGTCATATACCACAAGATGGTTCTCTTTTCTTATAAAAATTGGGCAGCACTTCCCCTATTTATACATAATTCCACAACTTACAAACAAGGCCAATAACATCAATAACCAAGTACCAATAAAGGACATAACCAAAACAGCAACCAAGGTGATCGACACACCTACTTCACATGTTAATCCGGCCTTTAATCCATATAAAAATAGTCCACTAAAACAGTCCATATTCCAACCACAACTAGGGTAGAATGTGAAACCTTTTTATACCTTTCTATACCCTTATTCCTTTAGGACATACGTTAGAAATTTACCACATTAAACATGCATAATTGTAACTAAATTTCCAGCATTATACACGCATAAAACAGCACAACAATACCCAACAGTTTCATGCAGTTTCGGCCAACAACCAATACCAAAACCCCTTTCATAACTCCTTAAGATCCAAGTCATAATTCAATACTTTTATATAAACTACTTCAACTTTCAATAACAATATTTCCTTCAATCTAACATGCAATTAGTGACGATAACAACAATATCAACCAACAAATCTAATATACTAAAAACAGTCTAAAATCGGCTAACATGCCCAACTGTCACATACACTTCTTATTCTCCATTTTGCTTAACACAAGTTCATCTTTTAACTATAACATCATATAACTTCCATTAATCTTAATGAGGAAGAAGAAATCTTACCTTATCTTTTAGCCAAAACAGTCCCTATGTTTCTCGATCACTACTTCACTTTTCTTCACTTCTTCAAGTCACAACAACATGCATGGATCCTTTACACGCTTGTAACCATCTTAATTTCTTGTTTATCTTCCAAAAAGTTCATAAACAAGCTTAGGGTTTGAAGACAGTTTTCTTGCCAAAACCGTGACCCACTGTTTTGAAGTAACAACTTTGCTTAGAACTTAATTAAGGAGCTTAATCTTGGAAAATAAGTTGATCTTGTTCTTCACTCTGCTAAGGTTTTCAAAAACTTGAAGGAGAAGGAAAGAGAGAAAAGTTTGAAGGATAAAGATATTTTGTGATACACCAAGTCTTCCAATACATATCTATACAAGTGGAGCTTATAACACAAGTGGAGGGGGACCCATGAACCCCACTTATCCACTTGTCTTTCCCTTCACAAAAATATCAGACTTGGAAAATCCCGCATCGGCACCGCGGTACTGCATAATGGCACCGTGGTGCCGAAAGTACTGCGGCTTCTCAGTGATTATGGCACCGCGGTCCTATAGTCTTTCGTCCTGACTGTAAGAATGGGCTAATTTCGTCAGCCTATCCACAATAACCCATATGGAGTCATACTTCCGCTGAGTACGAGGTAAGCCTGTAACGAAGTTCATATTTCCATGGGAAAGAATTCAACCACTAATATTAATTCTCATCGTCACATTTGTTGTATCTAAAATTATAATATGTAAATATAATTTTCTTCCAACATTCAAATCTTATTCCTAAATTACGTTCTCACTTATATGCCTAGGAATTACGGGGTGTAACATTTTTTCCCCCTTAGAAACATTCATCCCCGAATGTTCATATTAGGTCTCAAGCTATATAAATTTCGGCATAGTCTCCTTTAACTATACCTATCAACTTATAATTGTTAGTCGACTGGCTCGCACGCGTCGCCATGCGGTGCAAATTCCTGCGACCTCAAGTTTTAGCATCACGGTCTTGTTCTTTGGCACCGCGGCGCTGTCACGACCCGTTCCGGGGCCCGTGACTGGTGCCTTACCGGGGCACCCAAGTAGACATACATCAGAGTAATCAGCGGAATATAAAAACAAGACATGAAACAAATATAAATTGAGACACAGTTTATCTGAGAAAAGTCGCCTTTCGGCATATATATATAAAGAGTGAACAGTTACATCCCAACTTTACAACATGACTACAAACCTCTAGGAATGTAAACAACTATGGCGGGACAGGGCCCCGCCATACCCTGAATGTACATATATCTACAACATCAGGTAGAGCCATACCAAAAGTCGAGCCTCCGGAGAAGATGGAGCTCCTGACACCAAAGCAAAGATCCTAAGGATGCGGATCTAGCACCTGCTTGCCCTTACCTGCGGCATGAACGCATCCCCAAGGCGAGGTCGGCAGTACCAAGTATGTGAAACTGTAAAGTACTGAAGTAAAATCAAAGTATTTAGAACCATTTGCAAATACAACTAGTTCAATCGCATATAGCCACAACATAAACAAGAGCAAAATAGATATAGTGTAACTGGTCTTTTCTAGGCCGCGAATGATCGAAGCAAGGCCAATCGCCCATAGTATCATTATGCGTGCCTAATCCTGGACTTCCCGCAGTCCGCATAGGTCACACACAAACCCGCATGAGGTATTCCTCGACGGGGTAGTTAACCCTGCACTCCTCGACTCCGCACCGCATAGTCTCATAGACGCATAGTCACACAGATCGCATAGGCATCCCCGTGACGGATAAAACACCGAATGATCAACCCCGAACTCCCGCACTCGCGATAGTCACACAGATGATAGCCGTATAGACCGCGTCGGGTGGCAAGCCCTCGGTATAACAAGTCAAGGGGGTATGTGATAAAATAACAGTACAACGGTCTTAACGTTTAACAACGTAAGCACATCAAGAATGACAATATCACAAGACACTAACACACGTAACATCCTAACATGTTACTTATCAAACCATCTTACTACACTTTGCAGAAATCAATACAGGATTTTCATAAACAAAATAAGTAAAAACGTTCCTTTTATCTTTCTAAGTCGTTATACCTAACTTCCCATAAAGCTAGTATAACTCTTAAGCTTTCTGTTTAAAAATCAAGTATTACTCTTCTTTCAAAAATGATTTATAATTCTTTTGAAATACTTCCAGGTTTATTATTTAGACTCAAATCAAGTAAAACCATGTTCAGTTTAACACACGTACGTCTACCATACTATATATATACTTAAAATATCATGCTCAAGAGGATAGGAAGAATAACATACCTCCTCGGCGAAATCCACCTGCCAAGTCGAATATGTCGCGCGCAGAGAATCAACCTATAATAGTCAGATACGTCTATCAATGTCTAGACTACTCTGTAGACTATTCTAAGCAGAGGGTTCTCTATTCTTCGAAAAATTGGGCAAAGACTTCCCTACCCGCCAAGCTACACAAGTCTCATCAGAATACAAATTCTATGTAAGTACAATTCAATCTTCTTTATTATTCTTCCGATGTGATTTCATTCAATTCTATTCGCAATATCCTTCAGTGTAATTACAGTTCAATTCTCTTCTTTAATATCCTTCTATATAACATTGTACTATTTCTATACTACTACAGTATGTGATCTCCAATACTATAGAAGGATAAGATTATTTACCTCGATAAGCCCAAAATTATCCAAGTTAAATGTCGATCCTGAGCAAGGTTTAGCTCCTAATCTGAAAGCTCCAGTCCGCTCCAAGAAACCCTTAGAAGTTTCTAAGCAACTTCTACTTAATACTATAAGTGATTTGGGCTAGGGTATTTGGGAATAGTAACTACACTAGAAGGCAACTTCCTACAAAGAGATGGGGGGTATTCTCGGCCGAAGCCACTAGGCTAGAGGGGGAAGAGGGTTGGGACGAAAACACTACAAGTGAGAGGGAGGATTTTGAGACTTAGAGAATTGTGTTTGTGGATGAAGAAAACCTTCAAGTTAGGGGGGTATTTATAGGCCAACCAATGGCCAAGATGAAGGCAAGTGGAGGGCAAGTGGAGGGTGGGGATTCACCCAAGTGTCCTTATCCATCTACTACACAAAAATATCCTACCTAACCTTGACTAAGGAAAGGCCACAAAATCGTCCAAACTTGCCCATGTTGTTGCTCACTGAGGTGACAAGTGTCACCCTCTTGTTGGTCCAAAATATTTCATCTCTCGGTAAAATCCGCAAAAAATATAAATGACATAGCCGTAATTTTCCCTTCGCAAGTTTTGTAAAACGTTTCGTCGGAAAACGATTCTTTTAGTGGGTTGTGCACAAATTTCGTCCTATGCCTAACTTTAAGGCTCAAACTTTTGTACGTACGCCCTTACGTACATACTCTGGAAATACGGGGTATAATTGTCACGACCCGTTCCGGGGCCCGTGACTGGTGCCTTACCCGGGCACCCAAGTAGTCATACATCAGAGTAATCAGCGGAATATATAAAAACAAGACATGAACAGTTGTAAAATGAGACACAGTTTTATGTGAGAAAATGTCGCCTTTCGGCATATATATATAAACATAGTTTTGCAGTTACATCCCAACTGTACAATAGGACTACAGACCTCTAAGAAGATAAACAACTATGGCGGGATAGGGCCCCGCCATACCCTGAATGTACAAAACTATATACAACAACAGGGAGATCATACCCAAAAGTAGAGCCTCCGGAGAAGATGGAGCTCCTGACACCAAAGCAAAGATCCTAAGGATGTGGATCTAGCACCTGCTTGCCTACGGCATGAACGCAGCCTCAAGGAGGTCGATAACAGTACTAAGTATGTGAAATCAGAAAATACTTAAATGAAATCATATCATTTTAAAACCAATTTACAAATACGCATTTAAACAACGAATGAATCGCACATAGTGCCATATCATAACAAGAGCAACAATAGGTAAATCGTAACAGTCTTTTCTAGGTCGCGAATGATCAAGCGGGCCAATCGCCCATAGTATCATTATGCAAGCCTAATCGACTCCGTAGTCCGCATAGGCCACTCACATAGGCCCGCATGAGGTATGACTCGCATCGAGGGTAGCTACTCCGGCATCGCCCCGACTCGTAGTTCGCATGGCCACATGCATCGCGTGAGGTATAACCCCGCACACTAACCTGGAACTCTCATAGCTCCGCATAGGTCCCCTGGACCCGCATGAGGTATTCTCGAATCATGGTCCTGCATCACCGAGTCTACCCCAGACGGAGGCGCCTTAACCCCTTATCATGTCAAGAGGTGAGTGATATTATACTAACATAACAGCTTATCGTTTAAACAACATAAGCACAGCAAGAATACTCTCTTGTACAAACGTTACAAGACACTAACACACATAGCATCATATTATGTCTACTTTTCAAACAATCTTACTACACCTTACAGAAATCAATACAAGGTTTTTATAAACAAATAAGTAAACAGTTCCTTTTATCTTTCTTAAGTTGTTATACCTAACTTCCCATAAAGCTAGTATAACTCTTAAGCTTTTTGTTTAAAAACCAAACATTTCTCTTCATAAAAATGATTGAAGATTCTTTTGAAATGCTTTAAGATCCTTATTATTCGTGCTTAATTCACAAGACATCGCTGTAAGTATTATTCAGCTTAAGTCGCAAGACATTGCCGTAAGTATTATTCAGGCTTAAGTCAAAAGACATTGCCGTAGTTATTATTCAGTTAACACACGTACGTCTACCGTACTATATATATATTTAAAATATCATGCTCAAGAGTATAGGAAGAATAACATACCTTCTCGGCGAAATCCACCTATCAAGTCGAATATGTCGCGCGCAGAGAATCAGCCTATAATAGTCAAATACGTCTATCAACGTCTAGACTATTCTCAGAACAAATTCTAAGTAGAGGTTCCTATTCTATGGAAAATTGGGCAGCACTTCCCTACCCGTCGAGCTACTCAAGTATTCGTGGAAAACAAATTCTAAGTAAGTATAGTTCAATTATTCTTCTTTTAAACCCTTCTACTGTGATAACAGTTCAATTCTATTCTGTAATATCCTTCTAAGTATTTTATACATATTCCTATACTTCTACAGTATGTATTCTCTAATACAAAAGAAGGATAAGATTATTTACCTCGATAAGCCCAAAATTATCCAAGTAAAAACGTCGATCCTGAGCAAGGTTTAGCTCCTAATTTGTACGCTCCGATAGCTCCAAGAACCCTTAGAAGTTCTTCACAACTTCTACTAAGTACTAAGGGATTTGGGCTAGGGTATTTTAGGAATAGTAACTACTCTTGGAAGACAACTTTTCTACCAAGGGAGGGGGGGTAGGTTTCGGCTAGGACTCAAGGAAGGGGGGGGGGAAGCTCTCGGCCAAAGCCACTAGGCTAGAGGGGGGAGAGGGTGTTGGACGAAAACACAACAAGAGAGGGGAGGGAATTTCAAGACTTGGAGAATTGATTTGTGGATGAAGAACTCTTCATCTTAAAGGGGGTATTTATAGGTCAACCAATGGCCAAGATGAAGCCAAGTGGTAGGCAAGTGTAAGGTCAAGATTTGGGCAAGTGTCCTTATCCATCTACTACACAAAAATATCCTACAAACTCCTTGACAAAACAAGCCCCCCAATTCGTCCTATTACCGTCCAACGTCCACCAATTAGAGGGTGACAAGTGTCGCCCTCTCGTTGGTCCAAAATGTTTCGTCTCTCAGAAAAATCCGCAAAAATTAGAAATGACATAACCGTAATTTACCCTACGCGAGTTTAGTAAAACGTTTCGTCGAAAAACGATTCTTTTAGTGAGTTGTGCACAAACTTTTTCGTCCAAGGTCTTTAACTTAGGCTAACTTTTGTACGTACACCCTCACGTACATACTCTGGAAATACGGGGTATAACATTCTCCCCTCCTTAGAAACATTTGTCCCGAATGTTCCTTCCCAAGACAGATAATGATCAGGTTCCTTATAACTTAAACAGTTCGCAAATGCCACATACGGCCACAAAACAATACTTAGGCATATATGACAATGAAAATTTACAAGTAGGAAAGTAAGTTACCTGGAGGTGTGGGGAATAAGTGAGGATACCTCTGCCTCATGTCCTCCTCTGCTTCCCACGTCATCTCCTCCCTGAGCTCGTTCCGCCACAAGACTTTGACGGAAGCCACGCCTCGTCCGCAGACGCCTAACCGACGATCGATTATCGCTATGGGAATCTCTCATACGATAACCCTGGCCACTGGACATCGTCAATCGGATGCACTCTAGATGGATCCCCGATACATCTCTCAAAGATAGAAACATGAAACACGGATGACCGCCTCCAGACGGACGGCAGATCCAACTCATAGGCAACCTTGCCTACTCATGACAACTGATACGGCCCAATGTACTGGGCCGAGTTTCCTTCTTCCCGAATCTCATCACACCTTCATGGGTGACACCTTCAGAAAACCCAATCATCAACCTCGAACTCGGATGCCGACGACGATGATCTCGCATATGACTTCTATCGACTGAATCGCAAGAACCTCTCTGGATAAGCTTCACCTTATCCATCGCTGCCGCACCAACCTGGTCCCACTAATCGCACTCGCCCACATCGAACCAGCCTATCGCGATCCGCACTTCCTCCCATACAAGGCCTCATCAGGCGCCATCTGCAGCCGGGAGTGGTAGCGATGATTATAAGCAAACTCAACAAGAGGCAAATGATCCACCCCACTACCCCTAAAGTCAATAACACAGCTCGCAAAGATATCCTCGAGAGTCGGATAGTGCGCCACCGTCTGTCTGCTGTGGATGGAATGCGATTCGTGCTCACTGCGTCCCTAAACCCTTCCGAAAGACCTCCAGAAGTTAGCCAGAATCGGGCTCCTACGATATGATCGAAATAGGACTCACGCACCGACGATCTCTGATGTAAAGTCGGCATAATCCTCACCAAAAGTCGCCCCGATGGGAATAAAGTGGGCTGATTTCGTCACCGTCGACGATAACCCATATAGAATCATGTCTCCTCCGAGTGCGAGGTAATCCCGTGATAAAGTCCATGTTGATCACCTCCACTTCCGTGTCGGGATCTCTATCGCCAGAATAAACCACCGGCCTCCGGTGCTCTATCCTCACTGCCGACAACACGCACCGAGCTACGAACTCGCAACGCCCATCTTCAAGCCATCCCACCAATACACGGATCTAAGGTCGTGGTACATCTTGGTCGACCACGATGGATAGAGTAACGCGCTACGTGTGCTTCCCCAAGAACTCGCCAAGTCCTCAAACATCCGGAACACACAACTCGCCTCAAACCTTAGCACCCCATCAAAGTACTCTCAAAAGGACCTTCCTCGCGAAGAGCCGTATCACGGTACCGTGTCAAAACTGGATCCTCAAATTGTTGCCTCTTCACCTCCTCGACGATGGAAGACTCGGCAACCTCTCGGACTCGAACCCCACTGCTATCAGAATCAATCAAACGGACACCAATGCTCGCTAACTGATGCAAATCGCGAACCATGCCCCTCCTCTCTGGCTGCACATCTGATAGGCTACCCATCGACCTACGACTAAGGGCATCTGCCACAACATTGGCCTTCCCCGGGTGGTACAGGATATCGACGTCATAATCCTTAAGCAACATTAACCACCGCTCGCCGTAAGTTCATTCTCTGCGGTGAAGATATACCTGGAGGCTCTTGTGGTGCAGTATAAATATCCACATGAACCCCATACAAATAGTGCCTCCAGATCTTGGCGTGAATCACCACGCTAACTCCAAATCATGGGTGGGTAGTTCCTCACGCTTCTTAAGTCGTCGATGCATACGCTTATAACCTTGCCTGTTGCATCAACACACATCCCAACCCGATGCTCGACGATCACAATACACGACATAACCGCCTCGACCTGCGGTAGAGTAAGAACGGGCGTCGTCGCCTCTTCAAGAATCGAAACCCCGCCACACGCATCACCATCGCGAAACTTAGCCGCTTCCGAGTCACCTAGTCAACGGTGCAGATAGAAGCAAACTTCTCCACGAACCGATAGAAACGCAAGGCCCGTAAAGCCGCGCACTCGCCGGAGTAAGAGTTCAGGCCAAGTCCGATCGCCGATCTTGGCCGTATCCACTGAATACCATCACCCGACAATATGCCCAAGAAAAGCCACCAAGCTAACCAAAACTCACATTTGGAAAACTTGGCGTATAATCGCTGTCCCGAGAATCACAAGACAGCCTCAAATGCCCGCATGCTCCGGCCTGAGCGAATAAACCAAGATATCATCAATGAACACTATCACAAACGTGTCCAAAAATGGTTTGAACACTCGCTCATCAAATCCATGAATACCACGAGCATTGGTCAACCCAAAAGACATGACCAACTCATAATGCCCGCACGTTCGAACGCGATCTAGGGACATCCACCTCTCGACTGCACTGATGATATCCCGATCGCAGATCAATATTGAGAAACATCTCGCACTACGCACCGTGGTCGAACAAATCATCAATCCCGGGAAGGGGGTATTCGTTTAATGGTCACCTTGTTCACCGCCTCAGAATCAACACACATGCGCAGCTGGCCCCGCCCTTCTTCTTCACGAACAATACCGGCGCTCCCGGGGAGAAACACTAGGTCCGATGAAACCCTTCTCCAAAGAAATCTCTCACCGACCTTCAACTCTCTCAACTCGGCGGTGCCATTCGTATGGCGGAATGGAAATAGCCGAGTGTCCGCAAAGACATCAATACAAAACTCTATCTCCTCTCGGGAGGGATACATGGGAGGTCGTCTGAAACACGCCCGGGAACTCTCTCGACCATCGAATCGATCAAAAATCTGCACCGCAGCCTCGTGATCAAACACCGAACGAGATGGTAGATGTACCCTTTTGCACCATCTTCCCAGCCTTGAGGTAGGAAATAAACCTACCTCTGCGATACAAATGTTCCTCCCACTCAACAACCGGCCTCAGAAAATGGAACTGTACCACTCTCTCTCTGCAGCTACATTGGCATAGCAGAAACTAACCAATCCATACCCATGATCACGTCGAATCGGTCATGTCCAACTCTATCAAGTCGCCAGGTCCGACGATCGCATAAAGTCACCGACAAGCTCTATATACCCGCCGAGCTACCACCGAATCACCCATCGCGTAGCTACCTCGAAAGCGGTCTATGGACTCGTGCTCTATCCTATCCTACTAGCAACAAGGGGAGATATATAGGACAGTAGAACCGGATCTATCAAGGCATACACATCATAATCGAGATCGATAAGGTACTGCGGATTTACATCGGTGAGGCCTCCGATCCCGGCCGGACAAGGCATAAATGCGGTTCGAGGACCGCTAGAATCGACCCGCCACGACCTGCGCCGCGACCTGGCCGCCCATGATTACCTTGCTCCGGCGAGTAACTATAGGAGATGAAGACCGCAAAAGAACATGAGGCCGCCCATGATTACCTTACCGCCGCTCGACGTCAAGTCACGGGGCCTCGGTTCGCCGAATATCTCCGGCCAGGCCGGTGACGCGCAGAGTACTCGAGCCGGCCGTGGTGAAAATCTAGATCGCCGGCCGAGGCCGCCACCACGATAGCTACCAAAAGACCTCGCCGCCTGCCTTCTTCTCGCCGTCACAACCCGCTTACGCTCGCCTCGCATCCAAGTGCATGAGCTCGCACGCGGTAATATCCATGCTCGTCAAGAGCCACACCGCACAAGACTCGGCCATATAATCATCTAGCGGTGACGTAGCGATGCACCCGCCCTCCATATCGCTACCAATGCAGGGACATATCGAGCCAACGAATCAAACTCAACGTTCTACTCCCTAATCGCGGCCCTCTCTGCCTCAAAGAACAAAAATCGTTTACCGCGCCTCTCTCATCTGCGAGGCAAGAAGTGAGTGAGGAAAGCCTCAGAACTCATCCCAAGTAGCTGGGGACACGTTTTCCCGATAACTCCCACGAATCAAACCAATCGATCGCGGTATCACGCAGCTGGCGCGAACCGGGCGTCACGGACTCGGTCTCAAGCCTTGATCACCCGCGATCCTCTCAGAATCGACGGATGAACTCGCGGATCATCCTCCGCCTCGACGTAAAACTTTGGCGGGCTACAACTCAGTGAAATCCCGTAGTCTCAAATCGTCGCCGGGTGAACCACGGTACTACTGGGCCGGAATCGAATCGCCGTGATCCACCGCCTCATGTTCGCCACGATCCCGCGATGAATCGGGCCATCTTCAGAACCCATCTCATCTCGCTCTAGCCGGGATCGGAGGTGTAGGTACTGTGGTCTCATCACCATCGCTGCGCCCTAAACCTCCCGGTCGGCGGCGTCGTGGAACTCGCTGCCGGTATAGATCGGGCTCGAGCCTCGTGACTCGGTGTCCCACTAGCAGCCTCCTCGCCTTGCCCTTCTGGGCCCGGGTTGCCTTACGTGAAGGCATAACTGTTACAGAAAAGGAATACGTTAGAGGGGTCCAACTTATAACACAACTCTAAGGCACGATCTCAGAGTGAGAAGAATGGAAACCAATCCTAAATATCCTATAGCCTCGACATTGGTGTGGTGCACAACACACCGATAATCAAGACTCTACTAGATACGGTCTGTAGACACTTTCCGAGGATTAACTACTTTGATACCACTTTTGTCACGACCCGTTCCGGGGCCCGTGACTGGTGCCTTACCCGGGCACCCAAGTAGTCATACATCAGAGTAATCAGCGGAATATATAAAAACAAGACATGAACAGTTGTAAAATGAGACACAGTTTTATGTGAGAAAATGTCGCCTTTCGGCATATATATAAACATAGTTTCTGATATATCCCAACTGCATAATAGAGTATGCACTCTAAGAAGATAAACAACTATGGAGGGACAGGGCCCCGCCATACCCTGAATGTACAAAACTATATACAACAACAGAGAGATCATACCCAAAAGTAGAGCCTCCGGAGAAGATGGAGCTCCTGTCACCAAAGCAAAGATCCTAAGGATGTGGATCTAGCACCTGCTTGCCCTTACCTGCGGCATGAACGCAGCCCCCCGAAGGAGGTCAGTACAACAGGTACTAAGTATGTGAAACTGTAAAATACTTAAATGAAATCATATCATTTTAAAACCAATTTACAAATATGCACGAAACAACCAATGAATCGCACATGAGTGCCATATCATAACAAGAGCAACAATAGGTAAATCAGAATAGTCTTTTCTAGGCTGCGAATGATCGAAGCAGGGCCAATCGCCCATAGTATCATTATGCAAGCCTAATCTTGGACTCCCGTAGTCCGCATAGGCCACTCACATAGGCCCGCATGAGGTATGACCCCGCATCGAGGGTAGCTACTCATCGGCATCGTCCTGGACTCGTAGTCCGCATGGCCACATAGACCGCATGAGGTATAACCCCGCACACTAACCTGGAACTCTCGTAGCTCCACATAGGTCCCCTGGACCCGCATGAGGTATTCTCGAATCATGGTCCCAAACCGCCTGAGTCTACCCCGCATCGGAGGGCAGCTTAACCCCCGGTATCATGTCAAGAGGTGAGTGATATTATACTAACATAACAACTTATCGTTTAA
The DNA here is from genome assembly GCA_029844215.1 of Przewalskia tangutica. Taxonomy (NCBI): domain Eukaryota; kingdom Viridiplantae; phylum Streptophyta; class Magnoliopsida; order Solanales; family Solanaceae; genus Przewalskia; species Przewalskia tangutica. Next base: position 37,880,566 of record CM056739.1, read on the forward strand.
ACAACATAAGCACAGCAAGAATACTCTCTTATACAAACGTTACAAGACACTAACACACATAGCATCATATTATGTCTACTTTTCAAACAATCTTACTACACCTTACAGAAATCAATACAAGGTTTTTTATAAACAAATAAGTAAACAATTCCTTTTATCTTTCTTAAGTTGTTATACCTAACTTCCCATAAAGCTAGTATAACTCTTAAGTTTTTGTTTAAAAACCAAACATTTCTCTTCTGTTAAAAAATGATTCAGTATTCTTTTGAAATGCTTTAAGATCCTTATTATTCAGGCTTAAGTCGCAAGACATTGCCGTAAGTATTATTCAGGCTTAAGTCAAAAGACATTGCCGTAAGTATTATTCAGGCTTAAGTCAAAAGACATTGCCGTAGTTATTATTCAGTTAACACACGTACGTCTACCGTACTATATATATATTTAAAATATCATGCTCAAGAGTATAGGAAGAATCACATACCTTCTCGGCGAAATCCACCTGCCAAGTCGAATATGTCGCGCGTAGAGAATCAGCCTATAATAGTCAAATACGTCTATCAACGTCTAGACTATTCTATAAACAGTTCTAAGTAGAGGGTTCCCTATTCTATGGAAAATTGGGCAGCACTTCCCTACCCGTCGAGCTACTCAAGTCTTACTGTGAAAACAGTCCTAAGTAAGTATAGTTCAATTATTCTTCTTTTAAACCCTTCTACTGTGATAACAGTTCAATTCTATTCTGTAATATCCTTCTAAGTATTTTATACATATTTCTATACTTCTACAGTATGTATTCTCTAATACAAAAGAAGGATAAGATTATTTACCTCGATAAGCCCAAAATTATCCAAGTAAAAACGTCGATCCTGAGCAAGGTTTAGCTCCTAATTTGTACGCTCCGATAGCTCCAAGAACCCTTAGAAGTTCTTCACAACTTCTACTAAGTACTAAGGGATTTGGGCTAGGGTATTTTAGGAATAGTAACTACTCTTGGAAGACAACTTTTCTACCAGGAGGGGGTAGGTTTGCCAGACTCGGAAGGGAAAGTTTCGCCAAAGCCACTAGGCTAGAGGGGGGAGAGGGTGTTGGACGAAAACACAACAAGAGACAAGAGAGGGGAGAGAATTTCAAGACTTGGAGAATTGATTTGTGGATGAAGAACTCTTCATCTTAAGGGGGGTATTTATAGGCCAACCAATGGCCAAGATGAAGCCAAGTGGTAGGCAAGTGTAAGGTCAAGATTTGGGCAAGTGTCCTTATCCATCTACTACACAAAAATATCCTACCAACTCCTTGACAAAACAAGCCCCCCAATTCATCCTATTACCGCCCAACGTCCACCAATTAGAGGGTGACAAGTGTCGCCCTCTCGTTGGTCCAAAATGTTTCGTCTCTCGGAAAAATCCGCAAAAATTAGAAATGACATAGCCGTAATTTACCCTACGCGAGTTTAGTAAAATGTTTCGTCGAAAAACGATTCTTTTAGTGAGTTGTGCACAAACTTTTTCGTCCAAGGTCTTTAACTTAGGCTAACTTTTGTACGTACACCCTCACGTACATACTCTGGAAATACGGGGTATAACATTCTCCCCTACTTAGAAACATTCGTCCCGAATGTTCCTTCACAAGACAGATAACGATCAGGTTCCTTATAATTTAAACAGTTCGCAAATGCCACATACGGCCACAAAACAATACTTAGGCATATATGACAATGAAAATTTACAAGTAGGAAAGTAAGTTACCTGGAGGTGTAGGGAATAAGTGAGGATACTTCTTCATCATGTCCTCCTCTCCCACGCCATCTCTCCGCGAGCGTTCCGCCACAAGACTTTGACGGAAGCCACGCCTCGTCCGCAGACGCTAACTCGACGATCGATTATCGCTATGGGAATCTCTCATACGATAACCCTCGATCACACTGGACATCGCCAATCGGGTGTACCTAGATGGATCCCCGATACATCTCCTCAAAGATAGAAACATGAAACACGGATGCATCGCCTTCCAGACGGACGGCAGATTCAACTCATAGCAACCTTGCCTACCTGCGGACAACTGATACGGCCAATGTACCTTGGGTGAGATTCCTTTCTTCCCGAATCTCATCACACCCTTCATGGGTGACACCTTCAGAAAACCCAATCATCAACCTCGAACTCCGGATGCCGACGATGATCGTGATATGACTTCGCGACTCGAGCCGCAAGAACCGCTCTCGGATAAGCTTCACCTTATCCATCGCTCAGACGTCCGGTCCTACTAATCGCACTCGCCTACATCAAACCAGCCTATCGGCGATCTGCACTTCCTCCCATACAAGGCCTCATAAGGCGCCATCCGAATACCGGGTGGTAGCTATTATAAGCAAACTCAACTAGAGGCAAATGATCCTCCCACTACCTGAAGTCAATAACATTGTGCTCGCAAAGATATCCTCAAGAGTGCGGATAGTGCGCTCGCTCGTCTGTCTGTGCGAGGATGGAATGCAGATTGTGCTCACTGCGCCCCTAATCCTTCCGGAAAGACCTCGAAGTTAGCCATAACCGGGCTCTCGGCCGATATAATAGAAATAGGGACTCATGCACCGACGATCTCTGATGTAAAGTCCGCATAATCCTCATCCAGAAAAGTCGCCCCGACGGAAGAAAGTGGGCTGATTTCACACTGTCGACGATAACCCAAATAGAATCATGTTTCTGAGTGCGAGGTAACCCCGTGATAAAGTCCATGTTGATTACCTCCCACTTCCGGTCGGGATCTCTATCGCCGCAACAAACCACGTGCCTCGGTGCTCTACCTTCACTGGCCGACAACACGCATCGAGCCACAAACTCGCAACGCCCCTCTTCAAGTCATCCCACCAATACACGATATGAGGTCGTGGTACATCTTGGTCGACCCGATGGATAGAGAACGCTTGGCGTTGTGTGCTTCCTAGAACTCGCTGCCAAGTCCCGCAATATCCGAACACACAACTCGCCTCGAACCTTAGCACCCCATCGTGCTACCTCAAAAGGACCCTTCTCAAGAAGGTCAGACACGATCGTGTCAAAACCGGTCCTCAACCGTTGCCTCTTCACCTCTCGACGATGGAAGACTCGCAACCTCTCGAACTCGGACCCCACCGCTATCGGAATCAATCAATCGGACCCGAGGCTCGCTAGCCGATGCAAATCGTGAACCATGCCCTCCTCTCTCGCACTTCCGACAGGCTCCCATCGACCTACGACTAAGGCATCCGCCACAACATTGGCCTTCCCGGTGGTACAGGATATCGACATCGTAAACCTTGAGTAACTCTAACCACCGCCTCGCCGTAAGTTCGGCTCCTCGTGAAGATATACTGGAGGCTCTTGTGGTCTGTCTCAATATCCACATGAACCCCATACACCTAGTGCCTCCAGAGCTTCAAAGCGTGAATCACGGCTGCCAACTCCAAATCATGCGGGTAGTTCCTCTCATGCTTCTTAAGTTGTCGGGATGACGTACGCTATAACCTTGCCTCGCCGCATCAACACACATCCCAACCCGATGCTCGACGATCACAATACACGCATAGCCGTCGACCCTCCGAAGAGTAAGAACGGGGCGCCGCGCTCTCCTTCAAGAATCGGAAACCCCGCCACAAGCATCACCATTGAAACTTAGCCGCTACGAGTCACCTAGTCAATGGGGCAGAGATAAGCAAACTTCTACGAATCGCCGATAATAACTCGCAAGGCCCGTAAAATCGCGCACTCTCGGAGTAGTAGGTCGAGGCCAACTCGATCGCCTCGATCTTGGCCGATCCACCCGAATACCATCACCCGACAATATGCCCAAGAAAAGCCACGAAGTCAACCAACTCACACTTCAAAACTTGGCGATAATCGCTGGTCTCGAGAACTCTCAAAGACAGCCTCAAATGCTCCGCATGCTCCTCGCCTGAGCGGAATAAACCAAGATGTCATCAATGAACACTATCACAAACGTGTCCAAAATGGTTTGAACACTCGGTTCATCAAATCCATAAAATCGCCGAGCATTGGTCAAACGAACGACATAACCTCGAACTCATAGTGCCCGCATCGTCGGAATGCGATCCTAGGGACATCCGCCTCGACTGCACTGATGATAGCCCGATCGCAGATCAATCTTGAGAAATATCTCGCACTCGCACCGGGTCGAACAAATCATCAATCACGGAAGGGGTATTCGTTCTTAATAGTCACCTGTTCACCGTCGTAATCAACACACATGCGCAGCGTCCCATCCTTCTTCTTCACGAACAATACCGGCGCTCCCCAGGGAGAAACACTAGGCCTGATGAAGCCCTTCTCCAAAGAAATCTCTCACCGGTCCTTCAACTCTCTCAATTCGCGGTGTCATTCTCATGGCGGAATGGAAATAGGCCGAGTGTCCGCAAAGACATCGATACAAAACTTTATCTCCATCTCGGGAGGATACCCGAGGTCGTGCTGAAACACATTCGGGAACTCTTCGACTATCGAATCGATCAAGATGCGTACCGCCTCAATATCGAATACCTGAATGAGATGGTAGATGTACCCCTTCTTCACCATCTTCCTAGCCTTGAGGTAAGAAATAAACCTACCCCCCGGCGACACAGTGTTCCCCTCCCACTCAATAACCGGCTCCCCAAGAAACTGGAACCGTACCACCCTCTCCCTGCAGTCTACACTGGCGTAGCAGGAAACTAACCAATCCATGCCCATGATCACATCGAAATCAGTCATGTCCAACTCTATCAAGTCGGCTAGGGTCGGACGACTGCATAAAGTCACTGGGCAAGCCCTATATATCCGCCGAGCTACTACCGAATCACCCACTGGCGTAGCTACCTCAAAAGGGTCTATGAACTCAGGCTCTATCCCTATCCTACTAGCAATAAGGGAGATATATAGACAGTAGAACCCGGATCTATCAAGGCATACACGCCACAACATGAAATCGATAAAGTACTGTGATTTACATCAGTGAGGCCTCCCGGTCCCGCTACCGGACAAGACATAAATGCGGTTCCGAGGACCGCTAGAATCGACCCGCACCACGACCTCGCGACCGCTGGTCCAAGAGTACCGCCCTCCGGGCGAGTAATCGTAGGGATGAAGACCCGCAATGCACTCGGCCGACCCTACCATAAGCGCTCGCCTGACAGCTCTCGCATAATGACCTGCCGCAAGTGTAGCAAGCTCAAGTAGTACTACAACCTCACGAATGGAATCTACCACATCGACACACCGGCGACCTCGATCGGTTAGCACCGCTACTCGAAATCAAGTCCCGGGGCCCCGACCGCCCCAATACTGGCTGACCAAATGATGTAGGAGTGCTCCCGGCCGGGTGCAAATCTAGACGTCACGAGGCCGCCCACCCCGAGAGCTACCAAAAGATCCGCCGTCTTGGCCTTCTTCTCGCTGAAATCTGCCGAACCGCTTGCCTCTACGCCTCGCATCCAAGTGCATGAGCTCATCGCGAGCAATGTCCATGCCGGTGAAGAGCCACACTGAGCAAGACTCGCGGATAATCGTCTAACCCAGTGACGTAGCGGTGCACTCGGTCCTCCATGTCTGCTACTAGCGCAGGGACATATCGAGCCAACGAATCGAACTCAACGTTGTACTCCCTAACGGTGCGCCCTCTCTGTCTCAAAGATCAAAACTTATCGGCTCTCCCTCATCTGCGAGGCAAGAAGTGAGTGAGAAAAGCCTCCGAGAACTCGTCCCAAATAGCTGGAGGCGCGTGCTCTCCCCGGGATAACTCCCACGAATCAAACCAATCGACTGCGGTATCACGCAGCCTATGTGAACCGAAGATCACAGACTCGGTCTGTTACACCCCGTAAATTCTAGAGGATAGATAAGTTGGCAAACATGTGTTGGAAGGATTTTGAGTTTACCTTTGAGTATTGGACCCCAGTTGTTAAGGATTGTAAGGTGTTTAAAAGGCCTAGTGTGTAGTCCGTTGAATCTAGGTCCCAACGCAACCAACCGTTCGTCGATTGGACATCGGAGTCAAAAGTTATGGAAGTTTCAAGTTTGGCGCGCAGGCAAAGCAGATGACTTCGGGAGGGTTCAGCGCGCGCCGGAGAGCGGTACGCGCGCCGATTATCTTGAGGGCTGCGGTGTTGGCGCCGCGCCGAATGCAGCCGCGCGCCGTACGCTGCAATTATTTTCGAGTTAGCGCCATGGCGCCGGGCGGGCGGGCGCGCCGAGGCGGATTTTCATGTAAAGGAGAAAAATCGTGGATATTTTATAAGAGCCTATGGGAGGGTGACAAGTGTCCCTCCCATCCTTTGACCAGCGATAGAAGCCTATTTTAGGGCCAAGTCTTGGAAGACTTGGCCATTTCATTTCAAACCCTCCCAAGAGAAAACCCCTCTCCCTTCTCTCTAGGTTTTTGAGAAACCTGGCCTTAGGGAACTGTTGGAGCGGCGGCAAGAAGGAAAAAGTGTTGGTGAACTTGTGGGAAGCGCTGGTTGAGTTGTGGAAGAAGTGGTAGGAAAGGGCTTTTGTGGGCTTTTCTAAAAGGTAAGAGTTTCCCTTCTCTGGGTTTTGAGTTAGTACTTGTGATAGTAGTATAGATTTGTGAGCCTGAGGCTGTTATATTTAGAGTTTGAATAGATTTGTGAGCTGAGGTCGTTATAGTTAAGTTTGTATAGATTTGTGAGCTCGAGGTCATTATAGTTAAGTTGGCTTAGATTTGGATCTTGTAGCCTTGTTGATTTCGGCCTTGTGAAAGGTGGCAAGTTAATAGAAACAAAGGAAGTTCTGTCCAATTTCCGTAGAATGTAGGGGCCTTGTACTTAGTTTACTCTACGTCGAAACTAGAGTTTGATAGACGTTTTATGGCCCTTATAGGATTGAAGTACTACGTGTAGCATATTCTTCTTAAGGAGATAAGATCGTGGAGCATTTTGCTTAGTGTCGACAATCGTCGCGAGGTATGTGATTCTTCCTATCCTCTTCGTGACTATTTGTGAAATATATAGTGCGGTTGACGACGTGTGTTAAAGGAAATTGATTTTCCAAATTGTGTCTTGACTTGTTATGAAGTGTAAAGGGCTTCATTAGGTGTAAGAGTAGTAAGTCTTATCCGTAGAATGGGCACTCTGTGCTTAAAGAATGAGCCCTCTTGGTCTCATAAATGTTTATGTGGTAATTGGTTGGTTTAAAACATAAAGGGGTTATAACGGCTTTATGGGAAGTCGATTATAACAACTTTATGTGAGTAAAAGAACGGTTGTTGATTGGTAGAAGTTAAGAGACTTGATCTTGTAAGATAAGAGACTTAACTTAGAATTGTGAAAGTTGTGTAATGTATTCAAAAGTTGTAAAACCTCATTCGTGAGTAATGAGTGATACTTGGTTTTGAAAACTTAAGAGTTATACTAGCTTTATGGGAAGTTAGGTATAACGGCATAAGAATGTGAAATGGATTTGAAAGTGGGAACAAGTATCGAACACACCATCATGGCGCTAATAAAGGAAATGGTTTCGACTAATTGATTATATTAAAACCGGAGAAACCTCCATCTGCATAGAAACTAAGATAAGACAAAATGATATTACATTTCCTAGATCATGGTCGCTTAAATGAGAATCATTGATAACAAGTTCGACTTTTCTTAAAATTCCAAAGAATGAACTTAATGGATTGCAAAGGATAATGTCTGGATTTTGGAAAAGAGAAGTAACTTGAGTTTGAAAGTATAAATCACTTGTTTTCAAATATCGAACTTTTCTTAAGGGAAAAGTAAATGACTTAGTTTTAAAAGGTAGGAATACTTGACCTTAAAGGAGTTAATTACTTGACTTTTAAAAGGTATACTTGACGTTATGTTAATTGTGTTTGAAGCACGTGTTTTAAACATGAATGTGTGTGATACTACGTGTGGTAGTATCGTATGGTTTCTACGTAAAGAGAGGTCTTTGAAGGTAGGAAAGAATGTAGTATTTTGGGGTTGGAACCCGGTCGACTTAAACGAAGGTACTTTGAGTTGTGTAACTTGCTCGTGCTTGTGGTGATAGTTTTGTTGTTGTGCAAGTGTTTGACTTTGTGCTACCGAGTCTCTCGACGAGGGCGGATATCGGGTGGTATGATGGACATATCGACACGTTGGGTAGCCCGGTATGCTTCCACTATATTGATCCTTTGGGACATATCGACACGTTGGGTAGCCCACGTATGCTTCTATTGGAGTGTTATCTTGTAAACTGGTTTGGACATACCGACACGTTGGGTAGCCCACAGTATGCGCCCACATGAGTATTATCTGGTATTTGTTTGACATACCGACCGTTGGGTAGCCCACGAGTATGCGTCCACTGTGAGTACTATCTTGTTATTGGGTTGGACATATCGACACGTTGGGTAGCCCACGGGTATGCTTCCACTATATTGATCCTTTGGGACATATCGACACGTTGGGTAGCCCACGAGTATGCGTCCACTGTGAGTACTATCTTGTTATTGGGTTGGACATACCGACACGTTGGGTAGCCCACGAGTATGCGTCCACTTTGAGTAATGATCTTTCGGCGAGTCACGACTTGATGTGATTTGATTTGATAGAATCAGATATACGTGGTGTCTTGTAGTTTGGTATCATACATGTCTCTGCTTTCCTTATAGACTATTATGATTTCATTTACGATTTTTTTCCGCTTCGCATACTCTGTACTGTTGTTATCGACTTCTTCGGGGCCGCGTTCATGCCGCAGTTGAGATACATCGCTTGTTGATCCGCACTTTGGATCGCTGTTCGATTCGTAAAAGCTCCATTCCTTGGAGACTTTGTCACTTGATACGGTTCTCAAGTTGTAGAACTTTTTGTACATTCGTGGTATGGCGGGCCTGTCCGTCCGAGAGATGTTATAAAAATTCTTAGAGTGCGTAGTAATCGATGTAGGCGTGATTGTAAATCGCTCGTGTTAGTTATTTTTCAGAAAAGGTAACCGCTTGGTTAGCCTGTTTTCTCTTTTCATTGGTTATCATGTATGAGTTTTAATTTCCGCTGATTTTCTCTGATGTTGTTTGACTACTTGGGTGCCCGGGTAAGGCACCAGTCGCGGGCCCGGTTTCGGGTCGTGATGTATGGTATCGAGCGATTAGTCCTCGGAAAGTGTCTACGCACCGTGTCTAGAGTCTTGATTATCGATGTGTTGTGCACCACATCTATAATCGTGAGGTCATGAGACATTTAGGATTGGTTTCTATTCTTCTCATTCTGAGATCGTGCCTTAGAGCTGTGTTGTAAGTTGGACCCCTCTGACGTGTTTCGTTTTTACCAGTTATGCCTCTGCGAAAGGCAACCAGGGCCCAGAAGGGCAAGGCAGCAGAGGGAGCTGCGAGTAGAGCAGCGACAGTCTCTACAGAGACCACAGTACCTGAGCCTCCAGTCCCACGGTCTGGAGCAGAGGAGATGGGTTACAAGGAGTTGGCCCAGTTATTGGCCAGGGTTGTGGCCAGACACGAGGATAGGCTGGACGCAGCAGTTCCAGTAGCACCAGTGGTTCACCCGAGATCGGATAGTTTGAGGCTGCGGGACTTTCTGAGTTGTGGCCCGCCAGAGTTCTACGGGTCGAGGCCTGAGGATGATCCGCAGGAGTTCATCCGACAGTTACAGCGGATCATGAGAGTGATCAAGGCATCGGAGACCGAGTCAGTGGTCCTAGGTTCGCATCGGCTGCGTGATACCGCAGTCGACTGGTTTGATTCGTGGGAGCTGTCCCGGGGAGGGCATGCACTTCCAGCGAGATGGGACGAGTTCTCGGAGGCATTTCTTGCACATTTCTTGCCTCCACAGATGAGGAGGACTCGGGCCGACAGATTTTTGATGTTGAGGCAGAACGGGCGTACGGTTCAGGAGTACAACGTGGAGTTTAACTCACTAGCTCGGTACGTCCCCGCGTTAGTAGCCGACATGGAGGACAGAGTGCACCGCTATGTCACAGGGCTTGATGACTATTTGGCAGAGTTGCTCGAGTAGCTCTTCACCGGCATGGACATTGCCCGCACGCAGCTCATGCACTTGGATGTGAGGCACGAGAGTCGGCGAATGACCAAGATCAGCAGAGTAGGGCCAAGGCAGCAGGGTCCTTTGGTGACCTTCGGGGCGGCAACCTTCAAAGAGTTAGTTATGCGCCTCCGCCAGTACGGAGTGCTCCACCTCGCCGTCGGACGTTCAAAATTCGGGAGCGGTCGGGGCTCGAGGTTTCGGTTTTTGGGGATCAGGGATGTTAGTCGGATGGGACCACCCTTCCGGCGTTGTGACCCTTGGGGTAGGCTCCACGATGGGAGTGTCGTGCTAATAGGGAATCTGCTTTTACATGCGCCACCGGGCCATTTTGCAAGGAATTGTCCCACGAGAGATAGCGCGAGGTTGAGATTCACCTTTCGGGATCGATGGGCGATTCACCTCCTCCTTTGTGCGTCGTGCCGAAAGAACATGAGTAGAACGACAAGAAGGGAAGTGAAGCAATAATTACGGTATGTTCTTAACCTACAGAGTATTGTATGCTTTGATGTTGTGGTGATGTGTTGAGTGCTATGTTCGGGTAGCTTGTGTATATAATGTGATTTGGATGCATGGTTAATAAAGAGGGTAAGTTGGGGATGAGAAAATTTTGAACCTTAGAATTTATATGATTGAGACCTTAGATGTAAGGCCGTCTTGGGTAGAAGCCTTTACTGTTAATCCTTGTCGGAGTGTATGGTATACATGGAGTTTTGTGTGATGATTCCATGGGTAGTTTGCGATGGAAGTGGTAGCTTCCATGACGTGGATTAGTAAGATGGACGAGTTGTAGGTAGTGACTCGGTGGTAGAAAGCAGGCGATGGATCGAATTGTGGAACGTGTACTAGAGAGGTGTGAGTGTACAAGGAAGGTACGCCGAGTAAGGAGAGTATCCTTTAGACCAAGGGAGGAGAAAATAGTGATGTTTGCACGTTAGAGGTGATTTCCAGAATGGATTTTGGAGATGCGTGATTTCTATATTATGGCCATGAGAGGCATAAATGAGTTTTGGTAGGTATAGTAGTGAAGACTATACCGCGCATGTGTTCGAAGACTTAGAAGGAACATTCGGACGAATGTTTACGAGAGGAAGAATGTTACACCGTAAATTCTAGAGGATAGATAAGTTGGCAAACATGTGTTGGAAGGATTTTGAGTTTACCTTTGAGTATTGGACCCCAGTTGTTAAGGATTGTAAGGTGTTTAAAAGGCCTAGTGTGTAGTCCGTTGAATCTAGGTCCCAACGCAACCAACCGCTCAATCGATTGGACATCAGTCAAAAGTTATGGAAGTTTCAAGTTTGGCGCCAAGCAAAGCAGCTTGACTTCGAGGAGTTCATGGCCGCGGAGAGCGTGGCCGCGCGCCGATTATACCGAGGGCTGCGGGTGTTGGCGCCGCGGCCGAACGAGGCCGCGCGCAGACGCTGCAATTATTTTCGAGAAGTGTTAGCGCCATGGCGCTGCAGCGGCGCCGAGGCGGATTTTCATGGGTAAAGGAGAAAAATCGGGATATTTTTATAAGGAGCCTATGGGAGGGTGACAAGTGTCCTCCCATCCTTTGACCAATGATAGAAGCCTATTTTAGGGCCAAGTCTTGGAAGACTTGGCCATTTCATTTCAAACCCTCCCAAGAGAAAACCCTCTCCCTTCTCTAGGTTTTTGAGAAACCCGCCTTAGGAAGCTGTTGAGCGGCAAGAAGGAAAAAGTGTTGGTGAACTTGTGGGAAGCGGTGGTTGAGTTGACGGAAGAAGTGGTAGGAAAGGGCTTTGTGGGCTTTTCTAAAAGGTAAGAGTTTCTTCTGCGGTTTTGAGTTAGTACTTGTGATAGTAGTATAGATTTGTGAGCCCGAGGTCATTATATTTAGAGTTTGAATAGATTTGTGAGCACGAGGTCATATAGTTAAGTTTGTATAGATTTGTGAGCCCGAGGTCGTTATAGTTAAGTTGGCTTAGATTTGGATCTTGTAGCCTTGTTGATTTCGGCCTTGTGAAAGGTGGCAAGTTAATAGAAACAAAGGAAGTTACATCCCGATTTCCGTAGAATGTAGGGGCCTTGTACTTAGTTTACTCTACGTTCAAACTAGAGTTTGATAGACGTTTTATGGCCCTTATAGGATTGAAGTACTACGTGTAGCATATTCTTCTTAAGGAGATAAGATCGTGGAGCATTTTGCTTAGTGTCGACAATCGTCGCGAGGTATGTGATTCTTCCTATCCTCTTCAGCATGACTATTTGTGAAATATATAGTGCGGTTGACGCACGTGTGTTAAAGGAAATTGATTTTCCAAATTGTGTCTTGACTTGTTATGAAGTGTAAAGGGCTTCATTAGGTGTAAGAGTAGTAAGTCTTATCCGTCAGTAATGGGCACTCGGTGCTTAAAGAATGAGCCCTCTTGGTCTCATAAATGTTTATGTGGTAATTGGTTGGTTTAAAACATAAAGGGGTTATAACGGCTTTATGGGAAGTCAGTTATAACAACTTTATGTGAGTAAAAGAACGGTTGTTGATTGGTAGAAGTTAAGAGACTTGATCTTGTAAGATAAGAGACTTAACTTAGAATTGTGAAAGTTGTGTAATGTATTCAAAAGTTGTAAAACCTCATTCGTGAGTAATGAGTGATACTTGGTTTTTGAAAACTTAAGAGTTATACTAGCTTTATGGGAAGTTAGGTATAACGGCATAAGAATGTGAAATGGATTTCGAAAGTGGGAACAAGTATCGAACACACCACTGCCGCGCTAATAAAGGAAATGGTTTCGACTAATTGATTATATTAAAACCAGTAGAAACCTCCATCTGCATAGAAACTAAGATAAGACAAAATGATATTACATTTCCTAGATCATGGCTGCTTAAATGAGAATCATTGATAACAAGTTCTGACTTTTCTTAAAATTCCAAAGAATGAACTTAATGGATTGCAAAGGATAATGTCTTTGGATTTTGGAAAAGAGAAGTAACTTGAGTTTGAAAGTATAAATCACTTGTTTTCAAATATCGAACTTTTCTTAAGGGAAAAGTAAATGACTTGGTTTTAAAAGGTAGGAATACTTGACCTTAAAGGAGTTAATTACTTGGACTTTTAAAAGGTATACTTGACGTTATGTTAATTGTGTTTGAAGTACGTGTTTTAAACATGAATGTGTGTGATACTACGTGTGGTAGTATCGTATGGTTTCTACGTAAAGAGAGGTCTTTGAAGGTAGGAAAGAATGTAGTATTTTGGGGTTGGAACCCGGTTTGTCGACTTAAACGAAGGTACTTTGAGTTGTGTGTAACTTGCCTGTGCTTGTGGTGATAGTTTTGTTGTTGTGCAAGTGTTTGACTTTGTGCTACCGAGTCTCTCGACGAGGGCGGATATCGGGTGGTATGATGGACATATCGACACGTTGGGTAGCCCACGGTATGCTTCCACTATATTGATCCTTTGGGACATATCGACACGTTGGGTAGCCCACGTATGCTTCTATTGTGAGTGTTATCTTGTAAATCGGTTTGGACATACCGACACGTTGGGTAGCCCAGTATGCGTCCACGCGAGTATTATCCGGTATTTGTTTGGACATACTGACCCGTTGGGTAGCCCACGAGTATGCGTCCACAGTGAGTATTATCTTGTTATTGGTTGGGACATACTGACACGTTGGGTAGCCCACGGGTATGCTTCCACTATATTGATCCTTTGGGACATACTGACACGTTGGGTAGCCCACGAGTATGCGTCCACTGTGAGTACTATCTTGTTATTGGGTTGGACATACCGACACGTTGGGTAGCCCACGAGTATGCGTCCACTTTGAGTAATGATCTTTCGGGCGTGAGTCCCTGACTTGATGTGATTTGATTTGACCGAATCAGATATACGTGGTGTCGTAGTTTGGTTATCATACATGTCTCCTGTTTTACTTAAAGACTATTATGATTTCATTTACGATTTTTTTCTGCTTTCGCATACTCGCACTGTTGATCGACTTCTTCGGGGGGCTGCGTTCATGCCGCAGGTTGAGATACATCGCTTGTTGATCCGCACCCTTTGGATCGTTGTTCAGTTCTCAGAAAGCTCCATTCCTTCGGAGACTTTGTCACTTGGTACGGTTCCCTGAAGTTGTAGAACTTTTTGTACATTCAGGGGTATGGCGGGGCCCTGTCCCGTCAGAGATGTTATAAAAATTCTTAGAGGTCTGTAGTACTGATGTGGGCAGGGATTGTAACTGTTCAGGTGTTAGTTATTTTTCAGAAAAGGTAACCGCTTGGTTAGCCTGTTTTCTCTTTTCATTGGTTATCATGTATGAGTTTTAATTTCCGCTGATTTTCTCTGATGTTGTTTGACTACTTGGGTGCCCGGGTAAGGCACCAGTCGCGGGCCCGGTTTCGGGTCGTGACAGAAGTGGTATCAGAGCAGTTAGTCCTCGGAAAGTGTCTACAGACCGTGTCTAAGTAGAGTCTTGATTATCGATGTGTTGTGCACCACATCTATAATCAGGAGGCTGCGGGACATTTAGGATTGGTTTCTATTCTTCTCATTCTGAGATCGTGCCTTAGAGCTGTGTTGTAAGTTGGACCCCTCTGACGTGTTTCGTTTTTACCAGTTATGCCTCTGCGAAAGGCAACCAGGGCCCAGAAGGGCAAGGCAGCAGAGGGAGCTGCGAGTAGAGCAGCGACAGTCTCTACAGAGACCACAGTACCTGAGCCTCCAGTCCCACGGTCTGGAGCAGAGGAGATGGGTTACAAGGAGTTGGCCCAGTTATTGGCGGTGGTCAGGCGACACGAGGATAGGTGGACGCAGCAGCCCAAAGAGCACGATGGTTCACCCGAGATCGGATAGTTTGAGGTGCGGACTTTACGAGTTAGGCCCGCCCGAGTTCTACGGTCGAGGCACGAGGATGATCCGCAGAGTTCATCCGAGCGATTCTGGATCATGAGTGATCAAGGCATCGGAGACCGAGTCAGTGGTCCTAGGTTCGCATCGGCTGCGTGATACCGCAGTCGACTGGTTTGATTCGTGGGAGCTGTCCCGGGGAGGGCATGCACTTCCAGCGAGATGGGACGAGTTCTCGGAGGCATTTCTTGCACATTTCTTGCCTCGCGGATGAGAGGACTCGGCCGCAGATTTTTGATGTTGAGGCGAGCGGGCGTGCGGTTGAGTACAACGTGGAGTTTAACTCACTAGCTCGACGCGTCCGCGTTAGTAGCCGGCATGGAGGGCGAGTGCACCGCTATGTCACGAGGCTTGATGACTATTTGGCAGAGTTGCTCGGGAGTAGCTCTTCACCGGGCATGGACATTGCCCGCACGCGAGCTCATGCACTTGGATGTGAGGCACGTGGAGTCGGCGGAATGACCAAGATCAGCGAGTAGGGCCAAGGCGCAGGTCCTTTGGTGACCTTCGGGCGGCCTTTCAGCGAGTTAGTTATGCGCCCGCCCGACGGAGTGCTCCACCTCAGTCGTCAGGACGTTCGAAAAATTCGGAGCGGTCGGGCTCGAAGGTTTGAGTTTTGGGGATCGGGGATGTTAGTCGGATGGGACCACCTTACCTCGTTGTGACCATTGTGGTAGGCTCCACGATGGGAGTGTCGTGCTAATAGGGAATCTGTTTTACATGCGGCCACCGCCATTTTGCAAGGAATTGTCCCACCAGAGATAGCGCGAGGTTGAGATTCAGCCGGGATCGTGGGCGATTCACCTCCTCCTTTGTGCGTCGTGTCGGAAAGAACATGAGTAGAGCGACAAGAAGGAAGTGAAGCAATAGTTCTGGTATGTTCTTAACCCTCAGAGTATTGTATGCTTTGATGTTGTGGTGATGTGTTGAGTGCTATGTTGGGTAGCTTTGTGTATATAATGTGATTTGGATGCATGGTTAATAAAGAGGGTAAGTTGGGGATGAGAAAAATTTTGAACCTTAGAATTTATAACAGTTGAGACCTTAGATGTAAGGCCGTCTTGGGTAGAAGCCTTTACTGTTAATCCTTGTCGGAGTGTATGGTATACATGGAGTTTTGTGTGATGATTCCATGGGTAGTTTGCGATGGAAGTGGTAGCTTCCATGACGTGGATTAGTAAGATGGACGAGTTGGAGGTAGTGACTCAGGTGGTAGAAAGCAGGCGATCGAATTGTGGGCGTGTACTAGAGAGGGTGTGAGTGTACAAGGAAGGTGCGTAGAGTAAGGAGAGTATCCTTTAGACCAAGGGAGGAGAAAATAGTGATGTTTGCGTTAGAGGTGATTTCCCAGTTAATTTGGATTTTGGAGACGCGTGATTTCTATATTATGGCCATGAGAGGCATAAATGAGTTTTGGTAGGTATAGTAGTGAAGACTATACCGCGCATGTGTTCAAGACTTAGAAGGAACATTCGACGAATGTTTACGAGAGGAAGAATGTTACACCAGTAAATTCTAGAGGATAGATAAGTTGGCAAACATGTGTTGGAAGGATTTTGAGTTTATCTTTGAGTATTGGACCCCAGTTGTTAAGGATTGTAAGGTGTTTAAAAGGCCTAGTTTGTAGTCAGTTGAATCTAGGTCCCAACGCAACCAACCGTTCGTCGATTGGACATCGAGTCAAAAGTTATGGAAGTTTCAAGTTTGGCGCGCTGGCAAAGCGATGACTTCGCCAGGGTTGTGGCCGCGGCCGGAGAGCGTGGGCGGCGCCGATTGTACCGAGGGCTGCGGTGTTGGCGCCGCGGCCGAATGCACGCGCGCCGCGCACGCGTGCAATTATTTTCTGAAGTGTTAGCGCCGCGGCGCCGAGGCGGGATTTTCTGCGGGTAAAGGAGAAAAATCAGGGATATTTTTATAAGGAGCCTATGGGAGGGTGACAAGTGTCCTCCCATCCTTTGACCAGCGATAGAAGCCTATTTTAGGCCAAGTCTTGGAAGACTTGGCCATTTCATTCAAACCCTCCCAAGAGAAAACCCTCTCCTTCTCTCTAGGTTTTTGAGAAACACGCCTTAGTGGAACCGCTGAGCGGCGGCAAGAAGGAAAAAGTGTTGGTGAACTTGTGGGAAGCGGTGGTTGAGTTGTGGAAGAAGTGGTAGGAAAGGGCTTTTGTGGGCTTTTCTAAAAGGTAGAGTTTCCTTCTGGTTTTGAGTTAGTACTTGTGATAGTAGTATAGATTTGTGAGCACGAGGTCATTATATTTAGAGTTTGAATAGATTTGTGAGCACGAGGCTGTTATAGTTAAGTTTGTATAGATTTGTGAGCTCGAGGTTGTTATAGTTAAGTTGGCTTAGATTTGGATCTTGTAGCCTTGTTGATTTCGCCTTGTGAAGGTGGCAAGTTAATAGAAACAAAGGAAGTTACGTCCAATTTCAGTAGAATGTAGGGGCCTTGTACTTAGTTTACTCTACGTTCGAAACTAGAGAGTTTGATAGGCGTTTATGGCCCTTATAGGATTGAAGTACTACGTGTAGCATATTCTTCTTAAGGGAGATAGTCTTGTGGAGCATTTTGCTTAGTGTCGACAATCGTCGAGGTATGTGATTCTTCCTATCCTCTTGACATGACTATTTGTGAAATATATAGTGCGGTTGGCGCGTGTGTTAAAGAAATTGATTTTCCAAATTGTGTCTTGACTTGTTATGAAGTGTAAAGGGCTTCATTAGGTGTAAGAGTAGTAAGTCTTATCCCAAGTCGATAATGGGCACTCGGCTTAAAGAATGAGCCCTCTTGGTCTCATAAATGTTTATGTGGTAATTGGTTGGTTTAAAACATAAAGGGGTTATAACGGCTTTATGGGAAGTCGATTATAACAACTTTATGTGAGTAAAAGAACGGTTGTTGATTGGTAGAAGTTAAGAGACTTGATCTTGTAAGATAAGAGACTTAACTTAGAATTGTGAAAGTTGTGTAATGTATTCAAAAGTTGTAAAACCTCATTCGTGAGTAATGAGTGATACTTAGTTTTGAAAACTTAAGAGTTATACTAGCTTTATGGGAAGTTAGGTATAACGGCATAAGAATGTGAAATGGATTTGAAAGTGGGAACAAGTATCGAACACACCATGCTACTTAATAAAGGAAATGGTTCGACTAATTGATTATATTAAAACCAAGAAACCTCCATCTGCATAGAAACTAAGATAAGACAAAATGATATTACATTTCTAGATCATCGCTTAAATGAGAATCATTGATAACAAGTTCGACTTTTCTTAAAATTCCAAAGAATGAACTTAATGGATTGCAAAGGATAATGTCTTGGATTTTGGAAAAGAGAAGTAACTTGAGTTTGAAAGTATAAATCACTTGTTTTCAAATATCGAACTTTTCTTAAGGGAAAAGTAAATGACTTAGTTTTAAAAGGTAGGAATACTTGACCTTAAAGGAGTTAATTACTTGGACTTTTAAAAGGTATACTTGACGTTATGTTAATTGTGTTTGAAGTACGTGTTTTAAACATGAATGTGTGTGATACTACGTGTGGTAGTATCGTATGGTTTCTACGTAAAGAGAGGTCTTTGAAGGTAGGAAAGAATGTAGTATTTTGGGGTTGGAACCGGTTTGTCGACTTAAGCGAAGGTACTTTGAGTTGTGTGTAACTTGCACATGCTTGTGGTGATAGTTTTGTTGTTGTGCAAGTGTTTGACTTTGTGCTCTGAGTCTCTCGACGAGGGCGGATATCGGGTGGTATGATGGACATATCGACACGTTGGGTAGCCCACGGTATGCTTCCACTATATTGATCCTTGGGACATATCGACACGTTGGGTAGCCGGGTATGCTTATTAGGAGTGTTATCTTGTAAACCGGTTTTGGACATACCGACACGTTGGGTAGCCGCAGTATCGTCCGCGAGTATTATCTGGGTATTTGTTTGACATCTTGACCGTTGGGTAGCCCACGAGTATCGTCCACGTGAGTATTATCTTGTTATTGGTTGGGACATACCGACACGTTGGGTAGCCCGGGTATGCTTCCACTATATTGATCCTTTGGGACATACCGACACGTTGGGTAGCCGAGTATCGTCCACCGTGAGTACTATCTTGTTATTGGGTTGGACATACCGACACGTTGGGTAGCCAGCAGTATCGTCCACTTTGAGTAATGATCTTTCGGCGTGAGTCACGACTTGATGTGATTTGATTTGGTGAATCAGATATACGTGGTGATTGTAGTTTGGTTATCATACATGTCTCTGTTTTCCTTATAGACTATTATGATTTCATTTCTGATTTTTTTGCTTCGCATACTGCACTGTTGTTATCGGCTTCTTGGGGCTGCGTTCATGCCGCGAGTTGAGATCATCGCTTGTTGATCCGCACTTTGGATCATTGTTCGATTCTCGAAAGCTCCATTCCTTCGAGACTTTGTCACTTGGTACGGTTCCACGAAGTTGTAGAACTTTTTGTACATTCGGGGTATGGCGGCCCTGTCCGTCAGAGATGTTATAAAAATTCTTAAGTGCAGAATCGATGTGGGCGAGGATTATGGCTATTCGGTGTTAGTTATTTTTCGAAAAGGTAACGCTGTTAGCTTTGTTTTCTCTTTTCATTGGTTATCATGTATGAGTTTTAATTTCCGATTTTCTCGATGTTGTTTGACTACTTGGGTGCGGGTAAGGCACCGCGATGCCGGTTTGGTCGTGACACGGCCTCGACGCCTTGATCACTCGCGTGATCCTCTATGGTGACGGATGAACTCTGCGGATCATCCTCGGGCCTCGACACAATAGAACTCTGGCGGGCTCTGACTCGGAAAATCCGCGATCTCGGTGTCCGATCTAGGATGTACTACGGGTGCCATCGAGCTGCTGCGTCGGCCTATCCTCATGCTCGCCACGATCACGGCGATGGCGCCGTCTCTCAGAACCCGTCTCGCTTTGCTCGGTGTGGGGTGGAGGTAGTCTTGTGGTCTCATCAGCCACTGCTGCGGCCCTAAACCCTGTTGGGGCCGACGGCGTCGTGGAACTCGCCGTCTTGGGTATAGATCGGGCACGAGCCCTCGTGACTCGGTGTCCTACTAGCAGCTCCTACGCCTTGCCGCTTCACGGGCGAGTCGCGTAACGTGGAGGCATAATCGCATGAGAAAGGAATACGTTAGAGGGGTCTAACTTATAACACAACTCTAAAGCACGATCTCAGAGTGAGAAGAATGGAAACCAATCCTAAATATCCTATAGTCTCTTGATTATTGGTATGGTACACAACATACCGATAATCAAGACTCTACTAGATACGGTCTCTAGACACTTTCCGAGGATTAACTGCTCTGATACCACTTTTGTCACGACCCGTTCCGGGGCCCGTGACTGGTGCCTTACCAGGGCACCCAAGTAGACATACATTAGAGTAATCAGCGAAATATAAAAACAAGACATGAAACAAATGTAAATTGAGACACAGTTTATCTGAGAAAAGTCGCCTTTCGGCATATATATATAAAGAGTGAACAGTTACATCCCAACTTTACAACATGACTACAGACCTCTAGGAATGTAAATGTCACGACCCGTTCCGGGGCCCGTGACTGGTGCCTTACCCGGGCACCCAAGTAGTCATACATCAGAGTAATCAGCGGAATATTAAAACAAGACATGAAACAGTTGTAGAATGAGACACAGTTTTATGTGAGAAAATGTCGCCTTTCGGCATATATATATAAACATAGTTTTGCAGTTACATCCCAACTGTACAATAGGACTACATACCTCTAAGAAGATAACAACTATGGCGGGACAGGGCCCCGTCATATCCTGAATGTACAAAACTATATACAACAACAGGGAGATCATACCGAAAAGTCGAGCCTCCGGAGAAGATGGAGCTCCTGACACCAAAGCAAAGAGATCCTAAGGATGTGGATCTAGCACTGCGCTTGCTTACTGCGGCATGAACGCGGCCAAGGAGGTCGATAACAAGTACCAAGTATGTGAAACTGTAAAGTACTTAAATGAAATCAAAGTATTTAAAACCATTTGCAAATACAATCAGATCAATTGCACATAGTGTCATATCACAAACAAGAACAACAATAGGTAAACTGTAACAGGTTTTTTCTAGGTCGCGAATGATCGAAGCAAGGCCAATCGCCCATAGTATCATTATGCGTGCCTAGTCCTGGACTTCCCGCAGTCCGCATAGGTCACACTAGACCCGCATGAGGTATTCCTCGCATCGGGGGTAGCTAACTCCCGGTACCCTCCTGGACTCCCGCAGTCCGCATAGTCTCGATAGACGCGTAGTCACTTGCACCGCATAGGGCATCCGCGTCGGGCTAAAACACCGAATGATCAATCACGGAACTCCTGCGACTCGCATAGTCACATAGACCGTAGCCGTATAGACCGCATCGGGTGGCAAGCCCTCGGTATAACAAGTCGGGGTAGGTGATATAATAACAAGATAACCGACTTACCGTTTAGCAACGTAAGCACAACAAGAATGACCCCCTTTCACAACATCACAAGACACTAACACACGTAGCATCATAATATGTCTATTTATCAAACAATCTTACTACACCTTACAGAAATCAATACAAGGTTTTCATAAACAAATAAGTAAACAGTTCCTTTTATCTTTCTTAAGTTGTTATACCTAACTTCCCATAAAGCTAGTATAACTCTTAAGCTTTTGTTTAAAAACCAAATATTTCTCTTCTGTTAAAAATGATTCAGTATTCTTTTGAAATACTTCAAGATCTTTATTATTCAGGCTTAAGTCAAAAGACATTGCCGTAAGTATTATTCAGGCTTAAGTCAAAAGACATTGCCGTAATTATTATTCAGTTAACACACGTACGTCTACCGTACTATATATATTTAAAATATCATGCTCAAGAGTATAGGAAGAATCACATACCTTCTCGGCGAAATCCACCTGCCAAGTCGAATATGTCGCGCGCAGAGAATCAGCCTATAATAGTCAAATACGTCTATCAACGTCTAGACTATTCTGTAAACAGTTCTAAGTAGAGGGTTCTCTATTCTACGAAAAATTGGGCAGCACTTCCCTACCCGTCGATCTACTCAAGTCTACTGTGAAAACAGTTCTAAGTGTTCAATTATTCTTCTTTTATGCCCTTCTACTGTGATAACAGTTCAATTCTATTCTTTAGTATTCTTTCATATCTTATACTCAAGTCTTAACTATTCTTATATGTAATATCCAATTACAATAGAAGGACAAGAGTATTTACCTCGATAAGCCCAAAATTATCCAAGTTAAATGTCGATCCTGAGCAAGGTTTAGCTCCTAATTTGTACGCTCCGATAGCTCCAAGAACCCTTAGAAGTTCTTCACAACTTCTACTAAGTACTAAGGGATTTGGGCTAGGGTATTTTGGAATAGTAACTATACTTGGAAGACAACTTTTCTACCAAGGGAGGGGGGTAGGTTTCGGCTAGGACTACTAGGCTAGAGGGGGGGTTTCGGCCAAGGGCCTTCACAAGGGGGGAGGTGTTTGGACGAAAACACTACAAGAGAGGGGAGGGATTTTTCAAGACTTGGAAATTGATTTGTGGATGAAGAACTCTTCATCTTAAGGGGGGGTATTTATAGGTCAAGCAATGGCCAACCAATGGCCAAGATGAAGCCAAGTGCTAGGCAAGTGTAAGGTGGAGATTTAGGCAAGTGTCCTTATCCATCTACTACACAAATATCCTACCAACTCCTTGACTAAGGAGAAGGCACAAAAAACGTGCCAACTTTGCCCAACTTTGCCGTCCAATGAGGGTGACAAGTGTCACCCTCCCGTTGGTCCAAAATATTTCGTCTCTCGGAAAAATCCGCAAAAAATATAAATGACATAGCCGTAATTTACCCTACGCAAGTTTAGTAAAATGTTTCATCGAAAAACGATTCTTTTAGTGAGTTGTGCACAAATGTTTTTCGTCCAAGGTCTTTACTTAGGCTAACTTTTGTACGTATGCCCTCGCGTACATACTCTGGAAATACGGGGTATAACATTCTCCCCTCCTTAGAAACATTCGTCCCGAATGTTCCTTCCCAAGACAGTTAACGATAAAGCTTAAACAGTTTGCAAATGCTACATACGGCCACAAAACAACACTTAAGCATAAATGACAATGAAATTTTACAAGTAGGAAAGTGAATTACCTGGAGGTGTGGGGAATAGGTGAGGATACTTACCTCGTGTCCTCCTCGGCTTCCCACGTCATCTCCTCCCGAGCTCGTTCGCCACAAGACTTTGTGGAAGCCACGTCCCGTCCGCAGACGCCTAACTCCGACGATCGATTATCGCTATGGAATCTCCTCATACGATAACCCCCGGTCACTGGACATCGTCAATCGGATGCACTCTAGATGGATCCGATACATCTCGCCGATAGAAACATGAAACACGGATACATCGCCTCCAAATCGGATGGCGGATCCAACTCATAGTAACCTTGCTTACCTCGCGACATCTGACACGGCCCGATGTACTGGCCGAAGTTTCTTTCTTCCCGAATCTCATCACACCCTTCATGGGTGACACCTTCAGAAAACCCAATCATCAATCGCGAACTCGATGCCGACGACGGCGATGATCGATATGACTTCGCCGACTTCGAGCCGCCAAGAACCGCTCTGGATAAGCTTCACCTTATCCATCGTCGCTGCACCAATCTGGTCCCACTAATCGTACCTCGCCACATCGAACCAGCCTATCGGCGATCGCACTTCCTCCCATACAAGGCCTCATAAGGCGCCATCCGAATCTTGGAGTGGTAGCTATTATTATATGCAAACTCAACTAGAGGCAAATGATCCTCCCACTACCCTCGAAGTCGATAACACAGCTCGCAAATGCCACGACCCGATTCCGCCCGTGGATAGTGCCTTACCCGCACCCTAGTGATACAACATCGTAGTAATCGAACATAAAAGCGATACAAGACATATTATGAAATATGAAACAATAACTGAGAAAACTTGCCTTTCGGCATATATATAAATAACAACTTTTTCAACATGAGCAGTTTAACTTTTTACAAACCCCGCCACAACAAGATTTACTGCACCTCTACGAATGATATGACAACAACGACGGACAGGTTCGCCATACCACGAATGTAGCACCTACAACAACAGGGACTATACGAAGATAAGCCTCCGAGAAACGGAGCTTTCCCAAACGCTGAATTGTGACCCTAAGAGCGAGGATCAACGACTGGTGTACCTTTACCTGCGGCATGAACGCACTTCAAGGAGGTCGATAACAAAAGTGCAGGTATGTGAAATCAAAATAAATCAGTAAATGAAATCATAGTAGTCTATACAAAGCGGGAGACACGTATGATAACCAAACTACGATTCTGATAAATAGCGGTCATGTCAAGCCGAGGACTCACGCCTCAAAGTCATCACTAATAATAACTATGGGTCTCACGCCCACAACATCAATCATGCGTGGAATACCTTCTCATCGCCGTGGCATGATATAAAAGCACGAAGGAATACATGAACACGGGTCCCACCTGTGTCCAAATAAAATAAAGACAGGTAATGCGAAGGCATAGCCGACTACTAACACCCACAGTACTAACAAGGTCATAAACTGTATCATGATATCTGTCTAGACCGTCACATGATCAAGCTGGTCACTCGCCCGCAGTATCAAATGTGCGCGTCTATTTCGGCCAAGGGTGCCACATGGGGGTGACACGTGTCGCCCCCCGATTCGTCCAAAATATTTCGTCTTCCGAAAATATCCATAACGGCCAAAATCTCAAAAAAACAAAGGGCTACAAAATCAGTAAATTTCTCCCGTGGGCCCCACGTGACCATTCCCGAAAATAAAATCCCAAAATTCTAATATAATCTATGAAGTCCAAATACCAAATCTGGGAATCCAATTCCCATTAACGAACCTTTTTCCTTCACAAAAATCGGAAACTTTTCCGTGGAAAAATCACCTCTTTCTTCCTTTCCAATCTTTACGTCAGATTCTCGCACGCACGCCCTCGCATACATACCACGAACTACGGGTATAACATTCTTCCTTAGAAACATTCGTCCGAATGTTCCTTCTAAGTCCCCAAACATACAAGCGTCGATATAGTCTCTACTACTATACTTATGAGAACAATCCTGCCACACCTGGCCATGGAAACACCTGCGCAAAAACTTACATCCAAGCCCACGAGGAAACACCTCTATATCACCACAAATACCTCTTCCCGGGGTCAAAAATATACTCCCTTAGTCACTGATACCACTTTTGTCACTTTGTCGCGAGCCTTGCTCCGACGACCCAACAAATGGTACCGGAGCCGCGATCCTCGAGGTACGCCTACGGCCCTTCTCGGGATGTGCCATACGGAGAGCCACGGTTGGTCTGTTTCGTGGTAGGCTCACGGCCTCTTTATACGCTCAGCCCCCCCGAAGGACAATACGAAAGACCGGACGTACTGCCTCCTAAGTCGGACGGCAATTGCTAACATATAAGCAACCTGGCCTATTCTTCACATGAACTCAAAAGGCCCAAAGTAACTCGGGCTAAGTTCCTTCGCTTTCAAAACTCGTCACACTCGTCCGGTGGTACTTTCAAGAAGACCGACCACAACTCAACTCTGTCGTGCCGCCGATTATCCGAACGATTCCTCCGAGCCGCCGAACTTCTTCTAGACAAGCTTCACTTTATCCACATCTGCCGGAACAAGCTCAACCAACCATCCAACCTTGCCAACATCGAACCAATCGGCCAAGAACTTACACTTCCGCCCCTACAAGGCTTCATAAGGCGACATCCGAACACTGAAATGGTAGCTTAAACGCTCCTTCCACAGGAACCAACAATCCTCACAACTACCCCTGAAACCCACACACTGGCCCGAGGGCGAATGCGATTCTGAGACTCACCTGAGTTCTTTGTCACGACCCGAAACTGGGCCCGTGACTGGTGCCTTACCCCGGGCACCCTAGTGACACAACATCAGAGTAATCAGCGGAACATAAAACAACAACATGAGATAACAGAAATATAAAACAATAATCTGTGAAAACTTGCCTTTCGGCATATATATAACCATCAACTCTTTTACAAATGAACAGCAATCCTTTTACCAACCCCGCCACAACAAGATTACTACGGACCTTAAGAATGATACGACCACAATGGCGGACAGGGCCCCCGCCAAACCCCGAATGTAAACACTTACTACGACAGGGGACTATACCACCGATAAGCCTCCGGAGAAACGGAGCTTCCCAAACGCTGAACTGTGACCCTGAGAGCTAGGATCAACGACTGATGTACCTCAACCTGCGGCATGAACGCAGCCCCCCGAAGGAGGTCAGTACAACAGGTACCGAGTATGTGAAACTAAAAATAAATACTGTAAATGAAATCATAGTAGTCTATACAAAGCAGGAGACATGTATGATACCAAACTACAGTTCACCATAAATAAGCAGTCATGTCAAGTCGTGGACTCACACCTCAAGTCATCACTCAATTTAACAATGGGTCTCACGCCCACAACATCAATCGTGCGTGGAATACCTTCTCACCGCCTAGCTTTATGATATACAAGCACCAAGGAATACATATGAACACGGGTCCCACTGTGTCCTAATAAAGCATGCAGGTAAGGCGAAGGCATAGCCGACTACTAACACCTACGCATCAACAAGGTCATAAAGCAGATCATAAGATCTGTCTGCACCGTCACATGATCAAAGCCGCCACTTGCCCGCAGATCTAATGCGCGTCTAGTCCTGGAACTTCCCGCAGCTCCGCATAGGCCAATCTCATCGGCCCGCATGAGGTATTCCCCGCATCGAGGGTAGCTACTCCCCGGCATCGTCCTGGACTTTCGAGTCCGCATGGCCACAAGGACCGCATGCCCATAAAGGACGCACACTAACACGAACTCGTAGCTCGCATAGGCCCCGGGACCCGCATGAGGTATTCTCGAATCATGGTCCTGCATCGCCGAGTCTACCCCGATCGGAGGCGCTTAACCCGGAATCATCTCAAGAGATGAATGCCACAATACTATCATAACGACCGATAGTTAATAAGCACAATCAAGGAAACCCCTTACACAAACATCACAAGATACTAACACACGTAGCATCCTAACACGTTTACTTATCAAAGCAACAAGAAAGTATTACAAGGCTATCACAAACCAATACAATCAAGTTATTCACACAAGGTACTTTCTACTAACAAGTTCGGGTATCTATCCCCAAAGTACTTCACACATTAAAATCTAAAAAAGATCTGCTTCTTTCACATAAGTCACACAATACCGTAGTATAAAATAGAGTGATCATTCTTTTAAGAAAACCAAAACTCTTACCTCTGTAAAATCAAGTAACAACATTATTTTCCAAACGTCCAAGTTTGCCTAATTTCAAATGTTCACGTTTCTTATTTTAGAAAGGTTTAAGAGTTCATAGTCTTATTCATTTAAGAATATAATTCTCTTTTAAACAATGAGAAACATAAGCCTTATATGTGAGTAGGATATTCTTGTTTATAACAATCTTATTACAATGACCATGATCTAGGAAATATCATTTTGTCTCATCTTAGCTTCATGCAGATGGAAGTTTCTCTTGGTTTTAATAATACTTAATTATTCAAAACATTTCCTTTTATCAACGCCGCAGTGGTTTGTCGATACACATTCGATTTCAAATCAAGAAAGCATTCTTAAGCCGTTATACCTAACTTCCCATAAAGCTAGTATAACTCTTAAGTTTTCAAACACCAAGTATTACTTCTCTTTCAAAATGATTCAAAAATCTTTTGAAATACTTCAAGTTCTTTCTTATCATATAACAAGCCGATTATAGTTCAAATCGATTACCTTTTAAAACCACATGTATTTTCTTACTAACATAAAGTCGTTATAACCAACTTCCCATAAAGCCGTTATAACACTTTATGTTTTAAACCACTCAAACACATTTAGCACATGTATGCGTCACCGCACTACATAGTTCACACATATCATGCTAGAAGAGATAGGAAGAGGTTCACATACCGCGACGAGTATCGACTACAGCAAAACGCTCAAGTACTTCCAAACGTCGGCTACCCCTTAAGCCACGTAGATCGCGCCACACGAGTACATCAACCTATAAGGCCACAAGGCGCTTATTAACATTTAGATCTCATCGTAGAACATTCACCAAAATTCGGCGACTCTCCCCGCAACAGCGTAAACCTCCTCTCAAGCGAGGCGGCTACCAAGCCAACCAGGGGTTATACATCTAACCCTAACGGTACAATTCTACTCCACGGTACTACTACAAGTCTCACTGTAATACACCCTATGTAATTACAGTCGATTCTTCAGCTTAAGTCGAGGACATTGCCACAAGCTATGTTGATTATATATATATAGTATACTTTAACTATATATTCCTACAACATGTAATATCCAATTACAAAAGGGACAAGATAGTTACCTCGATAAGCCCATAATTATCCGAGTTTAATGTCGATCCTTAGCAAAGTTTTAGCTCGAACTCCGAGCGCCCAACCCGCTCTAAACCACCCTTAGAAGTTCTAACCAACTTCTACACAATACTCCAACTGACTATGGAGATTTTCCTGGGTTTCGTTTTGTATTGACGGAAGTATAATAGTATTTTCGGGCTTTTGTATAAGTGTAACCTTGGGAATACTACAAGGTATTTGGGCTAAGGTATTTGGACATTATAACAATACTAGAGAGTATTTCTATACCACAACAAGGGTATTATCTTAAAACAACCTAGCAGTGGGGGTACCCATGGCTAGCAACTCTAGGAGGGGCACTACTTCGGCTAGCACCACAAGGGGGTGCTCGGCCACATGGGGGAGGCCCTTGGCCGAACTCAACACAAGGAGGGAGAGGATTTTACACTTAGAAACATTTAGGAATGGATGAAGAATTCATCAAAGGGAGAGGGTATTTATAGCACAAGCCAAGGCCAACCAATGGCCAAGATTGAGCCAAGTGCTACACAAGTGTAGGGCCAAGATATGCCCAAGTGCCCCTAGTCCCTACTCCTTAAAACCCTCACAAAATATCTACCAAAATATCTACCACTGACATCCCCATTTCGTCAAGCATCGCCCACCTTGCCCACCAATGAGAGGTGCGAGTGCGCCGCCTCTCGTTGGTCCAAAATGTTCCGTCTCTCGGAAAAATCCGCAAAATGAGAAAAGACATAGCCGGAATTTTCCTTCGCAAGTTATGTAAAACGTTTAGTCAAAAACGACTCTAGCCGTGTTGTGCACAAATGCCATTCGCGAAGCCACTGGCGGGGTGACACGTGTCACCCTCCTATTGGCCCAAAATAAAACATCTTGAAAATATCCATAATGGCCAAAATCTCGAAAACAAAGTGGGCCCACAAAACCAGAATTTCCCAGTGGCCCCACGTGACCATTTTCAAAAATAAAATTCCATAATTCTCTAATATTCCAGAAGTCAGAATACCAAACTGGGAATCCAATTCCCCATTAACGAACCTTTTCCTTCACAAAACCGAAACTTTTCCGTGGAAAAATCGCTCTTTCTTCTTTTCCAATCTTTGCATCAGATACTGCACGCACGCCCTCGCATACATACCCGGGACTACGGGTATAACATTCTTCCTCCTTAGAAACATTCGTCCCGAATGTTCCTTCTCAGTCTCAAAACAACGCGCGCCAAAGATAGTCTTCACTACTATACTTACGAAACAATCCTGCCATACCTGGCCACAGAAATACCTGCGCAACATACTTATATCCATGTCTACGAGGAAAACACCTCTATATCACCACAAATACCTCTTCCCGGGGTCAAAATATACTTCCTTAGTCACTGATACCACTTTTGTCACTTTGTCGCGAGCCTTGCTCCGACGACCCAACAAATGGTACCGGGCTGCTTGCGATCCCGGAGGATCTCGTACACTCGAACTCTTACCACATTCTGATACGGCTTCAGTTTCCAAAACTCGGGGTTACTATCTCTAACGTGGTCATCATTAACTGGGAACACTCTGGATGGATCTCCGATACTTTCCCGATCATAACAATACGAAAGATCGGCACGCTTCCTAAGTCGGACGGCAAAAGCTAACATATAGGCAACCTGGCCTATTCTTCACATGAACTAAAAAGGTCCCAAGTAACTCGGGCTAAGTTCCCTTTGTTTCCAAAACTCGTCACACCCTAACCGGGGTGGTACTTTCAAGAAGACCGACCGTCAACCTGAACTCTAAGCGTCGTCGCCGATTATCCGCACGATTTCTCTGAGCTGCCAGAACTTCTTCTAGACAAGCTTCGCGACTATCCACGAATACTGGAACAAGCCTGAACCAACTAACTGAACCTTGCCAACATCGAACCAATCGACTGGCAACCTACACTTCCGCCCCTACAAGGCTTCAAAAGGCGACATCCGAACACTGAAATGGTAGCTTAAACACTACCTCCACAGGAGACAACAATCCTACAACTATCCTCAAATCCAAACACCGCCCGAGGGCGAATGCGATTCGAGACTTACGAGTTCTTAACACATGCCCGCAAAACTTCCGAAACAAAACAGCTGCACTGGCTCCATCTGTCATAAGGTGAAGGTAGGCACCTGCAACCTTACAACCTTCTCGATAACCCAACACACGGTAGTAAAACGGTCCCCGATCAAGAACACGATGGGCTGCCCCATCGCCCGACCACCGGTCGAACGCATCCACGAACTCATACGTTGTTAACTAAACACGGGCCTAACACCCTCGTGACCCTACCACAAGGCGGGACCACCACAAACGACTCACCACCATACCCGCCGCGGTTGACCCGCAACACGGCCTCAACCCGACCGGCATCGCGCAAAACACTAGCTCCCAAGGAATAATTTCACAAATCATATTACGAAAACCTAGCAGTCTTCCTAGCTCGACTACCTTCTTTCAAATCACGCTACTCAGGGACTTATCCCACGAACATAGCTCACGTGCACTATGCACTCCTATAAGGGTCAAACATAACACTACACCTTTCTCGAGATGGCCTTACCTCTAAGGTCTTTGCGTATAAAGCTCTAAGGCTCACACTTTCTCTATCCTCCAAAATCTTACTTGCTAACCCACCATGATTTCTAATCACAACTAACACACCGCTATCGAACATAGCACTTAAGGTATACTCACCTTGAAAGTTACCGAAGGACCTCCGCTCGCCCTCTTCTCGCCCTTGGTTAACCCGTCGATCTCTACGCTTTCGCTCACGCGCATAAGCCCGCATACGTGCCATGCTCAAGCCTAATCGAAGGATTACTCTTGCACAACCTTCTTAGGTAGTCATCAAGACTCGCGATACATCGGTATACTCTGGTAGCCAAATCCATAGCTAGTAACAAGGTTGTCTCTTGCAATCTATATTCTCGGTCCTGGCCGTGGAACCGGGTTCACATATCATGGCGCAGTGGAATCGCCGTCGCCATGCTTAAACTCCGGGGCTAGTGACGTCGCAGAAATCCCGAATGAAGCACTACCCTAGGTAATGATTTGGCCTCGTGCCTCGCCACCCTCCGAACTCTACTCGCAGCCTCCTGGCCGCCTTTGCCCTCCCGGCCCGGTTGCCACGCGAGGCATAACGATAAGTGAAATAATTTCGTCGGAGGGTCCAACTTACAACACGGCTCTAAGGCACGATCTCGAGTGAGAAGAATAGAAACCAATCCTAAATATCCTATAGCCTCGATTATTGGTGTGGTGCACAACACCGATAATCAAGACTTCTATCTGATACGGTCAGACACTTTCCGAGGATTAATCGCTTCGATACCACTTTTGTCACGACCAAATCGCCCGTGATCGTGCCTTACCGGGCACCCTAGTGACACAACATCGAGTAATCACGAACATAAAACAACAACATGAGATAACGAAATATAAAACAATAATCAGGAAAACTTGCCTTTCGCATATATATAACCATCAACTCTTTTACAAATGAACAGCTTAATCCTTTTTACCAACCCCGCCTACAACGATTACATGCACTTAAGAATGATACGACCACAATGGGCGACAGGCCCCGCCAAACCCCGAATGTAAACACTTACTACGCAGTGACTATACCATGATAAGCCTCCGAGAAACGAGCTTCCAAACGCTGAATCGTGACCACGAGAGCTAGGATCAACGATCGATGTACCTCAACTGCGGCATGAACGCGGCCTCAAGGAGGTCGATAACAAACCGAGTATGTGAAACTAAAAATAAATATCGTAAATGAAATCATAGTAGTCTATACAAAGCGGAGACATGTATGATACCAAACTACGATTCACCATAAATAGCGGTCATGTCAAGTCGTGGACTCACACCTCAAGTCATCACTCAATTTAACAATGGGTCTCACGCCACAACATCAATCGTGCGTGGAATACCTTCCTCACCGCCAGCTTTATGATATACAAGCACGAAGGAATACATATGAACACCGTGTCCCACTGTGTCCTAATAAAACTGCATGTAAGTACGAAGGCATAGCCGACTACTAACACCTACAGCACCAACAAGGTCATAAATCAGATCATAAGATCTGCCTGCACCGTCACATGATCAAAGCCGCCACTTGCCCGCAATATCTAATGCGCGTCTAGTCCCGAACTTCCCGCAGCTCGCGATAGGCCTATCTCATCGCCCGCATGAGGTATTCCCGCGTCGAGGGTAGCTACTCCGGCATCGCCCCGACTTTCGAGTCCGCAGCCACAAGCGACCGCGTGCCCATAAAGGACGACACTAACTCGAACTCGTAGCTCCGCATAGGCCCCCAGGACCCGCATGAGGTATTCTCGAATCATGGTCCCAGACCGCCTGAGTCTACCCCGCATCGGAGGGCAGCTTAACCCCCGGAATCATCTCAAGAGATGAATGCCACAATACTATCATAACGACTGATAGTTAATAAGCACAATCAAGGGAAACCCCCTTACACAAACATCACAAGATACTAACACACGTAGCATCCTAACACGTTTACTTATCAAAGCAACAAGAAAGTATTACAAGGCTATCACAAACCAATACAATCAAGTTATTCACACAAGGTACTTTCTACTAACAAGTTCTGTTATCTATCCCCAAAGTACTTCACACATTAAAATCTAAAAAAGATCTGCTTTTTCACATAAGTCACACAATACCCGTAGTATAAAATAGAGTGACTGTCCTTTTAAGAAAACCAAAACTCTTACCTTTGTAAAATCAAGTAACAACATTATTTTCCAAACGTCCAAGTTTGCCTAATTTCAAATGTTCACGTTTCTTATTTTAGAAAGGTTTCGCAGTTCATAGTCTTATTCATTTAAGAATATAATTCTCTTTTAAACAACTGAGAAACATAAGCCTTATATGTGAGTAGGATATTCTTGTTTATAACAATCTTATTACAATGACCATGATCTAGGAAATATCATTTTGTCTCATCTTAGCTTCATGCAGATGGAAGTTTCTACCGGTTTTAATAATACTTAATTATTCAAAACATTTCCTTTTTATCAACGCCGCAGTTGGTTTGTCGATACACATTACGATTTCGAAATCAAGAAAGCATTCTTAAGCCGTTATACCTAACTTCCCATAAAGCTAGTATAACTCTTAAGTTTTCAAACACCAAGTATTACTTCCTTTCAAAATGATTCAAAAATCTTTTGAAATACTTCAAGTTCTTTCTTATCATATAACAAGCCGCTTATAGTTCAAATCGATTACCTTTTAAAAACCACATGTATTTTCTTACTAACATAAAGCTGTTATAACCAACTTCCCATAAAGCCGTTATAACACTTTATGTTTTAAACCACTCAAACACATTTAGCACATGTACGTCTACCGTACTACATAGTTCACACATATCATGCTAGAAGAGATAGGAAGAGGTTCACATACCTCGCGACGAGTATCGACTCATAGCAAAACGCCCAAGTACTTCCAAACGTCGGCTACCCTTAAGCCACGATCGCGCCACACGTAGTACATCAACCTATAAGGCCACTAGGCGCTTATTAACATTTAGATCTCATCGTAGACCATTCTACCGAAAAGTCGGCAAAGACCTCCCCGCACAAACGTAAACCTCCTCTCAAACGAGGCCGCCACCAAGCCAACCAGGGGGGGTTATACATCAAACCCTACCGGGTACAATTCTACTCCACGGTACGACTACACAAGTCTCATCAGAATACACCTATGTAATTACAGTCGATTCTTCGAGCTTAAGTCCAAGGACATCACACAAGCTATGTTCAGTTATATATATATAGTATACTTTAACTATATATTCCTACAACATGTAATATCCAATTACAAAAGGGGGACAAGATAGTTACCTCGATAAGCCCATAATTATCCGAGTTTAATGTCGATCCTTAGCAAAGTTTTAGCTCTAACTCCGAGCGCCCAACCCGCTCTAAACCACCCTTAGAAGTTCTAACCAACTTCTACACAATACTCCAACTGACTATGGAGATTTTCCTGTGGTTTCGGTTTGGATCGACGGGAAGTATAATAGTATTTTACGGCTTTTGTATAAGTGTAACCTTGGGAATACTACAAGGTATTTGGGCCAAGGTATTTGACATTATAACAATACTAGAGAGTATTTCTATACCACAACAAGGGTATTATACGAAAACAACCTAGGCAGTGGGTACCCCACTGCTAGCAACTCTAGGAGTGGGCACTACTTCCGGCTAGCACCCCAGAGGGGGTGCTCTACCACATGGGAGGCCCTGCCGAACTCAACACAAGAGGAGGGAGAGGATTTTACACTTAGAAACATTTAGGAATGGATGAAGAATTCATCAAAGGGAGAGGGTATTTATAGCCAAGCCAAGGCCAACCAATGGCCAAGATTGAGCCAAGTGCTACACAAGTGTAGGGCCAAGATATGCCCAAGTGCCCCTAGTCCCTACTCCTTAAAACCTCACAAAATATCTACCAAAATATCTACCACTGACATCCCCATTTCGTCCAAGTACCGCCCACCTTGCCCACCAATGAGGTGCCAAGTGCCGCCGCCTCTCGTTGGTCCAAAATGTTCGCCTCTCGGAAAAATCCGCAAAATGAGAAAAGACATAGCCGAATTTTCCTTCGCAAGTTATGTAAAACGTTTGTCGAAAAACGACTCTAACCGTGTTGTGCACAAATGCCATTCGGCTACTAAGCTAGGCGGGGTGACACGTGTCACCCTCCTATTAGCCCAAAATAAAACATCTTAGAAAATATCCATAATGGCCAAAATCTAGAAAACAAAGTGGCCCTACAAAATCAGAATTTCCGTGGGCCCCACGTGACCATTTTCGAAAAATAAAATTCCATAATTCTCTAATATTCCAGGAAGTCCGAATACCAAATCTGGGAATCCAATTCCCATTAACGAACCTTTTTCCTTCACAAAAACCGGAAACTTTTCCGTGGAAAAATCGCCTCTTTCTTCCTTTCCAATCTTTCTGTCGTATACTCGTACGTACGTCCTCGCATACATACCCTGGGACTACGGGGTATAACATTCTTAACCCTGCCTGGTCAAACTCTTAGAAAACGAAAATAGCCACAACCTGGGCTTCACTGCCTGTCATAAGGTGAAGGTAGGCACCGTGCTTTACAACCTTTCTGATATAATCAACACTGCAAGTACATGGTCTCGATCGAAAAACACGACGGGCTGCTCCCATCGGCCCGACTACTGGTCGAATGCATCCACGAACTCGTACGCTGGTCAACTAAACTTGGGCCTAACACCCTCGTGACCCTAACACAAGGCGGGACCACCACAACCGACCACCACCAAACTCGCCGCGGTTGACCCGCAACGTGGCCTCAACCCGACGGCAACGCGCACAATGCTAGCTCCACGAAGGAAAACTCACTAATCACGCTACGAAAACCAGCGCCTTCTTAGCTCAACTACCCCCTTTCATTCCACACTACCAGGACCTATCCCAAACATAGCTCACGCGGCACTATGCGACTTCGATAAGGATCAAACCTAACACTACCCCTTTTCTTGAGATGGCCTCACCTCTAAGGTCTCTACGTATAACACTCTAAGGCTCACACCTTCTCTATCCCCCACAATCTTACTTGGTTAACCCACCATGATTTCTATGTTTGTAGGCCTGATGCGCATAAGCCCGCATACGTGCCATGCTCGCTTCAATCGAAGAACTACTCTTGACAACCTCTCGTTGATATTCATCAAGACTCGCGACATCGGTATACTCTGCGTAGCCAAATCCATAGCTAGTAACTGAGGTTGCCTCTTTGCAATATATATTCTATGTTCTGGCCGTGGAACCAAGGTTCACATATCATGGCCGCAGTAGGAATCGCCGCCGCCGGCTTAAACTCTTGGGGCTAGTGACGTCGCAGAAATCCCGAATGAGCATTACCCTAGGTAATGATTGGGCTGTGCCCACGCAACCCTCCGAACTCTACTCAGCCTCCTCGCTTTGCCCTCCCGGGCGGGTTGCCTACGCGAGGCATAACGAAGGGAAGAAATACGTTTAGAGGTCCAATCGACAACACGGCTCTAAGGCACGATCTCAGAGTGAGAAGAATAGAAACCAATCCTAAATATCCTATAGCCTCACGATTATTGGCGTGGTGCAACACACCGATAATCAAGACTTCATCGATACGGTAGACACTTTCCGAGGATTAATCGCTCGATACCACTTTTGTCACGACCGATTCCGCCCGTGATCGTGCCTTACCGGGCACCCTAGTGATACAACATCGAGTAATCGGAACATAAAACGATACAAGACATATTATGAAATATGAAACAATAACTGAGAAAACTTGCCTTTCGATATATATAAATAACAACTTTTTCAACATGAACAGTTTAACTTTTTACAAACCCCGCCACAACAAGATTACTGCACTTCTACGAATGATATGACAACAACGACGGACAGTGGCTCGCCATACCCCGAATGTAAGCACCTACAACAACAGGGACTATACGAAGATAAGCCTCGGAGAAACGGAGCTTTCCCAAACGAGCAATGACCCTAAGAGCGAGGATCAACGATCGGTGTACCTTTACTGCGGCATGAACGCACTTCAAGGAGGTCGATAACAGTACGAGTATGTGAAATGAAAATAAATCAGAAATGAAATCATAGTAGTCTATACAAAGCGGAGACACGTATGATAACCAAACTACGATTCTGATAAATAGCGAGCATGTCAAGCCAGGGACTCACGCCCTCAAAGTCATCACTAAACAATAACTATTTTTCTCACTCCCAAAACATCAATCATGCCCGTGGAATACCTTCCTCACCGCCAGCCTATGATATAAAAGCACCAAGGAATACATGAACACGGGTCCCACTGTGTCCAAATAAAGCGATGCAGGTAAGTACGAAGGCATAGCCGACTACTAACACCTACGCACTAACAAGGTCATAAATCGTATCATGATATCTGTCTGCATCACATGATCAAGCCGGGTCACTCGCCGCAGATCAAATGTGCGCGTCTAGCCTCGAACTTTCCGACTCCGCATAGGCCAACCTCATAGGCCCGCATGAGGTATAACCCCGCATCGAGGGTAGCTACTCCCCGGCATCGTCCTGGACTCGCAGTCCGCATGGCCACAAGGACCGCATGACCACAAGGGCCGTAAACTAACCTGGAACTCTCGTAGTTCCGCATGGATCCCCTGGACCCGCATGAGGTATTCTCGAATCATGGTCCTGCATCACCGAGTCTACCCGCAGACGGAGGGCGACAACCTCCGGACACAAGTCAAGGTGAGTGGTACAATACCAACATAACGGCTGATAGTCAAACAACTTTAAGCGCAGTCGAGGGGAAAACCCCTTTACACTAACATCACAAGATACTAACACACGTAGCATCCTAACATGTTTACTTATCAAATCAACAAGAAAGTATTACAAGGCTATCACAAACCAATACAATCAAGTTATTCACACAAGGTACTTTCTATTAACAAGTTCGGGTATCTACCCCCAAAGTACTTCACACATTAAATCTTTAAAAGATCTGTTTCTTTCACATAAGTCACACCATGCCCGTAGTATAAAATAGAGTGACTGTCTTTTTAAGTAAACCCAAAACACTTACCTTTGTAAAATCAAGTAACAACATTATTTTCCAAACGTCCAAGTTTGCCTAATTTCAAATGCTCAAGTCACTTATTTTTAGAAAGGTTTCATAACTCATAGTCTTAATCTCTTTTAAAACATTTGAGTAACATAAGTCTTATGTGAATAGGTTATTCTTGTTTATAATAATCTTACTACATCAGCCATGACCTAGAAAATGGAATATCATTTTGTCTCATCTTAGTTTCTATGCAGATGGAGGTTTCTACTGGTTTTAATAATACAACTCATTAGTCAGTACATTTTCCTTTATTAACGCTGCAGTGGTTTGGCGATACACATTCGATTTCAAATCAAGAAACATTCTTAAGCCGTTATACCTAACTTCCCATAAAGCTAGTATAACTCTTAAGTTTTCAAAAACCAAGTATTATTCTCCCTTCAAAATGATTTATAAATCTTTTGAAATACATCAAGTTCTTTATTATAACAAGCCAGTTATAATTCACATCAGTTACCTTTTAAAACCACAAGGTATTTTCTTACCTACATAAAGCTGTTATAACCAACTTCCCATAAGGCCGTTATAACACTTTATGTTTTAAAACAATCAAACACGCTTAACACATGACGTCACCGTACTACATAGTTCACACATATCATGCTAGAAGAGATAGGAAGAGGTTCACATACCTCGCGACGAGTATCGACAATAAGCAAAATGCTCCAAGTACTACAACCTTGCTAGCCCTTTCCACTCCTCAAGTAGAATACGCTACTCTTAGTACTTTCACCTAAAAAGGTCACAAACGTCTATTAACTTCAAAACACAAGGTTCCATTTTTCTACGTAAAATTCGCAAAGACTCTCCCGCAACAAACAGTAAATCTCCTCCTATATCGAGGCCGCCACCAAGCCAACCAGGGGGTTTACACGCCTAACCTGACGTGTACAATTCTACTCAAGAATACTACACAAGTCTCTTCGCAATACAAATTCTATGTAAATACTGATTGATTTTTTTCTTTAATCTTCAGCTTAAGTCAAAAGACATTGCCATAAAGATTAAGCTTAGTTCTATATATAGTATACTTCAACTATATAATCTAACAACATGTAATTTCCAATTACAAATAGAGGACAAGATAATTACCTCGATAAGCCCATAATTATCCAAGTATAAATGTCGATCCTTAGCAACGCTTAGCTCCTACTCCGGTGCTCCAACCCGCCCAAACAACCCTTAGAAGTTCTAACCAACTTCTACTTAAATACTTCAATCAATCAATGAAGATTTCCTTAGGGTTTCGGTTTGAGACAAAAGGACATACTGTAGTATTTCCTGCTCTACGATAGAGGTTTCTTTGGAATACTACAAGGTATACGGCTAAGGTAATTTGGGTATAGTAACAATACTTTGAGAGTATTTCTACCAAGAGGGGTGTATTCTACGAGAACAACAAGGCAAGTGGTACCTCACGACACCACTAGGAGTGGTGTACCTCGGCCAAGGCCTCAGGAGTGGTGCACCCTCGGCCAAGGCCTCACAAAGGAAGAGGAGGACGAAACCAACAAGGAGGAGGAGGTTTTCAAGACTTGGAAATTATGGAATGGATGAAGAAGTCTTCAGGGGAGGTATTTATAGGCCAAGCAAAGGCCAACCAATGGCCAAGATCTAGCTGGGGGGCAAGTGGAGGCCAAGATATGCCCAAGTGCCCCTAGACCCTACTCCTTAAAACCTCACAAATATCTACACAAATATCAACCAACACTTGCCCATCCAATCGCCCTAACCGCCTCTTCAAGTCCGCCAACGAGAGGTGCCATGTGTTGCCCTCTCGTGGGTCAAAACCGTTTCGTCTCTCGGAAAAATCCGAAAAAATACTAAATGACCTCGCCGTAATTTACCCTTCTTAAGTTTGGTAGAACGTTTCGTCGAAAAACGACTCTAACCGGGTGTTGTGCACAAACATATTTCGCCGAGGTGCCACGTGGGGTGACACGTGTCGCCCGATTCGGCCCAAAATATTTCGTCTTCCAAAATATCCATAACGCCAAAATCTCAAAAACAAAGCGGGCCCACAAAATCAGAATTTCTCGTGGGCCCCACGTGACCATTCGAAAATAAAATCCCAAAATTCTAATATAATCTATGAAGTCCAAATACCAAACTGGGAATCCATTCCCATTAACGAACCTTTTTCCTTCACAAAACCGAAACTTTTCCGTGAAAAATCACCTCTTTCTTCCTTTCCAATCTTTCGCCAGATTCTCGCACGCACGTCCTCGCATACATACCACGAACTACGGGTATAACATTCTTCCTTAGAAACATTCGTCCCGAATGTTCCTTCTAAGTCCCCAAACATACAAGCGTCGATATAGTCTCTACTACTATACTTATGAGAACAATCCTGCCACACCTGGCCATGGAAACACCTGCGCAAAAACTTACATCCAAGCCCACGAGGAAACACCTCTATATCACCACAAATACCTCTTCCCGGGGTCAAAATATACTCCTTAGTCATCGATACCACTTTTGTCACTTTGTCGCGAGCCTTGCCCGACGACCCAACAAATGGTACCGCCGCCATGATCCTCGAGGTACGCCTACGGCCCTTCTCAGGATGTGCCATACGGAGAGCCACGGTTCGGGTCTGTTCCCGTGGTAGAGGCTCTGGCCTCTTTATAC
This sequence comes from Przewalskia tangutica, assembly GCA_029844215.1. Lineage (NCBI taxonomy): Eukaryota > Viridiplantae > Streptophyta > Magnoliopsida > Solanales > Solanaceae > Przewalskia > Przewalskia tangutica. Next base: position 37,921,323 of record CM056739.1, read on the forward strand.
GCTCGGCCCCCCGAAGGACAATACGAAAGACCGGACGTACTGCCTCCTAAGTCGGACGGCAATTGCTAACATATAGGCAACCCGCCTATTCTTCACATGAACTCAAAGGCCCAAAGTAACTCGCTAAGTTCCTTCGTTTCCAAAACTCGTCACACCGTCCGGTGGTACTTTCAAGAAGACCGACCGTCAACTCGAACTCTAAGCGTCGCCGATTATCCGAACGATTCTCTGAGCCGCGAACTTCTTCTAGACAAGCTTCACTTTATCCACATGCGCCGGAACAAGCTCGAACCAACCATCTGAACCTTGCCAACATCGAACCAATCGACCGGCAACTTACACTTCCGCCCCTACAAGGCTTCATAAGGCGACATCCGAACACTGAAATGGTAGCTTAAACGCTCCTTCCACAGAACCAACAATCCTCACAACTACCACTGAAATCCACACACTGGCCCGAGGGCGAATGCGATTCTGAGACTCACCTGAGTTCTTAACCCTGCCTGGTCGAACTCTTAGAAAACGAAAATAGCCACAACCTGGGCTTCACTGCCTGTCATAAGGTGAAGGTAGGCACCCCGTGCAGCCTTACAACCTTTCTGATATAATCAACACTGCAAGTCCATGGTCTCGATCGAAAACACGACGGCCGCTCCCATCGCCCGACCATCGTCGAATCGATCCACGAACTCGTCTGTTGGTCAACTAAACTTGGGCCTAACACCCTCGTGACCCTAACACAAGGCGGGACCACCACAACCGACCCCACCACCAAACCTGCCACGGGTTGACCCGCAACGTGGCCTCAACCCGACCCGGCAACGCGCACAATGCTAGCTCCACGAAGGAAAACTCTCACTAATCACGCTACGAAAACCTAGCGGCCTTCTTAGCTCAACTACCCCTTTTCATTCCACACTACTAGGGACCTATCCCAAACATAGCTCACGTGCACTATGCACTACTGTTAAGGATCAAACATAACACTACACCTTTTCTTGAGATGGCCTCACCTCTAAGGTCTCTACGTATAACACTCTAAGGCCCACACCTTCTATCCCCAAAATCTTACTTGTTAACCCACCATGATTTCTATGTTTCGGCTTGATGCGATAAGCCCGCATACGTGCCATGCTCAAGCCTAACTGAAGAACTACTCTTGCACAACCCTCTCGTTGATATTCATCAAGACTCGCGGTACATCGGTATACTCTCTGGTAGCCAAATCCATAGCTAGTAACAGGGTTGCCTCTTTGCAATCTATATTCTCTGTTCTGGCCGTGGGCGAAGGTTCACATATCATGGCCGCAGAGGAACCGCTGCCGCCGCGCTTAAACTCTGCCGGGCTAGTGACGTCGCAGAAATCCTCGAATGAAGCATTACCCTAGGTAATGATTGGGCCTGTGCCCACGCAACCCTCTGAACTCTACTCGCAGCTCCCTCGGCTGCCTTGCCCTCCTGGGCCCGGGTTGCCCTACGCGGAGGCATAACGGTAAGGGGAAGAAATACGTTTAGAGGGTCCAACTGACAACACAGCTCTAAGGCACGATCTCAGAGTGAGAAGAATAGAAACCAATCCTAAATATCCTATAGCCTCCTGATTATTGGCGTGGTGCACAACACACCGATAATCAAGACTTCACCGATACGGTGCAGACACTTTCCGAGGATTAATCGCTCGATACCACTTTTGTCACGACCGATTAGGGCGTGATCGTGCCTTACCGGGCACCCTAGTGATACAACATCAGTAATCGCGGAACATAAAACGATACAAGACATATTATGAAATATGAAACAATAACTGAGAAAACTTGCCTTTGGCATATATATAAATAACAACTTTTTCAACATGAGCAGTTTAATCCTTTTTACAAACCACGCCACAACAAGATTACTGCACTTACGAATGATATGACAACAACGACGACAGTGGCCCGTCATACCACGAATGTAAGCACCTACAACAACAGGGACTATACGAAGATAAGCCTCCGAGAAACGGAGCTTTCCCAAACGCTGAATGTGACCACTAAGGCGAGGATCAACGGCGGTGTACCTTTACCGCGCATGAACGCACTTCAAGGAGGTCGCAACAAAAATTTAGTATGTGAAATGAAAATAAATATCAGAATGAAATCATAGTAGTCTATACAAAGCGGAGACACGTATGATAACCAAACTACGGCTGATAAATAAGCAGTCATGTCAAGCCAGGGACTCACGCCCTCAAAGTCATCACTCAATAATAACTATGGTTCTCACGCCCACAAAATCAATCATGCCCGTGGAATACCTTACTCACTGCCTGCAGTCTATGATATAAACGCACAACGGAATACACATGAACACGGGTCCCACTGTGTCCAAATAAAGCGATGCAGGTAAATGCGAAGGCATAGCCGACTACTAACACCTACGCACTAACAAGGTCATAAAGCGTATCATGATATCTGTCTGCACCGTCACATGATCAAGCCGGTCACTCGCGCGCAGATCAAATGCGCGTCTAGCCTCGAACTTTCCGCACTCCGCATAGGCCAACCTCATAGGCCCGCATGAGGTATAACCCCGCATCGAGGGTAGCTACTCCCGTAAATCGCCCCGACTCGCGATCCGCGTAGCCACAAGGACCGCGTGACCACAAGCGGTAGAACTAACACCGGAACTCTCGTAGTTCCGCATGGATCCCGGACCCGCATGAGGTATTCTCGAATCATGGTCCTGCATCGCCGAGTCTACCCCGCGTCGGAGGCGGCAATCTCGGACACAAGTCAAGGTGAGTGGTACAATACCAACATAACGGTGATAGTCAAACAACTTTAAGCGCAGTCGAGGGGAAAACCCCTTTACACTAACATCACAAGATACTAACACACGTAGCATCCTAACATGTTTACTTATCAAATCAACAAGAAAGTATTACAAGGCTATCACAAACCAATACAATCAAGTTATTCACACAAGGTACTTTCTATTAACAAGTTCGGGTATCTACCCCCAAAGTACTTCACACATTAAATCTTTAAAAGATCTGTTTCTTTCACATAAGTCACACCATGCCCGTAGTATAAAATAGAGTGACTGTCTTTTTAAGTAAACCCAAAACACTTACCTTTGTAAAATCAAGTAACAACATTATTTTCCAAACGTCCAAGTTTGCCTAATTTCAAATGCTCAAGTCACTTATTTTTTTGAAAGGTTTCATAACTCATAGTCTTAATCTCTTTTAAAACATTTGAGTAACATAAGTCTTATGTGTGAATAGGTTATTCTTGTTTATAATAATCTTACTACAGCAGCCATGACCTAGAAAATGGAATATCATTTTGTCTCATCTTAGTTTCTATGCAGATGGAGGTTTCTCGGTTTTAATAATACAACTCATTAGTCAAGACATTTTCCTTTATTAACGCCGCAGATGGTTTGGCGATACACATTCGATTTCGAAATCAAGAAACATTCTTAAGCCGTTATACCTAACTTCCCATAAAGCTAGTATAACTCTTAAGTTTTCAAAAACCAAGTATTATTCTCCCTTCAAAATGATTTATAAATCTTTTGAAATACATCAAGTTCTTTATTATAACAAGCCAGTTATAATTCACGTGATTACCTTTTAAAACCACAAGGTATTTTCTTACCTACATAAAGTCATTATAACCAACTTCCCATAAGGCCGTTATAACACTTTATGTTTTAAAAACAATCAAACACGATTAACACGTATGCGTCACCGTACTACATAGTTCACACATATCATGCTAGAAGAGATAGGAAGAGGTTCACATACCTCGCGACGAGTATCGACAATAAGCAAAATGCTCCAAGTACTACAACCTTGCTAGCCCTTTCCACTCCTCAAGTAGAATACGCTACTCTTAGTACTTTCACCTAAAAAGGTCACAAACGTCTATTAACTTCAAAACACAAGGTTCCATTTTTCTACAGACAATTCGAAGATTTCCCCGCATGACAGCGTAAATCTCCTCCTCTATCGAGGCCGCCACCAAGCCAACCAGTGGGGTTTACACGCCTAACCTGACGTGTACAATTCTACTCAAGAATACTACACAAGTCTACCGCAATACTGTCCATGTAAATCTGATTCTTTTTTTCTTTAATCTTCAGGCTTAAGTCAAAAGACATTGCCGCAGTACTAAGCTTAGTTCTATATATAGTATACTTCAACTATATAATCTAACAACATGTAATTTCCAATTACAAATAGAGGGACAAGATAATTACCTCGATAAGCCCATAATTATCCAAGTATAAATGTCGATCCTTAGCAACGCTTAGCTCCTACTCCGGGTGCTCCAACCCGCTCCAAACAACCCTTAGAAGTTCTAACCAACTTCTACTTAAATACTTCAATCAATCAATGAAGATTTCCTTAGGGTTTCGGTTTGAGACAAAAAGGACATCTGTAGTATTTCCTGCTCTACGTATAGAGGTTTCTTTGGAAAACTACAAGTTATACGTCTAAGGCAAGTTGGTTTTAGTAACAATACTTTTGAGATGATTTCTCCCAAGAGGGGGGGTGTATTCTACGAGAACAACAGCAAGGGGTACCTCACGACACCACCAGGAGTGGTGTACCCCTCGGCCAAGGCCTCTAGGAGGGGGGGTGCACCCCTCGGCCAAGGCCTCACAAAGGAAGAGGGGAGGGACGAAACCAACAAGGAGGGAGGGAGGTTTTCAAGACTTGGAAATTATGGAATGGATGAAGAAGTCTTCAAAGGGGGAGGGTATTTATAGGCCAAGCAAAGGCCAACCAATGGCCAAGATCTAGCCAAGTGGGGGGCAAGTGGAGGGCCAAGATATGCCCAAGTGCCCCCTAGACCCTACTCCTTAAAACCCTCACAAATATCTACACAAATATCAACCAACACTTGCTTCATCCAATCGCCCTAACCGCCTTTTTCAGTCCACCAACGAGAGTGCAAGTGTTGCCCTCTCGTTGGTCCAAAACGCTTCGTCTCTCGGAAAAATCCGCAAAAATACTAAATGACATAGCCGTAATTTACCATTCGTAAGTTAGGTAGAACGTTTCGTCGAAAAACGACTCTAACCGGGTGTTGTGCACAAACATATTTCGGCCAAGGGTGCCACATGGGGTGACACGTGTCGCCCGATTAAATCCAAAATATTTCGTCTTCCAAAATATCCATAACGCCAAAATCTCAAAAACAAAGCGGGCCCACAAAATCAGTAAATTTCTCCGTGGGCCCCACGTGACCATTCCCAAAAAATAAAATCCCAAAATTCTAATATAATCTATGAAGTCCAAATACCAAACTGGGAATCCAATTCCCATTAACGAACCTTTTTCCTTCACAAAACCGAAACTTTTACGTGGAAAAATCACCTCTTTCTTCCTTTCCAATCTTTACGCCGTATTCTCGCACGCACGTCCTCGCATACATACCACGAACTACGGGTATAACAGCAAAGATATCCTCAAGAGTCCGGATAGTGCGCCACCGTCCGTCATGCGTGGATGGAATGCGATTTCGTGCTCACTCGTCCCTAAACCCTTCGAAAGACCTCCGGAAGTTAGCCGTAACCGGGCTCCTCGAGCGATATGATCGAAATAGGGACTCCATGCGATCGACGATCTCTCGATGTAAAGTCCGCATAATCCTCACCAAAAAAGTCGCCCCGACGGAAGAAAGTGGGCTGATTTCGCCACCGTCGGCGATAACCCATATAGAATCATGTCTCCTCCGAGCGAGGTAATCCGTGATGAAGTCCATGTTGATCACCTCCCACTTCCGTGTCGGGATCTCTATCGTCGCAACAAACCACCGTGCCTGCGGTGCTCTACCTTCACTGCCGACAACACGGGCATCGAGCTACGAACTCGCAACGTCCTCTTCAAGCCATCCCACCAATACACGGATCTGGGCGTCGTGGTACATCTTGTCGACCACGATGGATAGAGTAACGCTACTGTGTGCTTCCCCAAGAACTCGCTGCCAAGTCTCAAACATCCGAACACACAACACGCCCTCAAACCTTAGCACCCCATCGTGCTACCAAAAGGACCGCTTCCTCACTAAGAGCCGTATCACGGCACCGCATCAAAACCGGATCATCAAACCGTTGCCTCTTCACCTCCGACGATGGAAGACTCGCAACCTCTCGAACTCGAACTCCATCGCTATCGGAATCAATCAAACGGACACCAAGGCTCGCTAATCGATGCAAATCACGAACCATGCCCTCCTCCGGCCGCACATCGATAGGCTACCCATCGACCTACGACTAAGGGCATCTACCACAACATTGGCCTTCCCCGGGTGGTACAGGATGTCAACATCATAATCCTTGAGCAGCTCTAACCACCGTCTCTGCATAAGTTCACTCTCTGCTGGTGAAGATATACCGAGGCTCTTGTGGTCTCGTATAAATATCCACATGAACCCCATACAAATAGTGCCTCCAGATCTTGGCGTGAATCACCGCTAACTCCAAATCATGGGGGTAGTTCCTCCGTGTTTCTTAAGCCGCCGGGATGCATACGCTATAACCTTGCCCCGCTGCATCAACACACATCCCAACCCGATGCCCGACGATCACAATACACGACATAACCGTCGACCCTCCGGAAGAGTAAGAACGGGCGTCGATCTCCTTCAAGAATCGAAACCCCGCCACACGCATCGTCCATCAAACTTAGCCGCTACGAGTCACCTAGTCAATGGTGCATAGATAGAAGCAAACTTCTACGAACCGACGATAATAACTCGCAAGGCCACGAAATGCGAACCTCTGCCGAGTAGTAGGTCGAGGCCAACTCACGATCGCCGATCTTGGCGTATCCACCGAATACCATCACCCGGCAATATGGCCAAGAAAGCCACGAAGTTAACCAAAACTCACATTTGGAAAACTTGGCGTATAATCGCTGGTCTGGAGAACTCTCGACAAAGGCTCAAATGCTCGCATGCTCCTCGCTCCGGCGAATAAACCAAGATATCATCAATGAACACTATCACAAACGCGTGTCCAAAAATTGTTTGAACACTCGGTTCATCAAATCCATGAATACCACGAGCATTGGTCAACCCAAAAGACATGACCGAACTCATAATGCCCGCATCGTCCGAATGCGATCCTAGGGACATCCGCCTCTCGACTGCACTGATGATAGCGATCGCAGATCAATCTTGAGAAACATCTCGCACTCGCAGCTTGGTCGAACAAATCATCAATCACGGGAAGGGTATCTGTTTAATGGTCACCTTGTTCACCGCTCAGAATCAACACACATGCGCAGCGTCCCGTCCTTCTTCTTCACGAACAATACCGGCGCTCCCCAGGGAGAAACACTAGGCCTGATGAAGCCCTTCTCCAGCAAATCTCGCAGCTGGTCCTTCAATTCTCTCAACTCGGCAGGTGTCATTCTGTATGGCGGAATGGAAATAGGCCGAGTGTTTGGCAGTACATCGATACAAAACTCTATCTCCCTCTCTGGAGGGATACCCGGGAGGTCGTCTGGAAACACGTCTGGGAACTCTCGACTCACCGAATCGATGGAAATCGCGCTGCAGCCTCGTTATCAAACACGAACGAGATGGTAGATGTACCTTCGCACCATCTTCCAGCCTTGAGGTAGGAAATAAACCTACCACTACGTACTGTGTTCCTCCCACTCGACAACCGGCCTCAGAAACTGGAACTGCACTACTCTCCCCGCAGTCTACATGGGCGTAGCAAGAAGCTAGCCAATCCATACCCATGATCACATCGAAATCAGTCATATCCAACTCTATCAAGTCGGCTAGGGTCTGACGACTGTATATGGTCACTGGACAAGCCCTATATACCCGTCGAGCTACCACCGAATCACCCACTGGCGTAGCTACCTCGAAAGGGTCTATGGACTCAGGCTCTATCCCTATCCTACTAGCAATAAGAGGAGATATATAGGACATAGTGGAACCCGGATCTATCAAGGCATACACATCATAATCGGAGACTGATAAGGTACCTGTGACGACATCAGGTGAGGCCTCCTGATCCTGCCGGCTGGATAAGGCATAAATGTGGTTCTGAGGACCGCTAGAACTGGGACCCGCGCCACGACCTCTGCTGCGACCTGCTGGTCCATGAGTACCCTGCCCTCCGGGGCGTGTAACTGTAGGGGACGAAGAACCGGCAATGCACCGTAGCTGAACCCTACCACCGCCACGCTCGGCCTGACAGACCTCGCATAATGGCCTGCCACAAGTATAGCAAGCTCCTGAGTAGTACTACTGACTCGAATGGAATCTACCACAACGGACACACCGAGCGGACCTCGATCGGTTAGCACCGCTTACTCGAAATCCGAAGTCCTGGCTCGACCGCCCGAATACTCTGGCTATACTGACAATGATGTGGGAGTGCACTGAGCTGGCTGGGGTGCAAATCTAGACTGCTGCTGAGGCCGTCCACCACGAGAACTACCAAAAGAACCGGTCGTCTTGGCCTTACGATGCCGATATCCGCGACTCGTTTGCCTCTACTATCACGACCGAACCGGGCGTGATCGTGCCTTACCCGACACCCAAGTAGTCATACATCGAGTAATCACGAACATAAAAACAATACATGAAACAAAATGTGAAATGAGACACATTTTACCTGAGAGAAAATCGCCTTTCGGCATATATATAAATAATTACAAAGTTGAACAGTTTAATCCTTACACCCCTGCCCACAACAGTGCTACATACCTCTAAGATTTATACAACCACTATGACGACAGGGCCCGCCATACCCCGAATGTACAAGAACCTCTGGACTGTGGGTAACATACCAAAAGATAAGCCTCAAGGAACGGAGCTTCCCAATCTGTTGAAATGTGATCCTAAACGCGGATCGACAACCGATGTACTTACTGCTGCAGATGAACGCGGCCCAAGGAGGTCGATAACAGTACCAAGTATGTGAAATCAGAAAAGATCAGAAATGAAATCATAATAGTCTATATAAAGCAGGAGACATGTATGATAACCAAACTACAGTTCACAACATAAAAGCAGTCATGTCAAGTCAGGGACTCACGCCCTCAAGTCATCCCTCATGCCCGTGGAACTCCTTCCTCACTGCCGTCTAGGTATAAATCGTGTGGAATACGTGTCCCGGCCCATCCCGTGGGACTCGGTAAAGAATCATGTGGAATTCGTGTCCCGGCCCATCCCATGGGACTCGGTAGAGAATCAGATGAAATACGTGTCCCGACCCATCTCGTGGGACTCGGTGAATAATCAGATGAAATACGTGTCTCGGCCCATCCCATGGGACTCGGTGAATAATCAGATGGAATACGTGTCCCGGCCCATCCCATGGGACTCGGTGAAGAATCAGATGAAATACGTGTCCCGGCCCATCCCATGGGACTCGGTGAAGAATCGTTCATAACAAATCAGCCGGCCCTCCATCGAGAGACGCGGTGGTATAGAAATACAGTATTTGCACAACAAGGCTATCAAACACAAACATAGGCAAGTTACACACAACTCAAGTTTATTTTAGGCCAAAGTCCAGGTTCTGACCCCAAAGTATTACATACGTTAAATTCTTTTTAAAAGATCCATTTCTTTTATAAAGGTCACCCGATACCCGTAGTATAAAAATAGGGTGACTCACATTTTTAGGTAAACCCAAACACTTTCCTTTTCAACATCAAGTAACAACATTCTTTTCCCTAAGTTCAAGTTTGCCTAATTTCAAGTACTTAAGTCTCTTATTTTAGAAAGGTTTCATAGTTCATAGTCTTAATCACTTAAGAATATGATTCTCTTTTAAACAATTTTGCGAAAACATATGCCTTATATGTGAGTAGGTTATTCTTGTTTATGATCAATCTTATTAAGCAGCCATGATCTAGGAAATGTAATATCATTTTGTCTCATCTTAGTTTCTATGCAGATGGAGGATTCTACTGGTTTTAATAATACTTCATTATTCAATACATTTTCCTTTATTAACGCTGCAGTGGTTTGTCGATACTCATTCTGATTTCCGAAATCAGTAAAGCATTTCTCCTTTTAAAAACCAAGTACTCATTACTCACGAATGAGGTTTCACACAAAATTCATATTAATTCATTCAAGTCAAGTCTCTTATCTTTTAAGATCAAGTCTCTTACTTCTAAAAATCAGTAAATCATTCTCTTTACCACTCTTAAGACGTTATACCTAACTTCCCATAAAGCTAGTATAACTCTTATGTTTTCAAAACCAAGTATTACTCTTCTTTTAAAACGGTTTCTTAATCTTTTGAAATACTTCAAGATTCTTATTATTCAGGCTTAAGTCAAAAGACATTGCCGTAACACTACATTCAGTTAACACACGTACGTCTACCGTACTATATATATATTCCTTTAAAATATTTCAAGATTCTTATTATTCAGGCTTAAGTCAAAAGACATTGCCACACGTACGTCTACCGTACTATATATATATTCCATTAAAATACTTCATGCTCAAGAGTATAGGAAGAATCACATACCTCGCGACGATTATCGACTATAAGCAAAACGCTCCACGACTATAACCCGGCTAGCCTTGTCCACCTTCCAAGTAGCACATACTACTCGCAGAACATTCAACCAATAAAGGTTATCACCATCAGAATACAAATTCTATGTAAGTACATTAATCTTCTACTAATATTCTTCCGATGTGATTTGATTCAATTCTTTTACGTAATATCCTTCTATTACAGTTCAATTCTCTTCGATGAATCTTATATTCATCTTTATACAACTACAGTATGTAATTTCCAATTACAATAGAAGGATAAGATTATTTACCTCGGTAAGCCCAAAATTATCCAAGTAAAAATGTCGATCCTGAGCGACGTTTAGCTCCTACTCAGGCGCCCAACCCGCTCCAACAACCCTTAGAAGTTCTACGCAACTTCTACTTAACACTTCAACCGACTATGAAGGTTTTCCTAGGTTTCGTTTTTGTGGATCGAGGAAAGTATAATAGTATTTTCGGGCTCTACGTATAGAGGTAACTTTGGAAAGTACTACACGGTATATGAGCTAAGGTATTTAGGGCATTATAACAATACTTGAAGAGTATTTCTATACCACAAAGGGGAAGGGGTATTTCTCGAAAACAACTAGGCTAGGGGGGTACCCTTCGGCTAGAACACTACAAAGGGGGGGGGGGGACCCTCTCGGCCAAAGCTTTCTCAAGGGGGGGAGGGGTAGGCTCTTGGACGAGAACTCTCACTAAGAGGGGGGGAGGATTTTAACACTTAGAAAATATTTAGGGATGAAGAAAGTCTTCAACTTAGGGGAGTATTTATAGGCCAACCAATGGCCAACCAATGGCCAAGATCAAGCCAAGTGCTATGCAAGTGTAGGGCTAGGATTCATCCAAGTGCACCTTATCCATCTACCACACCAACTACACAAAATATCCTACCAACTTTGACCCACCCTTTCGTCCACTTGCCTCCCAACCTCACGTCCAATATGAGGGTGACACATGTCACCCTCCCGTTGGTCCAAAATGTTTCGTCTCTCGGAAAAATCCGCAAAAATTATAAATGACATAGCCGTATTTTTTCCTTCGCGAGTCTTGTAAAACGTTTCGTCGAAAAACGATTCCTTTCGGTACTTGTGAACAAAAATTTCGGCCCTAGCCTACTTTAAAGCTCAAACTTTTCTACGGACGTCCTACGCATATACTGAAAATACGGGTATAACATCTACGCTCGTGATCCAAGTGCATGAGCTCGCATACGGTAATGTCCATGCTCGGTGAAGAGCCACACCCGCACAGGACTCGGCTATATAATCATCTAGCCCGGTGACGTAGCGATGCACCCTGTCCTCCATATCCGCTACCAATCCAGGGACATATCGAGCCAAAGAATCAAACTCGACATTGTACTCCCTAATCAAGGCCCCTCGTCTCAAGAATAAAATCTATCGCCCGCGTGCCCTCGCCATCCGCGAGGCAAGTGAGTGAGGAAAGCCTCCGAGAACACATCCCAAGTAGGCGGGACGCGTGCTCTCCCGGATAACTACCACGAATCAAACCAATCGATCGCGGTATCACGCGGTGATGCGAACCAAGATCACGGACTCGGTCTCCGACGCCCGATCACCTCATAATCCTCAGAATCGACGGATGAACTCCTGCGGATCATCCTCGGCCTCGACCGTAAAACTCGGCGGGCTACAACTCAGAAATCTCGTAGCCTCAAACTATACGCCTCGGGTGAACCACGGTACTACTGGGCTGAATCGAACCGCCGTGATCCACTTATCTCGCGTCGCCACGATCACGGCGCACTGGTCATCTCCTTGTACCCTAACCTTCGCCTCAGCCGTGGGACGGAGGTCGTGGTACCGTGGTCTCTGCCCGGGCGGCGTCATGGAACTCGCCGTCTCGGGTATAGATTGGGCCTGAGCCCTCGTAACTCTCGGTGTCCGACTAGCGACTCTCGGCCGCTTTGCCTTCGGGCGGGTTGCCTTACGTGAGGCATAATCGCATGTAAAAGGAATACGTTAGAGGGGTCCAACTTATAACACAACTCTAAGGCACGATCTCAGAGTGAGAAGAATGGAAACCAATCCTAAATATCCTATAGCCTCCTAATTATTGGTGTGGTGCACAACACACCGATAATCAAGACTCTACTAGATACGGTCTGTAGACACTTTCCGAGGATTAACTGCTCTGATACCACTTTTGTCACGACCCGTTCCGGGGCCCGTGACTAGTGCCTTACCCGGGCACCCAAGTAGTCATACATCAGAGTAATCAGCGGAATATAAAAACAAGACATGAAACAGTTGTAAAATGAGACACAGTTTTATGTGAGAAAATGTCGCCTTTCGGCATATATATATAAACATAGTTTTGCAGTTACATCCCAACTGTACAATAGGACTACAGACCTCTAAGAAGATAACAACTATGGCGGGACAGGGCCTCGCCATACCCTGAATGTACAAAACTATATACAACAACAGGGAGATCATAAAGAAAAGTCGAGACTCCGGAGAAGATGGAGATCCTGATACCAAAGCAAAGAGATCCTAAGGATGTGGATCTAGCACTGCTTGCCTACCTGCGGCATGAACGCAGCCCAAGGAGGTCGATAACAGTACCAAGTATGTGAAACTGTAAAGTACTTAAATGAAATCAAAGTATTTAAAACCATTTGCAAATACAATCAGATCAATTGCACATAGTTCCATATCACTCACAAGAACTATAATAGTAAATCAGAATGTGTCTTTTCTAGGCCGCGAATGATCGAAGCAAGGCCAATCGCCCATAGTATCATTATGCTGCCTAGTCTGGACTTCCCGCACCGCATAGTCACACTAGACCCGCATGAGGTATTCCTCGATCGGGGTAGCTAACTCGGTACTCTCACGGACTCCGCAGTCCGCATAGTCTCGATAGACCGCATAGTCACACTGCACCGCATAGGGCATCCCCGTCGGGCTAAAACACCGAATGATCAATCCGGAACTCCGCAGCTCCGCATAGTCACATAGACCGCATAGTCGTATAGACCCGCATCGCGGTGGCAAGCCCTGGTATAACAAGTCGGGGTAGGTGATATAATAACAAGATAATCGACTTACCGTTTAGCAACGTAAGCACAACAAGAATGACCCCCTTTCACAACATCACAAGACACTAACACACGTAGCATCATAATATGTCTATTTATCAAACAATCTTACTACACCTTACAGAAATCAATACAAGGTTTTCATAAACAAATAAGTAAACAGTTCCTTTTATCTTTCTTAAGTTGTTATACCTAACTTCCCATAAAGCTAGTATAACTCTTAAGCTTTTGTTTAAAAACCAAATATTTCTCTTCTGTTAAAAATGATTCAGTATTCTTTTGAAATGCTTCAAGATCTTTATTATTCAGGCTTAAGTCAAAAGACATTGCCGTAAGTATTATTCAGGCTTAAGTCAAAAGACATTGCCGTAATTATTATTCAGTTAACACACGTACGTCTACCGTACTATATATATTTAAAATATCATGCTCAACAGTATAGGCAGAATCACATACCTTCTCGGCGAAATCCACCTGCCAAGTCGAATATGTCGCGCGCAGAGAATCAGCCTATAATAGTCAAATACGTCTATCAACGTCTAGACTATTCTGTAAACAGTTCTAAGTAGAGGGTTCTCTATTCTACGGAAAATTGGGCAAAGACTTCCCTACCCGTCGAGCTACTCAAGTCTCTCGTGAAAACAAATTCTAAGTAAGTATAGTTCAATTATTCTTCTTTTATGCCCTTCTACTGTGATAACAGTTCAATTCTATTCTTTAGTATTCTTTCATATCTTATACTCAAGTCTTAACTATTCTTATATGTAATATCCAATTACAATAGAAGGACAAGAGTATTTACCTCGATAAGCCCAAAATTATCCAAGTTAAATGTCGATCCTGAGCAAGGTTTAACTCTTAATTTGTACGCTCCGATAGCTCCAAGAACCCTTAGAAGTTCTTCACAACTTCTACTAAGTACTAAGGGATTTGGGCTAGGGTATTTTGGAATAGTAACTATACTTGGAAGACAACTTTTCTACCAAGGGAGCGGGGTAGGTTTCGGCTAGGACTACTAGGCTAGAGGGGGGTTTCGGCCAAGGGCCTTCACAAGGGGGGAGGGGGAGTGTTTGGACGAAAACACTACAAGAGAGGGGAGGGATTTTTCAAGACTTGGAAATTGATTTGTGGATGAAGAACTCTTCATCTTAAGGGGGGGTATTTATAGGTCAAGCAATGGCCAACCAATGGCCAAGATGAAGCCAAGTGCTAGGCAAGTGTAAGGTGGAGATTTAGGCAAGTGTCCTTATCCATCTACTACACAAATATCCTACCAACTCCTTGACTAAGGAGAAGGCACAAAAAACGTGCCAACTTTGCCCAACTTTGCCGTCCAATGGGGGTGACAAGTGTCACCCTCCCGTTGGTCCAAAATATTTCGTCTCTCGGAAAAATCCGCAAAAAATATAAATGACATAGCCGTAATTTACCCTACGCAAGTTTAGTAAACCGTTTCGTCGAAAAACGATTCTTTTAGTGAGTTGTGCACAAATGTTTTTCGTCCAAGGTCTTAACTTAGGCTAACTTTTCAGACGTATGCCCTCGCGCATATACTGGAAATACGGGTATAATAAGAACAACTATGGCGGACAGGCCCCGCCATACCTGAATGTACATATATCTACAACATCGGGAGAACCATACCAAAAGTCGAGCCTCGGAGAAGATGGAGCTCACGACACCAAAGCAAAGATCCTAAGGATGCGGATCTAGCACTACTTGCCCTTACCGCGGCATGAACGCAGCCCGAAGGAGGTCGATAACAGTACCAAGTATGTGAAATCGTAAAAATCAAGTAAAATCAAAGTATTTAAAACCATTTGCAAATACAACTAGGTTCAATCGCATATAGTGCCACAACATAAACAAGAGCAAAATAGATATAGTGTAATCGGTCTTTTCTAGGCCGCGAATGATCGAAGCAAGGCCAATCGCCCATAGTATCATTATGCGTGCCTAATCACGACTTCTCGCACCGCATAGTCACACATGCACCGCGTGAGGTATTCCTCGCGACGGGGTAGCTAACCGGCATTCTCCTCGACTCCCGCACCGCATAGTCTCATAGACCGCATAGTCACACGCATCGCATAGGGCATCCCCGTGACGGATAAAACACCCGGAATGATCAACCCTGGAACTCCCGCAGCTCCGCATAGTCACACAGACTGCATAGGCCGTATAGACCCGCATCAATGGTGGCAAGCCCTCGGTATAACAAGTCAAGGGGGTATGTGATAAAATAACAGTACAACGGTCTTAATGTTTAACAACGTAATCACATCAAGAATGACAATATCACAAGACACTAACACACGTAGCATCCTAACATGTTACTTATCAAACCATCTTACTACACTTTGCAGAAATCAATACAGGATTTTCATAAACAAAATAAGTAAAACCGTTCCTTTTATCTTTCTTAAGTCGTTATACCTAACTTCCCATAAAGCTAGTATAACTCTTAAGCTTTCTGTTTAAAAATCAAGTATTACTCTTCTTTCAAAAATGATTTATAATTCTTTTGAAATACTTCCAGGTTTATTATTTAGACTCAAGTCAAGTAAAACCATGTTCAGTTTAACACACGTACGTCTACCGTACTATATATATACTTAAAATATCATGCTCAAGAGGATAGGAAGAATCACATACCTCCTCGGCGAAATCCACCTGCCAAGTCGAATATGTCGCGCGCAGAGAATCAACCTATAATAGTCAGATACGTCTATCAATGTCTAGACTACTCTGTAGACTATTCTAAGCAGAGGGTTCTCTATTCTACGAAAAATTGGGCAGCACTTCCCTACCCGCCAAGCTACACAAGTTCATCAGAATACGGTCCATGTAAGTCTGATTCAATCTTCTTTATTATTCTTCTGATGTGATTTCAGTTCAATTCTATTCTGCAATATCCTTCTATGTAATTACAGTTCAATTATCTTCTTTTAATATCCTTCTATATAACTTTGTACTATTTCTATACTACTACAGTATGTGATCTCCAATACTATAGAAGGATAAGATTATTTACCTCGATAAGCCCAAAATTATCCAAGTTAAATGTCGATCATGAGCAAGGTTTAGCTCCTAATCTGAAAGCTCCAGTACGCTCCAAGAAACCCTTAGAAGTTTCTAAGCAACTTCTACTTAATACTATAAGTGATTTGGGCTAGGGTATTTTGGAATAGTAACTACACTAGAAGGCAACTTCCTACAAAGAGAGGGGGGGTATTCTCGGCCGAAGCCACTAGGCTAGAGGGGGAAGAGGGTTGGGACGAAAACACTACAAGTGAGAGGGAGGATTTTGAGACTTAGAGAATTGTGTTTGTGGATGAAGAAAACCTTCAAGTTAGGGGGGTATTTATAGGCCAACCAATGGCCAAGATGAAGGCAAGTGGATGGCAAGTGGAGGGTGGGGATTCACCCAAGTGTCCTTATCCATCTACTACACAAAAATATCCTACCTAACCTTGACTAAGGAAAGGCCACAAAATCGTCCAAACTTGCCCATGTTGTCGTCCACTTGAGGGTGACAAGTGTCACCCTCTTGTTGGTCCAAAATATTTCATCTCTCGGAAAAATCCGCAAAAAATATAAATGACATAGCCGTAATTTTCCCTTCGCAAGTTTTGTAAAACGTTTCGTCGGAAAACGATTCTTTTAGTGGGTTGTGCACAAATTTCGTCCTATGCCTAACTTTAAGGCTCAAACTTTTGTACGTACGCCCTTACGTACATACTCTGGAAATACGGGGTATAACAGGCGCTGTGCATGAAATTCACAACACGCATTTTTCACTTAATCTCTTATTCTTCTACAAGTTCCAATAATACTCAGCAGCCCAAAGATGCCTCACATGGACACAATATAACACATAAGGAATCGAATTACCTGTAGGCGTAAGGAACAAGTGGGGAAACTTCTTTTTCATCTAGTTTTCTGCTTCCCACGTCATCTCTTCCCAATCTATTCCATAAATGGGATCTTTATCATGACGTTCTTTTTCCTTCCCGTATGAGGGATGACCCTGATGTATTTTGCGCCATAGGGCTATCACTATCTGAATCCTTCAATCGGACTCCCACTTAACTAACTGATGTGTTCCCTCATATCAACTTCTCTCTTTAGTCTTCACATTAGTCAAGCTACTTGTGGTGAATGATCCTATTGTCTACTTAGCTTTGTTTACTAACTGGTGTGCTGGAAATTCTTATATTTGTAGTATCTCAATTATGAACACTTTATGGACAATGTCCTTGAATCTAAAGTGTGTGTATCATCAAAATTAACTCTCATTCATGGTATGAAATAAATCTCTTTTTTTTCATATCTTCTCACTACTCGTAATTATAAACAACTTCAATTATTTTGACACTTGTTCACTCCTTTTCTTGATTGTCGTACTCTTCATAACTCTAACATATTCTGGTATACATACGTAATGTCAAACATTGCTCTTGATTCCAATCCTTGGCGTTACTACCCCTTAAGGGATGAATTGATAACTTATTCCTTTATCCAATATGTAGAAGACTCTGAAGAATTGCATTACATGATGTTGATCTACCATCTCCAAACCAGGTCAAACACTTCGCTTCAAATTCTTCCACTTGCCTTATGGCTAACTCTTCTGTCAATAGCGTTTTAGGAAAAGATTTCCTTAATCTCGTTAAGCTGTAAACCCATTACTTTACCTATCTCGTCGAACTTATGGTCAGTAAAAAAAATGCTCATAGGTATATGTGTTTTCCTGACAATTTATATGTTTTATAATGTCATTATCTCTTGACATATATCTTTAATGTCTACCTTATACTTATATCCATAGGCTTCATTTGCCCCTTTTCAATTGTTTAGGTGCTAATATCGAGCTTTACTCATTGTTACTTCCGTTTACACACTTTCTGAAAGGTATGACTGCATATGTGTGGAAATGATGCTTCATATGTTTAGATCCAATTCACGGTGTTACACCATCCAATGGCTTGTCAGGCTTTCTTGTCTTATCATTATGAGGTCTCTCATCGACCGAGTGCCCATTCGTCTTACCTTTACATTTCCATTTCAAGTTGCCTTGGGGGTCTCTTATCTCAAGTATTTCTCATACTATCTTCCTGAATATCAGAGGTTTGTCACCTTTGGCCGAAGTGGTCTTACTGTCCTGCGCAACCATTGGTCCTTACACTGTTCTGGAGTAATCATACCCTTGTGAAACCTGTATAACTATAATTTCATTACCTTTATCATTCTTGTCGTAATCCTTCCTTCTACTCGTCATTAAAATAAGAAAGAAAAAAAAACATTCCTTCCTTGATACTTGATCATACCATTTCATTCCTACTTATTCATTGTTTTCATTTTTCTTACAGCCATTCTTCGACTGTTCCATAGTTCCCGTCCTCAATTACCCCCAACGCACTATTATTATCCAAAGGTTATGTAAAATTGTAACATGTTGCACAACGTAGCCGAAGCCGAGGACCTTACCTGTCATGACCCGACCCCGGGCCGCGATTGGTGCCCTACCTGGGCACCCTTACAGGTATACATCAGAGATAATCAGCGGAACATACATCAAACTTAAAAATTAATTCAGCAAGACATAAACAACAGGTTAGCCGATAAGGGTACCTACCTAGACATATATATATACATATATAGCCAAAAGCAGTTACATCCCTTTTTTTTACACAACCCAATCCATAAGATATGACTACAGACCTCTAAAATTTTGGACAATTACTATGACGGGACAAGGCCCCGCCGTACCCCTGAATATACCTAGCCATAATGACAAGCTCCGGAACATTGGAGCCATCTCAAAATGCTGAACCAGGTACCAAATATGGAACAGAAATAAGGTACAGTAAACAGATCATAACTGTACAAAAGAATGACAGGGGCAAGTATAAAAAGTAAATACCAGATCCTACCATTCCATTACAACTCATGAACTTAATCGTACATCATTATCTTTTCCCATTTTTCAATAAGAGTTATAGTCAAATTCTTACGTACATACTTAGGAGAAATCATTAAGTTCATAACCATATAACTTACTTATTGTCACGACCCGACCTCGGATCCGTGACTGGTGCCTTACCCCGGGCACCCTTGTGATGCAACATCAGAGAAAACCAGCGGAAATAAACTCACAAACAAGAACCACATAAGAATATAAAACAGGCTAACCCAAAGTGGCTACCTCTAAATATAATAAAACGAACAGTTACATCCTTACACCCCAATTCATGACAGGACTATAAGCCTCTAAGAAGGTATAACACTATGACGGGACAGGGCCCCGCCATACCCCCTGAATGTATAAAAGTCTACAACCTCAGGGAACCATACCAAAAGACGAGGCCTCCGGAGAAATGAAGCCTTCTGAGAACCGAACAGTGATCCTAAGAGTGCGGATCAGCAAGCTATGAACCTCAACTGCAGATGAACGCAGCCCGGCGTGGTCGATAACATGTACCAAATATGCGAAACTGGAAAATACTGTAGTAATATCATAAGTCAAAAATAAGCTGGAGTCATAGATAGAAATCAATTTCCTTGCACTGTGCCTTACTAACAATGAGAGTAACAAGTATAAATCTTATAGCATAAAAATAGGAGGCTCACGATCAAAACAGGTACCTCGCCTGTAGATCATCGAGCAATCCTACTCCTGGGACTATTTCACCCGCATGGGTCCTGTGGACCCGCATGAGGTCATCCGCCTCGTCATGGGACTATTTCACCCGCATGAGACTATTTCACCCGCATGGATCCTGTGGACCCGCATGAGTACCATCGCCGTACTCGCATGGGACTATTTCACCCGCATGGATCCTGTGGTCCGGATCCGCATGAGTGCAAGCGCCGCACTCGCATCATGGGTAGCAAATCCATGGCATAAATAATAACCCGGGGTTTACCCCGTAATAATATAAGTATATACCATAGCTCATCCGGCTATCATACATAACATAAGCACTACCGACCTATCATATCAAACATAAGCACTACCGGCCTATCATATCACAACATAAGCACTACCGGCCTATCATATCACAACATAAGCACTACCGGCCTATCATAACATAAGCATTACCGGCTTATCATAACATAAGCACTACCGGCTTATCATAACACAAGCACTACCGGCTTATCATAACATAAGCAAGTTAAGAAATCCCCTAACTTCTTATTAACATTATTAATATGTCCTCTCATTTTAGTATCCTAAGGCACTAACATGTCTTTTAATAGAAAATCCGGGAATTCAACCCAAGTACCATGTACTTCTAACCTTTTTTTTGAAATAACTCTTTTTATACAAAATTCCAAGATACTAATCACCATAGTATCAATTTACGATTTCCTTTCAAAACAAGTCACATTTCCTTTTAGAAAAATAATAGGCTTCTAAATCAAGTGACTTCACTTCGTTTAAAACCTTAGGCAACCAATGCCTAAAATCAATTCACCTTTCTTAGTTTCAAATCCTTTACCCGTACTTGTTTTAATTAGAGTAAACCTCTCTTTGTGAACCTTTCAAAAACTAATATAACCAACTTCCCATAAAGTTCATTATATTAGCGTTATTCCTTTGTCAAATACATTTTCCCTAATTCCAAGGGACTTATACTTTTAAAAAGAAACAAGTACCATTATACTTTAAGACAAGTGAAAGATGTCAAATCTTGTACGTCTACCGTACTACATAGGTACAACTACTCATGCTCAAGAGATAGGAAAGTTCCACATACCTCTTCGGTTAATCCACTTGCTAAGTCCGAAATACCGCACGTAATATGTCAACCTATAATGACCATAATACGTTTATTAACCCCTAATTTCAATGTAGAAATTCCAAATTCAAGTTACTAATTCCTAAGGAAAATTGGGCAGCATTTCCTTTGTTTCTACTCACTTTGCCACCTTTTCAAAGACCGATTTTCAACACTCAAACGCCACATTAAGGCCCAACATTCAAACCAACACAAAGGGGATTACACACCTAATCTTGGGGGTGTAAAATTCTGCCCCATAAGTTATAATAATACACTTAACAATTCTAAAGTAGTTTGTAGGCTACAACATGCTCATAATATCTCTTTAGCCAAATCCTTCATACCCAAACCACATCTCTTGCATGCAATGACTCTAATAGCATTATTTACTACCACAAGTTCTTTCTTCTTAACATGCAACACTAAAAACTAATAATAAAGGAAGAATCATTACCTTAGAGCTTTAGCCAAATTTATCCAACAACTTGCTAGCTTCTATTCCAAGAACACCACCACAACAACCTTCACAAGCTAGCCACAAGCTTCCTTCTTGCCTTTTACTTTTCAGATTTTTCCTAAGGCTAGAATATCTCTTGGAGTTTTAGAGAGAAGGAGGAGCTTGAAATAATTAAGAGAGAAGGAGGAGCTTTGTCTAAGAGAGAGATGAAAGATGACCAAGTCTTTAAGACTTTGTCAATATAATGCATGCAAAATCAGATGGGGGGGGGGGGGGGGAACACTTGTCACCCTCCCATGCCCTTTTTAAAATAAAATATCAGCTTTTCATCAGTTTTTCCGCGATTTCCGCGCCGTGGTTCGCATCAGGCCATGGCCGCAACTCCTGCGGACAATCGGAACTTTAGGCGCCATGGCCCGATTTCCGGCGCGCAATGAATTCCTCGCTTGGCGCCGCGCGTTCTTCCTCCGGCCAGTACGAGGCCCCTGACCGAAGTTTTTCTGATTTCGAGTCCTAACTCCTTTCGCACGACCCCATACGCACGGCCTGAACCACGGGGTATAACATTCTCCCCCCCTTAGAAACATTCGTCCCGAATGTTCCTTCTAGGCTTACTCAAATCACAATATCGACATAGACTCAAATAAAGATGCTCCACACGGCCACAACAAAACGCAAGCATAATTACTAAATTTAAAGACCAACAATTTAGAACGTGGGTTACCTGGAGGTATAGGGAATAAGTGAGGATATTTCTTCATCATGTCATCCTCTGCTTCCCACGTCATCTCCTATCTGTTCTCGTTCCGCCATAAGACCTTGACGGAAGCCACATCCTTTGTCCGTAATCGCCTAACCTGACGATCGAGTATCGCTATGGGACTCTCCTCATACGATAACTCCTCTGTTACCTGAACCTCATGAATCGGATGTACTCTAGATGGGTCTCCAATACATTTCCGCAACATAGACACATGAAACACTGGATGTACTGCCTCTAGATCGGACGGCAGATCCAACTCATAGGCAACCTTGCCTACCCTCCGGACAATCTGGTAAGGCCCAATGTACCTTGGGCTAAGTTTTCCCTTCTTCCCAAATCTCATCACGCCCTTCATGGGTGACACCTTCAGGAAAACCCAATCATGTACCTCAAACTCCCAAGTGCCGACGCCGCTGATCTGCATACGACTTCTGCCGACTCTGGGCTGCCAATAACCGCTCCTGGATAAGCTTCACCTTATCTACTGCCTGATGAACCAAGTCTGGCCCGACTAACTGAACTTCTCCTACCTCGAACTAGCCTATCGGTGACCTGCACTTCCTCCCGTAAGGCCTCATAAGGCGCCATCTGGATACTAGAATGGTAGTTGTTGTTATAAGCAAACTCCACAAGAGGTAAATGATCCTCCCACTACCCTCAAATCAATAATGAAGCCCGCAAAGATATCCTCAAGTGTCCGGATAGTGCGCTCGCCTTTCCGTCGACCGAGGGTGAAATGCAATCGAGACTCACTGTGTCCCTAATCCCTTCCGAAGGACCTCCGGTTAGCCGAGAACTGGCCTCTATCTCGATATAATCGACACCGACTCGCGGCCTCACAATCTCTCTAATATATAATTTGGCATAGTCCTCAGCTGAGAACGTCGTCCTGACCGGAAGAAAATGGGCTGATTTCGTCAGCCTGTCGATAATCACCCAAATGGAATCATGCTTCCTCTGAGTGGTAGATAGCCCTGTAATAAAATCCATATTTATCACCTCCCACTTCCAAGTTGGAATATCAATATCCTGCAATAGCCCACCGGGCTTTTGGTGCTCAATCTTGACTGGCGACAATTAGGACACTGCAACAAAACCTGCCACATCCCTCTTCAGGCCATCCCACCAATACACACACCTGCGGTCACGGACATCTTAGTCGACCCCGGGTGAGTAGAATAACGAGCGCTGTGTGCCTCCCAAAATCACGACGAAGTCTGTCACATCGGGAACACCTAATCGCCCTCAAACCTTAGCACCCCATCAGCGCTACCTCAAATAGACTCTTCTCTTCGGCGGCGGCATCTCGATACCGCATCATAACCGGATCTTCATACTGTCGCCTCTTCACCTCCTCGACGATGGAAGACTCGGCAACCTCTCGAACCCGAACTCCATCACTATCGGAATCAACCAAACGAACCCCGAGGCTTGCTAGATGATGTAACTCACGGACCATGCCCTTCTTCCCTGGCTGCACCCCTGACAGACTACCCATCGATCTGCGACTAAGGGTATCTGCAACTACATTGGCCTTCCCCGGTGGTATAGATATCAATATCACAACTTCGAGTAACCCTAATCACCGCCTCTGCCGCAAATTCACCGCCTCGACCAAGATATACCGGAGTCTCTTGTGGTCTGCACAAATATCCACATGAAATCTATATAAGGAATTGCCTCCAAATCATCAAGGTACGATTAACTGCCGCCGACTCTAAATCGTGAGTAGCGTAATTCCTTTCTTGCTTCTCTAACCGTCGGGAAACATAAGCTCTAACCTTATCGTGTTGCGTCAGCACACAACCTAGCCCAACACCCAACGTGTTACAATAATACCCTAACCCTCTAGTCTCTCAAGAGGGGTTAGAACTGTAGTCGTGGTCAACTTCTCTTCCAATAACTGGAAGCCTTTCTTGTACTTGCGAAATATTCGGGCATCCTAAATCTCAATTATGGTTCATGTTTCCCCTTTCTCTGTTGCAACCAAACTTGGTTACTATACTTAGATTTGATTCCTCGTCACGCATGGCTAAAACTTCCTGCCAATCACAATTTAGGGGGAGACTTCTTTGATCTTGTCAAGTAGTAATCCTATTATTCTCTCCCAGCTCGTAGAGCTTATAGTCAGGTGTTCAACCTCAATTCACGGTATTACATAATCCAATGACTTGTCAAGATTTCTTATCGTTCGAGTGTCTACTCGTCTTTCCTTTATAAGTTATTTCAAGTTGTCCTGGGGTCCCTTACCCCTCCGTATTTTCTTACTATTTATTTTTTTTCCAGTGTCGATGCTACCACCTTCCCTCGAGGTGTTCTTACTGCCCATTATTTACTAATGGTCTTACACTAGTCCGGGGTAATTGTATCTCGTGCAACTTACATAACCGTAGTCGTATTCTCTTTTATCATTCTGGTCATGACCTTATCTTATGCTTATTATTAACAAAAGTATTTCTATTTTGATCCATGATCATACAGTTTCATACATGCGTACCATCTGCATTTTTATCCTTATGACACTTCCTCGACCATTTCGTAACGTTGTTCCTAATTTCCCCAACACAATACCTTTCCCACGGTTATCTAAAATCAGAACTTACGCGCGACGACATCAAGACCTTACCAGTCTCCTATCCTTCGTCTAACGACATGGGTACCCATAACCCCATAATACGTAAAAATATCCTTTTATGTAGGGGAGAGAACTTATCTCCATTCAATATACTTTCCTTGGAGTCACAACCCTAATCACAAGGTCCTCTCGTGGTCCTGTAAATATCTAGTCATTATGCACCGCCTTAAAATCGTGTAGATTTTCAAAACCTACCAAAGATGCCCTCAGCTTTCTGCCGGCAGCGCTCGTACCTATTTTATTCTTGCCTTGCACATTTCCTTGAAATTATCCGGAAGGTCGTGGCCCTGACCGCCACACCAAACCAACTCCAAGTACCTCCAAGGGCACTTAACATAAATTCCTTCAAATTCAAGTATTACTTACTTTCTGCGTCAATTTTCCTCAATGAACAAGTCACACAGACTTATTAAAAACAATGATGCCAAAGAAGGAAGGATAATTCACTGGTTACTACCACTTCTCTTCCTCTCCACTCGATAACCGGCTTACCGGGAAACTGGTACCGAATCAATCTCTCTTCTGTAGTCCACGTTGGCATAACAAGAGGCCAACTAGCCCGTACTCATAATGACCTCAACGTCTGTCATAACAGCTCTGCTAGGTCTGCTAGGGTCCAACGACTGTATCGTTACCGACAATTATTATCTACCCACTCAGCTACCACCCAACACTCACGGGTGTAGTTACCTCATAAGGGTTCTCATGGATTCTGGCTCCATTTCTTTCACACTTGGTTGCTCACTTCCTTACCGGTCGTACTCTTTTCCGTACTTCCAAACTTATTCTAGCTTACGTACATAACTTCCATAATAAAGATGGCCTTCGATCTTGAAGTTACTAAGTTAAACAATATAAGGTCATTTCCGGCGCTCACAGCCTGGTTCCGGTGGAATACGTCTGCGAACTCGTAAAACGATTAATTAGACTCGGGCTTGGACCCTCGTGACCCTGTCACGTAGCGGGACTACTATTAACTGATCCCACCCCATAAACGGGTACACTAACTTCTCATAATACCAAAGTCGTGTCGTCTTGATCACAACAACCATTACTTACCCCACACGGATCTCATCCATACTATCCTCTTAAGCATACCACGTAGCTTAATTTACAACCATAGTCTCCCATTAGGTCCCTTAATTAAACTTCTTAAGGTCTATTACCTTCTCGCATAACTCATCATCTCCTAATTATCTCAATTTAGTACGTAAAACCTTGATGAGAGTTTATTAAACCGTTTCATACCTTCCCGGTACCTAATTAGCCCTTACCAATTCCTGGTAATCTAAAATCATTCTAGGCAGCCCATATATGACCCTCTTATACATAAATCCGTATAGTCGCACGTCATTATACCAACTATACAACAATTACAACCAACACGGATACGCAATCCACATAATCCTTCCCGGTCATCACGCTTTCTCGCAGCTGCAAACAACATAACTCGTTAGGGAGGGACGACCCTAACCACACGGCTCTATCACACGATCTCAGAGTGAGAAGAATGGAAACCAATCCTAAATATCCTGTAGCCTCCTGATTATAGATGTGGTGCACAACACACCGATAATCAAGACTCTACTAGATACGGCCTGTAGACCCTTTCCGAGGATTAACTGCTCTGATACCACTTTTGTCACGACCCGACCTCGGATCCGTGACTGGTGCCTTACCCCGGGCACCCTTGTGATGCAACATCAGAGAAAACCAGCGGAAATAAACTCACAAACAAGAACCACATAAGAATATAAAACAGGCTAACCCAAAGTGGCTACCTCTAAATATAATAAAACGAACAGTTACATCCTTACACCCCAATTCATGACAGCACTATAAGACTCTAAGAAGGTATAACACTATGACGGGACAGGGCCCCGCCATACCCCCTGAATGTACAAAAGTCTACAACCTCAGGGAACCGTACCAAAAGACGAGGCCTCCGGAGAAATGGAGCCTTCTGAGAACCGAACAGTGATCCTAAGAGTGCGGATCAGCAAGCTATGAACCTCAACCTGCGGCATGAACGCAGCCCCCCGAAGGAGGTCAGTACAACATGTACCAAATATGCGAAACTGGAAAATACTGTAGTAATATCATAAGTCAAAAATAAGCGGGAGTCATAGATAGAAATCAATTTCCTTGCACTGTGCCTTACTAACAATGAGAGTAACAAGTATAAATCTTATAGCATAAAAATAGGAGGTTCACGATCAAAACAGGGTACCTCGCCCGTAGTATCATTGAGCAATCCTACTCCTGGGATTATTTCACCCGCATGAGGTCATCCGCCTCGTCATGGGATTATTTCACCCGCATGGGACTATTTCACCCGCATGGATTCTGTGGACCCGCATGAGTACCATTGCCGTACTCGCATGGGACTATTACACTTGGCCATTGGTTGGTCATTTCTTGACCTATAAATACCCCCCCTTGTTGAAGATTCATCCAAGTGTAAGGCAAGTGTAGGGCTAGATTTAAGCCAAGTGCACCTTATCCATCTACCACAACAACTTGCACAAAATATCCTACCAACTAAAGCTCACCCTTTCGTCCATTACCGCCCAATCTCACATCCAATGTGAGGGTGACACACCCGTTGGTCCAAAATGTTTCGTCTCTCGGAAAAATCCGCAAAAATAATAAATGACATAGCCGGAATTTTCCCTTCGCAAGTTCTGTAAAACGTTTCGTCGAAAAACGACTCTTTTCGGCACTTGTGCCCAAATTTCGAACCTTGCCTACTTTAAGGCTTAAATTTTTATACGTACGCCCTCACGTACATACTCTGGAAATACGGGGTATAACATTCTCCCCTCCTTAGAAACATTCGTCCCGAATGTTCCTTCTCAAGACGGATAACGATAAAGTTCTTCTAACAAGTTGACAACGCCACGCCTGGCCACGAGATAACACATGCGCGCAAATACTTAAATCCAGGCCAATGAGGAACCACCTCGATGATGCAAAACAATACCAACTCTCGTTCTTGGTCCAAGGGACACTCCCTTCGCACATGTTACATCCCGTAAATTCGAGAAGATAAGATAAGTTGACAAACATGTGTTAGACGGATTTTGAGTCTACCTTGGAGTGTTGTACCCCAGTTGTTAAGAATTTCTAGGTGTTTAAAAGCCTAATGTGTAGTTCGTTAAGTATAGATCCCAACGCAACAAACCGTTCGTCGATAGGACATCGGGGTCAAAAGTTATGGAAGTTTAAAGTTTGCGCGCAGCAGCAGCGATTTTGCTTCAGGTACAGCGCGCGCCGGACGAGGTCGCGCGCGGTTGTTCTGGGGGGTCGCAGGGGTTGCAGCGCCGCGGCGCCGGAATGCAGGGCCGCGACGCTGACATGCGGAAGATTTATTTTTGGAAGTGGAAGCGCTGCGCGCTGGCGCGCGGCGCGAGGCGGATTTTGTGATAAATGACGAAAAATAGGGGGTATTTCGTTTATAACCTATGGGAGGGTGACAAGTGTCCCTCCCATCCTTTTTATCAGTAAGTGGTCCTATTTTAGGGCCAAGTCTTGGAAGACTTGGCCATTCCATTTCATTTCATTTCAAAACCCTCCTAAGAAAAACCCTCTCCCTTCTCTCTAGTTTTTGGAAGGAAACCTAGCTTTAGAGGAGATTGTTGGAGCGGCGGCAAGAAGAAAAAGTGTGGGTAAACTTGTGGGTAACGCTGGTGGGCGATTTTTGACGGAAAGAGGTGGAAGAAAAAGGGGCTTTTGTGGGCTATTCCTTAAGGTAAAAGTTTCCCCTTTCTCTTGGTTATGAGCCTAAGGCTGTTTTATTTTAGTAGTATAGATGTGAGCCCGAGGCTGTTTTATTTTAGTAGTTTAGAGTTGAGCCTAAGGCTGTTATATTGTAGTAGTATAGAGTTGAGCCTGAGGCTGTTTTATATTGTATAGATTTGGATCTTGTTGTCTTGTTAAAAACTGAAATGGGCATGTTAGCCTTAAGATTGTAACTTCAATTGGTTTTCTAATTGGGACGTCGCATGTTGTAAAGGGAGATTGTAATTGTTAAAGATGTCTAGGGCTAGATATCATGTTAGGCCTAAGAACTTGGATTGGAAAGAATTGAAAGGGATTAAGAATTGGTTTATGGTTGGCCAAGTATGGCATGAAAAGTATTGGGTTTTTTTGTATTATTGTGGGGCGTTTGTTATTGAATTCGACCTTGAAAGAGGTGGCAAGTTAGTAGAAACAAAGGAAGTGCCGTCCAAATTGTCGTAGGATTTAGGGACTTTGCACTTAGTTTATTCTACGTTCGAAGCTAGAGATTGATAGGCGTTTATGACCACTTTATAGGATTGAAGTACTACGTGTAGCATATTCCTCTTAAGGAGATAAGATCGTGGAGCATTTTTCTTATTGACAATCGTCGCGAGGTATGTGATTCTTCCTATCCTCTTCAGCATGACTATTTGTGAAATATATAGTGCGGTAGACGCACGTGTGTTAAAGGAATTAAATTTCCCTTTTGTGCCTTGACTTGATATGAAGTGTAAGGGTCTTGATTGTTTGAAGAAAAGAGTAGGAAAATCTTATTCGTTAGTAATAAGTGCTTGGTTGTTAAAGAATAAGCCCTCTTGATCTCATAAGGGCTTATAGTTGTAATTGGTTGGGTTAAAACATAAAGTGTTATAACGGCTTTATGGGAAGTTGGTCATAACCACTTTATGTAAGTAAAAGAATGTTTTGTTGATTTCAAAGGACAAGTGATTTGACTTAAATGGTGTCAAAAAGTGTGAAACCTAATTCGTGAGAAATGAATACTTGGTTTTTAAAAGAATAATGTTACAAATTTCGGAAATGGGAATAAGGATCGAACAAGCCAATGCAACGTCGATAAAGGAAAGAAGTAATGGCAATTAATCATATTAAAACCAGTAGAAACCTCCATCTGCATAGAAGCTAAGATAAGACAAAATTGTATTACATTTCCTAGATCATGGCTGCTCTAATAAGAATTATTGTAATTAGGTTTTGATCCTCTTAAAAATTCCAAAGTAAGGAATTCGATTTTCTAAAAGAAAAGAGACTTAAGAATTGGAAGTGTTTTGTTTTAAAAGAAAGGAATGGTTTTGTCTTGTATTGTTTTAAAACATAAAGTGTTATAATAGCTTTATGGGAAGTTAATTATAACGACTTTACGAAAACAAAGGAATGGTTTTTATAATTGGATTTATATTGGGATACTTAACGTTGTGCTAAAAAGTGTTTAGAGTGCTTGATTTAAACCTGAATGTGTTCGATACTACGAGTGTTAGTATCGGGTGGCGTTTGCGTAGAAAGAGGTCTTTGTTTTGAAGGAATGAAAGTACGTTGAACTGGCCTATGCTTGTTGTGATAGCTTTTGTTGTGCAAGTGTTGTATTGCTGTGCTACCGCGTCTCTCGTTGGAGGGCCGACTATCTGGTTGATTGGTGGACATACTGACACGTTGGGTAGCCCACGGGTATGCTTCCACGGTGAGTATTATCTTGTGGTTGATTGATGGACATACTGACACGTTGGGTAGCCCACGGTATCGCCACGATGAGTATTATCCGGTTAGTTGTTTGGACATACCGACGCGTTGGGTGGCCCACGGGTATGCTTCCACAGGGATTGTTATCTTGTTGACTCCTTTGGGCATACCGACACGCTGGATGGTCCACGGGTATGGGCCCACTAGGATGGTTCCATGGCCATGCTTATACCGAGGTGAGATGCCGGGGCATGTGGCCATTGTGCGGGTTAAATTCCCGGGTTGTATTTGAGTGATGACTTTACGGGCGTGAGTCCCTGATTTGACGTGACTGTTATGTGTTGTGTACTGTAGTTTGGTTATCATACATGTCTCCTGCTTTATATAGACTATTATGATTTCATTTACAGTATTTTACAGTTTCACATACTTGGTACCTGTTGTACTGACCTCCTTCGGGGGGCTGCGTTCATGCCGCAGGTTGAGGTACATAGCTTGCTGATCCACTCTCTTAGGATCATTTCGGTTCTGAAAGCTCCATATCTTCTAAGCTTGTCACGTGGTACGGTTCCTCAAGTAGTAGGCTTTGTATATTCGTGGGCATGGCGGGCCCCGTCCGTCATTATGGTTTCAAAATTCTTAGAGGTGCGTAGCATTGTCAGGCAAGGTTGTAAGGGATGAATCGCTCAAGTTTTAATTTATGTACAAAAAGGTAACCGTTGGGTTAGCTTCGCTTTCTTATTTCACTCGCTTTATATGTTTAAGTTTTTATTTCCGGTTTTCTCGATGTTGTATCACTAGGGTGCCCGGTAAGGCACGATCCACGCCCGGTTCGGTCGTGACAAAGACATTCATTTCTCAAAAATGATTACTTCCATCTTTCAGCACAAGTTCACTTCCTTCCTTACTCGTCGTACTCTTCTCGAACACTTGAACTCTTCTAGCATACGTACCACACTTTAGTCAACGCTTCTGTTGCCAAAACTTTGGAATCACCACCTCCAAACTTGGTCATCTTACTAGTCTCAATCTTCCTTAAGGCCATTCCCGGCCTTCACGATCCGCTTATGGTCGAACATATCCACGAACTCATACGATGGTCATCTAAACTTGGGCCTAGCACCCTCGTGACCCTACCACCTGGCGGGACCACCCAGAGCTGACCCCACCTCGAAACAGGCCGCGGGTTGGCCCGCAACAAGGCCCCAACCCGACCTACTTAACGCATCAAACTCTTATTTCCCGATCCGGAACAATCTTACCTATACAGGTCATGAAAGCTACCACTTCCATTTTACACTACCCAAGGAATTTTCCCACAATTACTCCACGTATACTTATATATTCTGACAACGATCACCTGCAAAGTCTTGTACTCAAGACGGCCTTACATCTAAGGTCTTAACATGAAATATTCTAAGGTTCACACTTTCCATGCCCCCATACCTATCCCTTCAACTAACCATGCTTTCTAACTCATAACCAACATAACGCTATCCGTACATAGCACACAATAATAAGGTCATCATATCATGCATACAAATCTCTAGAGGGTTAAGGATATACACAATCTACCGCTCCACTCTAATCATAGGCACGCCTGCAGGCATAGTCGTAGAAGGCGATGAACTCGCCATCGACCTTAGGATGAGTCATTATGTCTGCATCCTTCCTATTAGGACATTTCGTCATATGGCCCTGACGGCCGCAGGAAAAACAAGCACCAGTTAAAAGACGACATTCCCCGGGATGACGTCTGCCACATTGTGCACACTGAGGAAAACCTGAACCCGATCGCTAGAACCCATGTATATCTCGTGAACCGAAGCTCGAGCCCGACTCAGCTCCGAATACCCGAACGCCCCAAGATCGCGGAGGACCATTCTGCATCGGGCGAGGTACATAACTAGTTCGCTGCTGAGGCGCCCACTCGAAAGTTACCAAAGGACCTCGCTGCTCGCCTCTTCGCTGATCCCGGTCATTCCGTCGACCCTCCGTGCCTCACATCCAAGTGCATGAGCTTGCATGCGGGCAATGTCCATGCCCACAAGAGCTACACCGCACAAGCCTCGCCAAGTAATCATCTAGCCGTGACGTAGCGGTGTACTGGCCCTCCATATCGCCTATTACAGCGGAACATACCGAGCTAATGAGTCGAACTCACATTGTACTTCTAACCGCCCGCCTCGCCCCGCTCAACGCCAAAAATTGCGGCCGAGCCCTCTCATCTCGGGCAAGAAATGTGCAAGAAAAGCCCTTG
This sequence comes from Przewalskia tangutica, assembly GCA_029844215.1. Classification (NCBI taxonomy): domain Eukaryota; kingdom Viridiplantae; phylum Streptophyta; class Magnoliopsida; order Solanales; family Solanaceae; genus Przewalskia; species Przewalskia tangutica. The sequence continues at coordinate 37,954,314 of CM056739.1, forward strand.
AGAATTGCCCCAAACGGCCGGAGGTGCATGCTCTCCCGACAGCTCCTACGAATCAAACCCGAATGCAAGATCACGCAATCGATGCGAACCCAATACCACCGACTCGCTCGAGACTCGATCACTCATGATCCGTCAGAGTCGCTTGATTAACTCCCGAGGGTCATCCTCGGCTCGATCCATAGAACATCGGCTACAACTCATAAAGTCCCGTAGTCTCAAATCGCTCGCTCGGGTGAACTACGGTGCTAAAGGATCGAATCGCCAGATCCAAATTTATCTTCATATCGCCACGACCGCCAAGAATCGCCATCTCCTTGTACCCCATCTCATCTCGCCTGTGCCGGGATCGAGGCTCGTGTATCAGAGTCTCGTGAGCCACCGCCGCGCTCTAAACTCTACCGGCGCCGGGCGCGCAAAACTCGCCGTCTCAAGCACAATCTCGATCTTGACCGGCTCGCGCCACTCTCAGTATCTCACTAGCAGCCTCTCACCGCTTTGCCCACTGGGCCCGGTTTTACGCGAGGCATAATCGTAAAAACGAAATACGTCAGAGGGGTCCAACTTATCACATAGATGTGGTGCACAACACATCGATAATCAAGACTCTACTAGACATGGTCTGTAGACACTTTCCGAGGACTAACTGCTCTGATACCACTTTTGTCACGACCCGAACCCGGGCCCGTGACTGGTGCCTTACCCCGGGCACCCTAGTGATACAACATCAGAGAAAATCACCGGAAATAAAAACATGAACATGAATTTAGAGACATGATAAATAAACAAAGCAACCAAAATTGCTTTCTCAGATATATACATAAATACCCAACAGCTTATCCTTTTACAAACTCGCCACAACAAAGCATGCACTCTAAGATTTTTACAACGGCTATGACGGACAGGGCCCGGCCATACCCCTGAATGTACAAGAACCTACTGCACTGTGGTAACATACCAAAAGATAAGCCTCAAGAAACGGGGCTTCCTAACACGCCAACTTTGATCCTATGAGCGAGGATCCACAACCGATGATTTCTACTGCAGATGAACGCAGCCCCAAAGGAGGTCAAGATAACAGTACCAAGTATGTGAAATCAGAAAAGATCAGAATGAAATCATAATAGTCTATATAAAGCAGGAGACATGTATGATAACCAAACTACAATTCACAACCTAAAAGCAGTCATGTCAAGTCAGGGACTCACGCCCTCAAGTCATCCCTCATGCCCGTGGAACTCCTTCCTCACTGCCGGCAGCCTAGGTATAAATCGTGTGGAATACGTGTCCCGGCCCATCCTGTGGGACTCGGTAAAGAATCATGTGGAATACGTGTCCCGACCCATCCCATGGGACTCGGTAGAGAATCATGTGGAATACGTGTCCCGGCCCATCCCATGGGACTCGGTAGAGAATCAGATGAAATACGTGTCCCGGCCCATCTCGTGGGACTCGGTGAATAATCAGATGGAATACGTGTCCCGGCCCATCCCATGGGACTCGGTGAAGAATCAGATGAAATACGTGTCCCGGCCCATCTCGTGGGACTCGGTGAAGAATCGTTCATAACAAATCAGCCGACCCTCCATCGAGAGACGCGGTGGTATAGAAATACAATATTTTCACAACAAGGCTATCAAACACAAACATAGGCAAGTTACACACAACTCAAGTTTATTTTAGGCCAAAGTCCAGGTTCTGACCCCAAAGTATTACGTACGTTAAATTCTTTTAAAAAGATCCATTTCTTTTATAAAGGTCACCCGATACCCGTAGTATTAAAATAGAGTGACTCACATTTTTAGGTAAACCAAAACACTTTCCTTTTTAACATCAAGTAACAACATTCTTGTCACGACCCGAACCCGGGCCCGTGACTGGTGCCTTACCTCGGGCACCCTAGTGATACAACATCAGAGAAAATCAGCGGAAATAAAACATGAACATGAATTAAGAGACATGATAAATAAACAGGCCAACCAAAACAGTTGCCTTCAGTATATATACATAAATACGAACAATTATCCTTTTTACAAACTCCCGCCCACAACAATTACTGCACTCTAAGATTTACAATACGTGTGACGGACAGGCCCCGCCATACCCCGAATGTACAAGCATCTACTGCACTGTGGTAACATACCAAAAGATAAGCCTCAAGAATGGGGCTTCGACACGAATCGTGATCCTATGAGCGAGGATCCACAATCGATGATTTCTACTGCGGATGAACGCGGCTTCAAGGAGGTCGATAACAGTACCAAGTATGTGAAATCAGAAAAGATCGTAAATGAAATCATAATAGTCTATATAAAGCAGAGACATGTATGATAACCAAACTACGATTCACAACATAAAAGCGATCATGTCAAGTCAGGGACTCACGCCCTCAAGTCATCCCTCATGCCTGTGGAACTCCTTCCTCACTGACGGCAGTCTAGGTGTAAATCGTGTGGAATACGTGTCCCAGCCCATCCCGTGGGACTCGGAAAGAATCATGTGAAATACGTGTCCCTACCATCTCGGGACTCGTAGAGAATCATGTGGAATACGTGTCCTCGCCATCTCGTGGGACTCGCAGAGAATCATGTGGAATACGTGTCCCGCCATCCTACGGGACTCGGTGAATAATCGGATGGAATACGTGTCCCTACCATCTCGTGGGACTCGGTGAAGAATCGCTCATAACAAATCAGCCGCCTCCATCGAGAGACGCGGTGGTATAAATCTGATTTTCACAACAAGGCTATCAAACACAAACATAGGCAAGTTACACACAACTCAAGTTTATTTTAGGCCAAAGTCCAGGTTCTGACCCCAAGTATTACGTACGTTAAATTCTTTTAAAAAGATCCATTTCTTTTATAAAGGTCACCCGATACCCGTAGTATTAAAATAGAGTGACTCACATTTTTAGGTAAACCAAAACACTTTTCTTTTTAGCATCAAGTAACAACATTCTTTTCCAAAAGTTCAAGTTTGCCTAATTTCAAATACTTAAGTCTCTTATTTTAGAAAGGTTTCATAGTCCATAGACTTAATCACTTAAGAATATAATCCTCTTTTAAACAATTTGAGAAACATATGTGAGTAGGTTATTCTTGTTCGTAATCAATCTTATTGTTATACCCCGTATTTCCAGAGTATGTACGTGTGGACGTACGTACGAAATTTGAGCCTTAAGTTAGGCATATGACCGAAATTTGGGCACAAGTGCCGAATAGAGTCGTGTTTCGAAACGCTTTCCACGACTTTTCGTAGGAAAATTCGGCTATGTCATTTATAATTTTTGCGGATTTTTCCGAGAGACGAAACATATTGGACCAACGCGAGGGAGACAGGTGTCACCCTCACATTGGAAGCAAGTGCGGTGGCTTGGACGAGTGGTCGTCAAAGACGGATGGTTGGCCTTGGCCGATTGGTTCCTTGATGTGTGCCTTGCTTTGTGGCTTGTTTTGTGGAGTGTTTTGTGGAGTAGGGTTAGGGTGCACTTGGCTTGATCTTGGCCTTACACTTGCCTTGCACATGGCTTGATCTTGGCCATTGGTTGGCCTTTGGTTTTGCTATAAATACCCCCCCTAAGCTTGAAGACTTCATCCATTCCTAAAATCACCAAGTCTTGAAAATCCTTCCTCCCTTTCTTGTGCTCTAGCCGTGAGCTTCCCCCTCCCCCTTTTCGTGTGGCCTTTGGCCGAGAGGGATTCCCTTCCCCCTCCTAGTAGTGTGGCCGTGGGGTACCCCCCCTAGCCTAGTTGTTTCGTATAAAACACCCCCCCTCTTGGTAGAAATACTCTCCAAGTATTGTTATAATGCCCAAAATACCTTAGCCTTTACCTTGTCATATTCCAAAAGTTACCTCTATACGTAGAGCCCGTAACTACTACCTTGTGTCCTTTGAGTCTCACACCGAACCCCTCCGGAAATCTTCATAGGTGGGTGAAGTATTTGAGTAGACGTTGGTTAGAACTTCTAAGGGTTGTTTGGAGCGGATTGGAGCGCACGGAGTAGGAGCTAAACCTTGCTCAGGATCGACATTATAACTTGGATAATTTTGGGCTTGTCGAGGTAAATATTCTTGTCCCCTTATTGTAATTGGAGATTACATGTTGTAGGAATATATAGTTGAAGTATACTATATATAGTCTCAACATTATTGTGCAAATGTCTTTTGACTTAAGCTGAATTTAAAGAAGAGAATCGAATCAGTAATTACATGGGATCAGACATGAGACTTGTGTAGCTTTGTTGTGTAGTAGAATTGTACACGTCCCGGTAGACGTGTAAACCCCTCGGTTGGCTTGGTAGCCGCCTCGATCGAGAGAGATTTACGCCGTGGGGAGGTGCCGCGAATTTTCCAGAGAATATGGAACGATGAGATCTAGATGTTAATAAAGCCTTGTGGCCTTATAGGTTGAAGTACTACGTGTGGTGCGATCTACGTGGCTTAAGGAGTAGCCGACGGTTTGAAGTACTTGAGCGTTTTGCTATTAGTCGATACTCATCGCGAGGTATGTGAACCTCTTCCTATCTGTTCTAGCATGATATGTGTATAACTATGTAGTGCGGTAGACGCATACGTGTTTGATGTATTTATTTGTTTGAAACATAAAGTGTTATAACGGCTTTATGGGAAGTTGGTTATAATGACTTTATGTAGGTAAGAAAATGCTTTGTGGTTTCAAAGTAAATCGATTTGACTTATAACGGATTTGATGTGTAGTAATAAAGAACTTGAAGTGTTTCAAAAAGATCTTTTTAAAAAGAGTAATACTTGGCTTTGAAAACATAAGAGTTGTACTAGCTTTATGGGAAGTTAGGTATAACGTCTTAAGAGTGATAAAAAGAATGGTTTACTGATTTTTAGAAGTTAAGAGACTTGATCTTGAAAGATAAGAGACTTAACTTGTTTTCCTTGGTAATTAACATTTTGTTAAAAGTGTTGTGAAACCTCATTCGCGAGTAATGAGTACTTGGTTTTTAAAGGGATAATGTTTCTTGATTTGAAATGAGAATAAGTATCGAACAAACCACAGTAGCTTAATAAAGGAAAGTGTATTGACAAATAACAAATTGTTATTAAAACCAGAGAAACCTCCATCTGCATGAAGCTAAGATAAGACAAAATTGTATTACATTTTCCTAGATCCCGGTCACAGAACAAGATGGTTATAAACAAGAATAACCTACTCACATATAAGGCATATGTTTCTCAAATCGTTTAAAGGAGAATTATGTTTTAAAGGATTAAACTATGAACTACGAAACCTTTTCTAAAATGAGAAACTTGAGCATTTGAAATTAGGCAAACTTGAACGTTTGGAAAATAAGGTTGTTACTTGATTTTACAAAGGAAAGCATTTTTGTTTACTTAACAATGTTCGTCACTCTATTTTTATACTACGGTATCGGGTGACCTTTGTAAAAGAAATGGATCTTTAAAAGGAATTTAGCGCACGTAGTACTTTAGGTTAAAACCCGACTTGGGCATAAAATGAAAGTACTTTGAGTTGTGTATGACTTGCCTATGCTTGTGATGATAGCCTTTTTTGTGCAAGTGTTGTATTTCTGTGTTACCGTGTCTCTCGATGGAGGGCCGGTTGACTTGTTGAGAACTTACTTGGACGTGCTGGCAATGACGGAGAATTCCACGGGTATGTTTCCATTTTGATTGTTGTCTTGTTGATTGATGTTACATGGACATGTCTACACCGATGCGTAATTCCGGGACACGTGGCTACGCGGCAGGTTGATCACCCAAAGATATTGTTGTTGATGTTACATGGACGTGTCTACACCGGCGCAATTCGGCACGTGGCCGGGCATTGGTATTATTGTTGCATCACGGGCATGTCTACACCGGCGCAATCCGGCACGCGCCATGATGCGAACATGATTGATGTTGTGGGCGTGAGACCCATAGTTATATTTGAGCGATGACTTGAGGCGTGAGTCCTCGATCGACATGATCGCTTATATTGTGAATCGTAGTTTGGTTATCATACATGTCTCCCGCTTATATAGACTAGTATGATTTCATTACGCAATTTACTGATTTCACATACTTGGTACTTGTCAGATCGACTCTCCTTCGGGGCCGTGTTCATGCCGCAGTAGAGGTACATCGGTCGTGGATCCTCGCCTAGGATCACATTCAGCGTATTGGGAAGCTCCGCTTTCTCCCGAGGCTTATCTTTTGTATGTGTTCCCCGAGTTGTAGGTTCCGCACATTCGTGGTATGGCGGCCCCGTCCGTCATAGTGTTGTAAATCTTAGAGGTCTGTAATCTTGTTGTGCGGTGGTTGTAAAAGGATTAAACTGTCGTTTTTTTATGTATATACCAAGGAAACTGCTTTGGTTGGCTCGCTTATTTATTTCTTGTTTCATGGCTTATGTTTTATTTTCCGCGATTTTCTCTCGATGTTGTGTCACCAGGTGCCCGGTAAGGCACGACCACGCCCGATTCGGGTGTGACAGAGTGGTATCGAGCGATTAGTCCTCGGAAAGTGTCTACGCATCGTGTCAGTAGATTCTTGATTATCGATGTGTTGTGCACCACATCTATAATCGTGAGGCTATAGGACATTTAGGATTGGTTTCCATTCTTCTCATTCCGAGATCGTGCCTTAGAGTCAGCGGTTGTAAATCGACCCTCCGACGATCTCGCTTTTACCATTATGCCTCCGCATAGGCAACCAGAGCCCAGGGCAAGGCGGCCGAGGGTGCCGCTAGTGAGATACTGAGGAGCACGAGGCGCAGCCCGGCCAAGACTGAGATTGTGCTTCAGACGGCGAGTTTTGTGACGCCGCCAAAGAAGTTTAGAGCCGCAGATGGCTGCCGAGACCACTTGCACTGAAGTCTCCGCCCCACCGCCGAGCAGAGATGGGGTACAAGGAGATGGCGCTTGCTGGTCGCGGGTCGTCGATATGAGGATAGGCCGGATGCAGCAGCCCAGCCCAATAGCACGATGGTTCACCCCGAGCGATAGTTTGAGGCCGCAGGACTTCACGAGATGAGCCCGCCAGAGTTCTACGGTCGAGGCACGAGGATGATCCGCAGGAGTTCATCCGAGCGATTCCGATCGCGAGAGTGATCAAGGCTTCGAGACCGAGTCGGTGGTCTTAGGTTCGCATCGGCCGCGTGATACCGCGATCGGCGGTTTGATTCGCGAGCTGTCCGGGAGAGAATGCACTTCCACCGTTTGGGACGAAGTTTTCGGGGCCTTCCGGCACATTTCTTGCCTCCACGTATGAGGAGGGCTCGGGCCGGCGATTTTTGATGTTGAGGCGTAACGCGCATAGCCGGGAGTACAATGTGGAGTTTGACTCATTGGCCCGGTATGTTCCCGCATTAGTAGCTAGTATGGAGGATCGAGTGCACCGATATATTACAAGGCTTGATGAATACCTAGCGGAGAGTTGTTCGGGTGTAGCCCTTCAGCCGGGCATGGACATTGCCCGCATGCAGGCTTATGCACTTGGATGTGAGGAGCGGAGGAATCGACGGAATGACCGAGATCAGCGAAGAGGCGAACAGGTCCTTGGTGACTTTCGAGGCGGACCGCCTCAAAGAAGCAGTGTTGTACCTCCGCCACTGCAGTGGTCCTCCACAACCTTCGTGGCATCCAGAGTATTCGGAGCGGTCGTGGCTCGAGGTTCAGTGTTTCCAGGAAGTGGGGTGTTGGCTGATGATACCACCCTACCTCGGTGTGGTCGTTGGTAGACCGCATATGTGGAGTGTCGTGGTGCCGTGGAGCTTGTTATTTTTGCGGCAATGGGCCATTTTGCGAGGAACTGTCCACCAAGGGGAGCACGGATGTTACGACTCACCTTCGTGATCGGTGGCTGGTTCATCACCTTCTACAAGCATGCAATGCAGGGTGCCTATGATTAGAGTGAGCCAGCTTTGTGTATATCCTTAACCTCTAGAGTTTTGGTATGCGTGATATTATGATCTTCTTATTATGCTATGTACGGATAGCGTTGTGTTATTTGTAAGTTAGAAACATGGTTAGTTGGAAGGGTAAGTATGGGGCATGGTAAGTATGAACCGTAGAATACTTCACGATTGGGACCTTAGAGGTAAGGTCGTCTTGAGTAAAAGATTTATTTTATGTTTGACCTCTATCGAGTGCGTCAGATACGTGGAGTTATGGGGAATTCCTTGGGTTGAGTAAAATGGAAGTGGTAGCTTTCATGACTTTTATAGGTAAGATTGTTCGGATCGGGAACAAGAGCAGGCGTGCATGGTCGGGTTGAGGACCATCGCGTCAACCCGCAGCCCGGTTTGTGGAGGCGGTCAGTGCGGTGGTCCCGCTAGGTGGTAGGATCACAAGGATGCTAGGCCCGAGTTTAGTTAACCATCGTATGAGTTCGTGGACGCGTTCGACGAGAATCGGTTCGAAGGCCGGAATGGCCTCGCGCGTAGTGAAGTTAGTAAGATGACCAAGTTTGAGGTAGTGACTCACGCTTTGGAACCAAGCGATGGCGATCAAGTATGGTACGTCTTGGGAGAGTTCAAGTGTTCGAGAAGCGGCACGACGAGTAAGGAATGAAGAGAACGTGTGTTATTTCGCGGGCTGTGCCGCGTGGCGCTGGCAACTTGTTAGGAACTTCATCGATATCCGTCTTGAGAAGGAACATTCGACGAATGTTTCTAAGGCGAGGAGAATGTTATACCGTATTTCCGCAGTATGTACGTGGACGACGACGTAAATTTGAGCCTTAAGTTAGGCATAGGACCGAAATTTGGGCACAAGTGCGAATAGAGTCGCCGATTTAAACGCTTTCCACAACTTTCGTAGGAAAATTTCGGCTATGTCATTTATAATTTTTGGATTTTTCCGAGAGACGAAACATTTTGGACCAACGGAGGGTGATATGTGTCACCTCACATTGGAAGCAAGTGGGGTGGCTTGACGATCAAGGCCCAAGAGGGATGGTTGGCCTCGCCGATTGGTTCCTTGATTTGTGCCTTGCTTTGTGGCTTGTTTTGTGGAGTAGGGTTAGGTGCACTTGGCTTGATCTTGCCTTACACTTGCCTTGCACATGGCTTGATCTTGGCCATTGGTTGGCCTTTGGTTTTGCTATAAATACCCCCCCTAAGCTTGAAGACTTCATCCATTCCTAAAATCACCAAGTCTTGAAAATCCTTCCTCCCTTTCTTGTGCTCTAGCCGTGAGCTTCCCCTCCTTTTCCGTGTGGCCTTGGCCGAGAGGATTCCTCCTCCTAGTAGTGTGGCCGTGGGGTACCCCCCCCCCTAGCCTAGTTGTTTCGTATAAAACACCCCCCCTCTTGGTAGAAATACTCTCCAAGTATTGTTATAATGCCCAAAATACCTTAGCCTTTACCTTGTCATATTCCAAAAGTTACCTCTATACGTAGAGTCTTAAATACTACCTTTTGTCCTTTTAGTCTCAAACCGAAACCCTAAGGAAATCTTCATTGTTGGTTGAAGTATTTAAGTAGAAGTTGGTTAGAACTTCTAAGGGTTGTTTGGAGCGGATCGAGCGCACGGAGTAGAGCTAAACCTTGCTCAGATCGACATTATAACTTGATAATTTTGGGCTTGTCGAGGTAAATATTCTTGTCCCCTTATTGTAATTGGAGATTACATGTTGTAGGAATATATAGTTGAAGTATACTATATATAATCTTGAACATTATTGTGCGGCAATGTCTTTTGACTTAAGCCCAATTTAAAGAAGAGAATCGAATCAGAATTACATAGGATCAGACAAAGAGACTTGTGTAGCTTTGTTGTAGTAGAATTGTACACGCCCGGTAGACGTGTAAACCCTCGGTTGGCTTGCAGCCTCGATCGAGGAGAGATTTACGCTGTGTGGGGAGAGCCGAATTTTCTCGTAGAATATGGAACGATGAGATCTAGATGTTAATAAGCGCTTGTGGCCTTATAGGTTGAAGTACTACGTGTGGTGTGATCTACGTGGCTTAAGGAGTAGCCGACGGTTTGAAGTACTTGGAGCGCTTTTGCTATTAGTCGATACTCATCGCGAGGTATGTGAACCTCTTCCTATCTGTTCTAGCATGATATGTGTATAACTATGTAAGACGGTAGACGCATACGTGTTTGATGTATTTATTTGTTTGAAACATAAAGTGTTATAACGGCTTTATGGGAAGTTGGTTATAACAACTTTATGTAGGTAAGAAAATGCTTTGTGGTTTCAAAGTAAATCGATTTGACTTATAACGGATTTGATGTGTAGTAATAAAGAACTTGAAGTGTTTCAAAAGATCTTTTGAAAAAGAGTAATACTTGGCTTTGAAAACATAAGAGTTGTACTAGCTTTATGGGAAGTTAGGTATAACGTCTTAAGAGTGATAAAAGAATGGTTTATCGATTTTTAGAAGTTAAGAGACTTGATCTTGAAAGATAAGAGAGTTAACTTGTTTTACTTTGTAATTAACATTTTGTTAAAAGTGTTGTGAAACCTCATTCGCGAGTAATGAGTACTTGGTTTTAAAAAGAATAATGTTTTACTGATTTCGGAAATTAGAATAAGTATCGAACAAACCACAAAGCCGCTTAATAAAGGAAAGTGTATTGACAAATAACAAATTGTTATTAAAACCAGAGAAACCTCCATCCGCATGTAAGCTAAGATAAGACAAAATTGTATTACATTTTCCTAGATCCTCGTCACAGTAATAAGATGGTTATAAACAAGAATAACCTACTCACATATAAGGCATATGTTTCTCAAATCGTTTAAAGGAGAATTATGTTTTAAAGGATTAAACTATGAACTACGAAACCTTTTCTAAAATGAGAAACTTGAGCATTTGAAATTAGGCAAACTTGAACGTTTGGAAAATAAGGTTGTTACTTGATTTTACAAAGGAAAGCATTTTGTTTACTTAACAATGTTCGCTACTCTATTTTTATACTACTGTATCGGTGACCTTTGTAAAAGAAATGGATCTTTAAAAGGAATTTAGCGACGTAGTACTTTAGGGTTAAAACCCGACTTGGGCATAAAATGAAAGTACTTTGAGTTGTGTATGACTTGCCTATGCTTGTGATGATAGCCTTTTTGTGCAAGTGTTGTATTTACGTTACCGTGTCTCTCGATGAGGGCGGTTGACTTGTGAGAACTTACTTGGACGCGGCAAGTGACGGAGAATTCCACGTATGTTTCCATTTTGATTGTTGTCTTGTTGATTGATGTTACATGGACATGTCTACACCGATGCAGACTCGGGACATGTGGGCTACGCGCAGGTTGATCACCCAAGATATTGTTGTTGATGTTACATGGACGCGTCTACACCGGCGCAGAATTCCGGGGCATGCGCCATGGGCATTGGTATTATTGTTGCATCATGGACATGTCTACACCGGCGCAATCCGGCACGCGCCGTGATGCGAACATGATTGATGTTGTGGGCGTGAGACCCATAGTTATATTTGAGCGATGACTTGAGGCGCGAGTCCTCGATCGACATGATCGCTTATATTGTGAATCGTAGTTTGGTTATCATACATGTCTCTCGCTTTATATAGACTAGTATGATTTCATTACGCACTTTTCTGCTTTCACATACTTGGTACTTGTCAGACCTCCTTCGGGCCGTGGTTCATGCCGCAGTGAGGTACATCGGCCGTGGATCCTCGCCTAGGATCACGCCAACAGATTGGGAAGCTCCGCTTTCTCCGAGGCTTATCTTTTGCATGTGTTCCCGAGTTGTAGGTTCGTGCATTCAAGGGTATGGCGGCCTTGTCCCGGTCATAGTGTTGTAAATCTTAGAGGTCAGTAATCTTTGTGGCAAGTGTGGTTGTAAAAGGATTAAACTGTTCGGGTTTTATGTATATACTGAAGGCAACTGTTTTGGTTGGCCTGCTTATTTATTTCTTGTTTCATGGCTTATGTTTTATTTTCCGCTGATTTTCTCTGATGTTGTGTCACTAGGGTGCCCGGGGTAAGGCACCAGTCACGGGCCCGGATTCGGGGTGTGACACTTATTAAAGCAGCCATGATCTAGGAAATGTAATATCATTTTGTCTCATCTTAGCTTCTATGCAGATGGAGGTTTCTACTGGTTTTAATAATACATAATTAGTCAAAACATTTCCTTTTATTAACGCTGCAGTGGTTTGTCGATACTCATTCTGATTTCCAAAATCAGTAACAAATTATTCCTTTTAAAAACCAAGTACTCATTACTCACGAATGAGGTTTCATACTAACATCCATATTAAGTCAAGTCTCTTATCTTTTAAGATTAAGTCTCTTAACTTCTAAAAATCAGTAAACCATTCTCTTTATCTCTCTTAAGACGTTATACCTAACTTCCCATAAAGCTAGTATAACTCTTATGTTTTCAAAACCAAGTATTACTCTTCTTTCAAAAATGTTTCTTAATTATTTCGAAATACTTCAAGATTCTTATCATCACACATCAAGTCAGTTATAAGTCAAATCAGTTATCTTTAAAAACCACAAAGCATTTCTTACTTACATAAAGCTGTTATAACCAACTTTCCAAAAAGCCGTTATAACACTTTATGTTTTAAACCAATCAAATACATTCAACACATGTACGTCTACCGTACTACATAGTTATACACATATCATGATAGAAAAGATAGGAAGAGGTTCACATACCTCGCGACGATTATCGACTAATAGCAAAACGCCCAAGTACCTCAAACCGCTTGGCTACCCTTAAGCCAAGCGTATCACGCCACACGTAGTACTTCAACCTATAGAGGCCACAAGGCGCCTATTAACATCTAGATCTCAACGTAGAATATTCTACAGAAATTTCGGCAAAGACCTCTCAACCCCCGCAAATCACAGAAATCTCCTCTCTCATCGAGGCCCGCTAACAGCCAACAACTCCCAGAGGGGGTTGTACGCCTAATCCGGACGTGTACAATTCTACTTCACAAGAAGCTACACAAGTCCATCAGAATACCCCTATGTAATTACTGATCAGCTTCTTCTTAAATTCAAGCTTAAGTCAAAAGACATTGCCGCACAATTATGTTCAGTTCTATATATAGTATACTTCAACTATATAATCCTACAACATGTAATTTCCAATTACAATAGAAGGTCAAGAGTGTTTACCTCGATAAGCCCAAAATTATCCAAGTTTATATGTCGATCCTGAGCAAGGTTTAGCTCCTACTCCGTGCGCTCCAACCCGCTCCAAACAACCCTTAGAAGTTCTACGCAACTTCTACTTAACACTTCAACCGACTATGAAGGTTTTCCTGTGGTTTCGTTTTGGATCGAGGGAAAGTATAATAGTATTTTCTGGGCTTTTGTATAAGTGTAACCTTGGGAATACTACAAGGTATTTGGGCCAAGGTATTTGGGCATTATAACAATACTTGGAGAGTATTTCTATACCATAAAAGGGGGGTATTTATACGAGACAACTAGGCTGTGGGGTACCCACGGCCAGACACCACAAAGGAGTGGGACCCTCTCGCCAAAGCTTCTCAAGTGGGGCTTTGGACGATTTTTAACTCACAAGGGGAGAGATTTCAAGACTTGGAAAATGATTTTTGGATGAAGAAAGTTCATCAACTAAGGGGGTATTTATAGGTCAAGCAAGGGCCAACCAATGGCCAAGATCAATCCAAGTGTAAGGCAAGTGTAAGGATAGGATTAAGCCATGTGCACCTTATCCATCTACCACACCAGCTTGCACAAATATCCTACCTAACCATGCCACCTTTCTCGTCCATTACCGCCCAAAACGTGCTCCAATTAGAGGTGACGGTGTCGCCTCTCGTTGGTCCAAAATGTTTCGTCTCTCGGAAAAATCCGCAAAAATTATAAATGACATAGCCGGAATTTTCCCTTCGCAAGTTTAGTAAAACGTTTCGTCGAAAAACGATTCTTTTCGGCACTTGTGCCTAAATTTCGAACTTAGCCTAACTTTAAGGCTCAAATTAAAATACGTACGCCCTCACGTACATACTCTGGAAATACGGGGTATAACATTCTTCCCTCCTTAGAAACATTCGTCCCGAATGTTCCTTCTCAAGACGGATAACGATAAAGTTCCTCCAGCAAGTCGTCAACGCCACACCTGGCCATGAAATAACACATCCGCGCAAATACTTAAATCCAGGCCAACGAGGAACCACCTCGATGATGCAAAACAATACCAACTCTCGCTCTTGGTCCAAGGGACACTCCCTTCGCATATTCATTTCTCAAAAATGATTACTCCCATCTTTCAGCACAAGTTCACTTCCTTCCTTACTCGCCGTGCCCTTCTCGAACACTCGAACTCTTCTTAGTACACGCATCACACTTCCCAACGCTTCGTTTCCCAAGACTTTGGAGTCACCACCTCCAAACTTGGTCATCTTACTAGCCTCAATCTCCTTAAGGCCATTCCCGCCTTCACGATCCGCTCGGTCGAACATCTCCACGAACTCATACGATGGTCATCTAAACTGGGCCTAGCACCATCGTGACCCTACCACTGGCGGGACCACCTGCAGCTGACCCCACTCGAACAAAGCCGCGGTTGGCCCGCAACATGGCCCCAACCCGACCCACTTAACGCATCAAGCTCTTGTTTCCCGATCCGGAACAATCTTACTAATTCACATCATGAAAGCTACCACTTCCATCTCACACTACCCATGGATTTATCCCACAACACATTTATACAAGTATTTCAACAAAGACTAACCGTAAAATCTTTTATTCAAGATGACCTTACACCTAAGGTCTCAACATGAAATATTCTAAGGTTCACACTTCCCATGCCCCCATACCTAACCTTTTAACTAACCATGCTTGCTAACTCATAACCAACATAACGCTACCCGTACATAGCACACAATAATAAGGTCATCATATCATGCATACAAATCTCTAGAGGGTTAAGGATATACCTGAATCTACCGCCCACTCTAATCATAGCTCACTGCAGGCGCATAGTCAGAAGGCGATGAACTCGCATCGACTTGCAGTCGAGTCATTCTGCCTTTCATCCTTCCTATTAGACAGACATATGGCTCGACGCGAGAAAACAAGCACCGCAAAGAAAGACGACATTCCCGGATGACGCTCACATTGTGCACACCGAGGAAAACTCAACCCGATCTAGAACCCATGTATATTCGGAACTAAGCCTCGAGCTCGACCAGCCCCGAATACCACAACGCCATGACGATCGTGGGGACCATTCTGCATCGGGCGAGGTACATAACTAGTTCGCCGAGGCGCCCGCCGAAAGTTACCAAAGGACCTCGCTATTCTCGCCTCTTCGCTGATCTCCGGTCATTCCGTCGACCTCTCCGTGCCTCACATCCCAGCCGCATGAGCTTGACGCGGTAATGTCCATGCCCTACAAGAGCTACACCTGCATAAGCTCGCCAAGTAATCATCCACCCGTGACGTAGCGGTGTACTCGCCCTCCATATCGGCATTACAATGGAACATACCGAAGCTAATGAGTCGAACTCACATTGTACTCTCTAACCGCCCGCCCGCCCCGCCTCAATGTCAAAAATCACGCCCGAGCCCTCTCATCCGTGGGGCAAGAAATGTGCAAGAAAAGCCTTGAGAACTTCGTCCCATAAGGCCGGAAGTGCATGCTCTTCCCGACAGCTCCACGACCAAACTACCAATCGCAGATCACGCGGTGATGCGAACCTAATACCACCGACTCGCTCGAGACTCGATCACTCACGATCCTGTAGCCGCTTGATAAACTTCGAGGTCATCCTCGCCTCGATCCATAGAACATCGGCGCTACAACTCGTAAAGTCACGTAGCCTCAAATCGCTCGCCGGGGTGAACTACGGTGCTACTGGCCGAATCGCCGATCCACTTATCTCATATACGGCCACGACTCGCCGAATCGCCATCTCTTGTACCCCATCTCATCCGCCTAGCCGCGACCGAGGCTCGTGTATCAGAGTCTCGGCAGCCATTGCCGCGCTTAAACTCGCTTGCCGGGCGGCGTCGCGAAACTCGCCGTCAAGCACAATCTCGTGTATCGACCGCTCGCGCTGCATTCTCTCAGATCCCACTAGCGCCTCCTCTCGCCGCTTTGCCCTTCGCCCGGGTTGCTTGCGCGAGGCATAATCGTAAAACGAAATACGTCAGAGGGGTCCAACTAATCACACAGCTCTAAGGCACGATCTCTGAATGAGAAGAAATGGAACCCAATCCTAAGTGTCCTGCAGCCTCCTGATTAGAGATGTGGTGCACAACACATCGATAATCAAGACTCTACTAGACACGGTCTGTAGACACTTTCCGAGGACTAACTGCTCTGATACCACTTTTGTCACGACCAACTCGCCCGTGATCGTGCCTTACCCGGCACCCTAGTGATACAACATCGAGAAAATCGGAAATAAAACATGAACATGAATTAAGAGACATGATAAATAAACAAAGCAACCAAAATAGTTGCCTTCGCTTATATACATAAATACCCGAACAGCTTATCCTTTTTACAAACCCCGCCACAACAAAGCATGCACTTAAGATTTACAATGCTATGACGGACAGTGGCCCCGCCATACCTCGAATGTACAAGCATCTACTGCACTGTGGTAACATACCAAAAGATAAGCCTCCAAGAATGGGGCTTCCGACACGCTGAATCGTGATCCTATGAGCGAGGATCCACAACCGATGATTTCTACCGCAGATGAACGCAGCTTCAAGGAGGTCGATAACAGTACCAAGTATGTGAAATCAGAAAAGATCAGAATGAAATCATAATAGTCTATATAAAGCAGAGACATGTATGATAACCAAACTACGATTCACAACATAAAAGCGATATGCCAAGTCGTGACTCACGCCTCAAGTCATCCTCACGCCCGGAACTCCTTCCTCACCGCCAGCCTAGGTGTAAATCATGTGGAATACGTGTCCCGCCCATCCCGTGGGACTCGAAAGAATCATGTGAAATACGTGTCCGCCCATCTCGGGACTCGCAGAGAATCATGTGGAATACGTGTCCCGACATCTCGTGGGACTCGAGAGAATCATGTGGAATACGTGTCCCGCCCATCCCATGGGACTCGGTGAATAATCGATGGAATACGTGTCCCGCCCATCTCGTGACTCGGTGAAGAATCGCTCATAACAAATCAGCCGCCTCCATCGAGAGACGCGTGGTATAGAAGTACGATTTGCACAACAAGGCTATCAAACACAAACATAGGCAAGTTACACACAACTCAAGTTTATTTTAGGCCAAAGTCCAGGTTCTGACCCCAAGTATTACGTACGTTAAATTCTTTTAAAAAGATCCATTTCTTTTATAAAGGTCACCCGATACCCGTAGTATTAAAATAGAGTGACTTACATTTTTAGGTAAACCAAAACACTTTCCTTTTAACATCAAGTAACAACATTCTTTTCCAAAAGTTCAAGTTTGCCTAATTTCAAATACTTAAGTCTCTTATTTTAGAAAGGTTTCATAGTCCATAGACTTAATCACTTAAGAATATAATCCTCTTTTAAACAATTTGAGAAACATATGTGAGTAGGTTATTCTTGTTCGTAATCAATCTTATTAAAGCAGCCATGATCTAGGAAATGTAATATCATTTTGTCTCATCTTAGCTTCTATGCAGATGGAGGTTTCTACTGGTTTTAATAATACATAATTAGTCAAAACATTTCCTTTATTAACGCCGCAGTGGTTTGTCGATACTCATTCTCGATTTCCAAAATCAAGAACACATTATTCCTTTTAAAACCAAGTACTCATTACTCACGAACGAGGTTTCATACTAACATCCATATTAAGTCAAGTCTCTTATCTTTTAAGATTAAGTCTTAACTTCTAAAAATCAGTAAACCATTCTCTTTATCTCTCTTAAGACGTTATACCTAACTTCCCATAAAGCTAGTATAACTCTTATGTTTTCAAAACCAAGTATTACTCTTCTTTCAAAAAGGTTTCTTAATTCTTTCGAAATACTTCAAGATTCTTATCATCACACATCAAGTCAGTTATAAGTCAAATCAGTTATCTTTAAAAACCACAAAGCATTTCTTACTTACATAAAGCTGTTATAACCAACTTCCCATAAAGCCGTTATAACACTTTATGTTTTAAACCAATCAAATACATTCAACACATGTACGTCTACCGTACTACATAGTTATACACATATCATGCTAGAAAAGATAGGAAGAGGTTCACATACCTCGCGACGATTATCGACTAATAGCAAACGCCCAAGTACCTCAAACCGCGGCTACCCGTAAGCCAAGCAGATCACGCCACACGTAGTACTTCAACCTATAGAGGCCACAAGGCGCCTATTAACATCTAGATCTCAACGTAGAATATTCTACGTAAATTTGTGCAGACCTCCCCGCAAATCACAGGTAAATCTCCTCCTCTATCGAGGCCTGCTAACAGGCCAACAACTCCCTAGAGGGGGGGGGGGGGTTGTACGTCTAATCCGGACGTGTACAATTCAACTTCACAGTAAAGCTACACAAGTCTACAGTAATACAGTCCTATGTAATTACAGTTCAGTTCTCTTCCTTAAATTCAGGCTTAAGTCAAAAGACATTGCCGCACAATTATGTTCAGTTCTATATATAGTATACTTCAACTATATAATCCTACAACATCCGCGCAAATACTTAAATCCAGGCCAACGAGGAACCACCTCGATGATGCAAAACAATACCAACTCTCGCTCTTGGTCCAAGGGATACTCCCTTCGTATATTCATTTCTCAAAAATGATTACTCCCATCTTTCAAAGACAAGTTCACTTCCTTCCTTACTGTCGTGCCCTTCTCGAACACTCGAACTCTTCTTAGTACACGCATCACACTTCGGCCAACGCTCGTTTCTCAAGACTTTGGAGTCACCACCTCCAAACTTGGTCATCTTACTAGCCTCAATCTCCTTAAGGCCATTCCCGCCTTCACGATCCGCTCGTCGAACATCTCCACGAACTCATACGATGGTCATCTAAACTGGGCCTAGCACCATCGTGACCCTACCACCGGCGGACCATCCGCAGCTGACCCACCGAACAAAGCCGCGGGTTGGCCCGCAACACGGTCCCAACCCGACCCACTTAACGCATCAAGCTCTTATTTCCGATCCTAACAATCTTACTAATTCACGTCATGAAAGCTACCACTTCCATCTCACACTACCCATGGATTTATCCCACAACACATTTATACAAGTATTTCAACAAAGACTAACCGTAAAATCTTTTATTCAAGATGACCTTACACCTAAGGTCTCAACATGAAATATTCTAAGGTTCACACTTCCCATGCCCCCATACCTAACCTTTTAACTAACCATGCTTGCTAACTCATAACCAACATAACGCTACCCGTACATAGCACACAATAATAAGGTCATCATATCATGCATACAAATCTCTAGAGGGTTAAGGATATACCTGAATCTACCGCTCCACTCTAATCATAGGCCTGCCCTGCAGGGCGCATAGCTGTAGAAGGCGATGAACCTGCCACTGACTCGGTAGGCTGAGTCATTCTGTCTTCATCCTTCCTATTAGGACAGTTTCTCGTCATATGGCCCTGACGGCCGCAGGAAAAACAAGCACCAGTAAAAAGACGACATTCCCCGGGATGACGTCTGCCACATTGTGCACACTGAGGAAAACCTGAACCCGACTGGCTAGAACTCATGTATATTCGTGAACGAAGCCTCGAGCTCGACCACCCCGAATACTCGAACGTCATGACGATCGCGGGGACCATTCTCGCATCGGCGAGGTACATAACTAGTTCGGCCGAGGCGCCCACCTCGAAAGTTACCAAAGGACCTCGCTATTCTCGCCCTCTTCTCGATCCCGGTCATTCCGGCCGACCTCTCCGTGCCTCACATCCCGTGCATGAGCTTGATGCGGTAATGTCCATGCGGCCAAGAGCTACACCTGCACAAGCTCGCTAAGTAATCATCCAGCCCGGTGACGTAGCGGTGTACTCGCCCTCCATATCGCCATTACAGCTGGAACATACCGAGCTAATGAGTCGAACTCACATTGTACTTCTAACCGCCCGCCCGCCCCGCCTCAACGCCAAAAATCTGGCTTACCGAGCCCTCTCATTCGCGGGGCAAGAAATGTGCAAGAAAAGCCCTTGAGAACTCGTCCCATAAGGCCGGAAGTGCATGCTCTTCCCGACAGCCTCACGAATCAAACCACCAATCGCAAAGATCACGCGGTGATGCAACCCAATACCACCGACCGCTCGAGACTCGATCACTCACGATCCGTCAGAGCTGCTTGATAAACTCCCGAGGTCATCTCGCCTCGATCCATAGAACACCGGCTACAACTCGTAAAGTCATGTAGCCTCAAACCGCTCGCCGGGATGAACTACGGTGCTACTGGCCGGAACCGCCGTGATCCAAATTTATCTCATATATGGCTACGACCGCCAAGAATCGCCATCTCCTTGTACCCCATCTCATCCGCCTGTGCCGCGGATCGAGGCTCGTGTATCAGAGTCTCGCAGCCATTGCCGCGCTTAAACTCGCCGGCCGGGCGCGCGAAACTCGGGCCTCAAGCACAATCGTGTATCGACCGCTCGCGCTCGCATTCTCAGATCCCACTAGCAGCCTCGGCCGCTTTCGCCTGGCTCGGGTTGCGCTACGGAGGCATAACCGTAAAAACGAAATACGCCGGAGGGTCCAACTAATCACACGCCTCTAAGGCACGATCTCGTAATGAGAAGAAATGGAACTCAATCCTAAGTGTCTCAGCCTCTCGATTATAGATGTGGTGCACAACACATCGATAATCAAGACTTACTGACACGGTCAGACACTTTCCGAGGACTAATCGCTTCGATACCACTTTTGTCACGACCCAACCGGCCCGTGATCGTGCCTTACCTCGCACCCTAGTGATACAACATCGAGAAAATCACGAAATAAAACATGAACACGAATTAAGAGACATGATAAATAAACAAAGCAACCAAAATAGTTGCTTTCAAGATATATACATAAATACCCAACGCTTATCCTTTTACAAACCCCGCTGTTATACCTCGTAGTTCCCGGTATGTATGCGAGGACGCACGCACGAGAATACGCATGTAAAGATTGGAAAGGAAGAAAGAGGCGATTTTTCCACTAAAAGTTTCCGTTTTGTGAAGGAAAAGGTTCGTTAACGGGAATTGATTCCCGTGATTTGGTATTCTGACTTCCGAATATTAGAGAATTATGGAATTTTATTTTCGAAATGGTCACGTGGGCCCACTGAGAAATTTACGGTTTTTGTGGGCCCACTTTGTTTTCTAGATTTTGGCCATTGTGGATATTTTCTAAGATGTTTTATTTTGGGTTAAGTGAGGGTGACACGTGTCACCCCGCCTAGTGGCTCGAATGGCATTTGTGCACAACACCCTGCTAGAGTCGCCGACTAAACGCTTTACATAACTTCTGCGGCGGAAAATTCCGCTATGTCTTTTCTTATTTTTATGGATTTTTCCGAGAGACTAACATTTTGGACCAACGAGGGCGCACTTGGCACCCTCTCATCAGCGGGCAAGCGGCGCATACGGGACGAATCGTGAGGTCAAGTGGTAGATATTTTTGGTAGATATTTGTGAGGGTTTTGGGAGTAGGGACTCAGGGCACTGGGCATATCTTGGCCCTACACTTGTGTAGCACTTGGCTCAATCTTGGCCATTGGTTGGCCTTGGCTTGTGCTATAAATACCCTCTCTCCTTTGATGAATTCTTCATCCTTTCCTAAATGTTTCTAAGTGTTAAATCTTCTCCTCCCCTTAGTGTTGAGTTCGCCAAGAGGCCTCCCTCTCTTAGAGGCTTGGCCGAGGGGTACACCCCCTCCTAGTAGTGGCTGGGTACCCCTAGCCAAGTTGCAGATAATACCCCTGTGGTGTAGAAATACTCTCAAAGTATTGTTATAATGCCCAAATTACCTTAGCCGTATACCTTGTAGTATTCTAAGGTTATACCTATACGAAAAGCCCTAAATACTATTATACTTCCCGTCACTACAAAACCGAAACCCTAGGAAAATCTCCATAGTCCGTTGAGTATCAGGTGTGTTGGTTAGAACTTCTGGGTGGTTTAGAGCTGGTCGAGCGCCTGAGTCGAGCTAAACGATTGCCCAGATCGACTTTATACTTGATAATTATGGGCTTATCGAGGTAAATATCTTGTCCTCTATTGTAATTGGAAATTACATGTTAGAATATATAGTTAAAGTATACCATATATAGAATCAACGTGGTTAGTTGGCAATGTCTTTTGACTTAAGCTCAAGAATCGAATCGAATCAGACATGAGACTCAGGTAGTAGTATCGTGGAGTAGAATTGTACCCGCTCGTTAGATGTATAACCCCCGGTTGGCTTGGTAGCCGCCCCGCTAGAGGAGGAGATTTACGCTCATGGGGGAGGTGTCGCCAATTTTCAGTAATGTTCTACGATAAGATCTTAATGTTAATAAGCGCTTGTGGCCTTATAGGTTGAAGTACTACGTGTGGCGCGTTCTACTTGGCTTTAGGAGTAGCCGACACTGGGAGTACTTGGAGCGCTTTGCTATTAGTCGATACTGCCGCGAGGTATGTGAACCTCTTCCTATCTCTTCTAGCATGATATGTGTGAACTATGTAGTACTGCAGACGCATATGTACTAAATGTATTTGATTGGTGTAAAACATAAAGTGTTATAACGCTTTATGGGAAGTTGGTTATAACGGCTTTATGTTGGTAAGAAAATACATGTGGTTTTTAAAAGGTAATCGATTTGAACTATAATCGCTTGTTATGTGTTAATAAAGAACTCAAGTATTTCAAAAGAGTTTTGAATCATTTTGAGAGAAGAAGTAATACTTGATTTGTTTTGAAAACTTAAGAGTTATACTAGCTTTATGGAAAGTTAGGTATAACGCCTTAAGAATGTTTTACCGATTTTGGAAATCGAATGTGTATCGACAAACCATCGCAGCGTTAATAAAAGGAAATGTTTTGACAGATTAAGTATTATTAAAACCAAGAGAAACTTCCATCCGCATGTAAGCTAAGATGAGACAAAATGATATTTCCTAGATCATGGTCATTGAATAAGATTGTTGTAAACAAGAATATCCTACTCACATATAAGACTTATGTTTCTGATAGTTTAAAGGAGAATTATATTCTTAAATGAATAAGACTATGAACTACTTAAACCTTTCTAAATAAGAAACATGAACATTTGAAATTAGGCAAACTTGGACGCTTGGAAAATAATGTTGTTACTTGAGTTTTACAAAGAGAAGTGTTTTGATTTACTTCAAAAGATAATCACTATATTTTCATATACTACGTATTGTGTGACTTTTTATAAAGTAACGATCTTTAAAGAATTAATGTATGAAGTACTTTGGGGATAAAACCCTAACTTGTTAGCATATAGTAGAAAGTACCGTGTGTATAACTTGATTGTGTTGGTTTGTGATAGCCTTGTAATACCTTCTGTTGATTTGATAAGTAAACATGCTAGGATGCTACGTGTGTTAGTATCTTGTGATGTTTGTGTAAAGGGGTTTTTCCTTTGTTGTGCTTATGTTGTTTAACGATAAGTCGTTATGATAGTATTATACATCACTCATCTCTTGAGATGATTCCGGGTTGTCGCCTCCGACGCGGGTAGACTCAGCGGTCGATGGACCTATGATTCGAGACTACCTCTACGCGTCCAGGGGTCGGCGCGAATCGCGGAGTTCCGTGTTAGACGCGCCTCGTGGTCATGCGATCCTTGTGGCTACGCGACGGCGAGTCCAGACGCCGCCGGGAGTAGCTACCTCGATGCGGGTTATACCTCACGCGGCCGATCCGATTGGCCTATGCGAGTCGCGAAAGTTCGTGGCTAGACGCGCACATTAGATACATCGCGGCAAGTGGTCGCTTTGATCATGTGACGGCCAGACAGATCTTATGATACGCTTCATGACCTTGTTGGTACTGCTGGTGTTAGTAGTCGGCTATGCCTTCGCATTTACCCGCAGACGTGTTATTATGGCACAGTGGGACCCGTGTTCATGCGTGTTCCTTGTGCTTTTATATCATAAACCGCCAGCTGGCGGAAGGTATTCCACGCATGATTGATGTTGTGGGCGTGAGACCCATTGTTATATTTGAGTGATGACTTGAGGCGCGAGTCCTCGACTTGACACGCATCGCTATTATTGTGAATCGTAGTTTGGTTATCATACATGTCTCCCGCTTTATAGACTATTATGATTTCATTTACGATTTTTAGTTTCACATACTGCACTGTCAGATCGACTCCTTCGGGCCGCGTTCACGCCGCAGTAAAGGTACACCGCCATTGATCCTCGCCTAGGGTCACAGTCAGCGTGTGGGAAAGCTCCGCTTTCTCCGAGGCTTATCGGTATAGTCCCCGTTGTTGTAGGTGTTTACATTCGTGGTATGGCGGCCCCGTCCCGCCATTGTTGTCGATCATTTCTTAAGGTCTGTAGTAATCTTGGCAAGGTGGTTTGTAAAAAGGATTAAACTGCTCACGTTGGAAAAAGTTGTTATATATATATATGCCGAAAGGCAAGTTTTTCTCGATTATTGTTTCATATTTCATAATATGTCTTGTATCGCTTTTATGTTCACCGATTACTCGATGTTGTATCACTAGGTGCCCGGTAAGGCACTACCACGCCCTAATCGGTCGTGACAAAAGTGGTATCGAGCGCTTAATCCTCGGAAAGTGTCTACGCATCGTATCCGCAGTCTTGATTATCGGTGTTGTGCACCACGCCAATAATCGTGAGGCTATAGGATATTTAGGATTGGTTTCTATTCTTCTCACTCGAGGTCGTGCCTTAGAGCCGTGTTTAAGTTGGACCTCTAAACGTATTTCTTTCCTTACCGCTATGCCTCCGCGCAGGCAACCCGCCCGTGGGGCAAGGCAAAGGAGCCGCGAGTAGAATACGAGGGTCATGAGGGCGCAGCCCAATCATTACCTAGGTAGTGCTTCATTCGGGATTTCGCGACGTTACTAGCCCCAATGAGTTTAGCACGGCGACAGCTTCATCGCGCCATGATATTTGAACCTTCGCCACGATCGAACAGAGAATTTAGATTGCAAAGAGGCGACTCGTTACTAGCCATGGATTTGGCTACCAGAGTATACCGATGTATCGCGAGTCTTGATGACTACCTAAGAAAGGGTTGTGCAAGAGTAATTCTTCATTGGGCTTGAGCATGGCTCGTACGGCTTATGCGCAGCAGCCGAGAAACGAGAGATCGACGGTTAACCAAGGACGTAAGAGGGCCAGAGCAGCAAGCGTCCTTCAGAACTTTCGGTGAGTATACCTTAAGTGCTATGTTCGATAGCAAGGTGTTAGTTGTGATTAGAAATCATGGTGGGTTAACCGAGTAAGATTTTGGAGGATAGAGAAAGTGTGAGCCTTAGAGCTTTATACGCAAAGACCTTAGAGGTAAGGCCATCTCTGCAGAGACGTATGTTTATGTTTGACTTTATAGGAGTGCATAGTGCACGTGAGCCGTGTTTGGGATAGGTCCCAAGTAGTGTGAAATGAAGAGGGTAGTTGAGCTAAGAAGACCGCTAGGTTTTCGTAACGTGATTAGTGAGATTGTTCCGACGGAGCTAGTATTGCGCGCTGTCGGTCGGGTTGAGGCCACGTTGCGGGTCAACCCGCCGCATGTATGGCGCGGGTCTGCGCGTGGTCCCGCCAGTGGTAGGTCACGAGGGTGCTAGGCCCAAGTTTAGTTAACCAACGACGAGTTCGTGGATGCTCGACCGGTCGGGCCGACGGGGCAGCCCATCGTGTTCTTGATCGGGACCGCTCACTTGGCGGTTGATTTATCGTAAAGGTTGTAAGGCTCGCACGGTGCCTACCTTCACCTTATGATGCATGGAGCCCGTGTTACTGTTTTTGTTTCTCGAAGTTTTACCAAGCATGTGTTAAGAACTCAGCGAGTCTCGACCGCATTCGCTTCGCCGCGCGTGGATTTCGCGGTAGTTGTGAGGATTGTTGTCTCCTGTGGAGGGAGCGTTTGAGCTACCATTTCGTTGTTCTGATGTCGCTTATGAAGACTTGCGCAGGGCGGAAGTGTAAGTTGCGGTCGATTGGTTCGATGTTGGCGTGGTTCAGATAGTTGGTTCGCCTTGTTCCGCAGATCGGATAGTGAAGCTTGTCTAGAAGAAGTTCGCACTCGTAGAATCGTATGGATAATCGGCGACGACGCCAGAGTTCAGTCCGACGGTCGGTCTTCTTGAAAGTACCACCGACAGGTGTGACGAGTTTTGGAAATGTATGAACTTAGCCCGAGTTACTTTGGGCCTTTGTGAGTTCATGGGAAGAATAGGCCGTTGCCTTTATATGTTAGCATTTGCCGTCCGACTTAGGAGGAAGGACGTCCGCCTTTTCAGATTGTTATGTTCGGAAAGTATCAAGATCCATCCGAATGTTCCCGCTAATGATGACCACGTTAGAGATAGTAACCCCGAGTTTTGATACTAAAGCAAGATCGTAAATATGGTAAGAATTCGAGTGCACGCCTTCAGTGATCGACGCAGCCCTGGCACCATTTGTTGGGTCGCCGAGCAAGGCTCGCGACAAAGTGACAAAAGTAGTATTATTTGTGGTGATGTTAGAGGTGTTTCTCGTGGACTTGGATGTAGGTATTTTGGCGTGGTATTTCGCGTGGCCACCGTGGCGTGATTGTTTCGTAAGTATAAGAGTGAAGACTATACCGCACGCCGCTCGCTTTGAGACTTAGAAGAACATTCGACGAATGTTTCTGGGGAAAGAATGTTATACCGTAGTTCCCGGGTATGTATGCGAGGACGCACGCATGCGAGAATACGGCTGTAAAGATTGGAAAGGAAGAAAGAGGCGATTTTTCCACTAAAAGTTTCCGCTTTTGTGAAGGAAAAAGGTTCGTTAATGGGAATCGATTCCCGTGATTTGGTATTCGGACTTCCCGAATATTAGAGAATTATGGAATTTTATTTTCGAATGGTCACGTGGGCCCACGAGAAATTTACTGATTTTGTGGGCCCACTTTGTTTTCGAGATTTTGGCCATTGTGGATATTTTCGAAGATGTTTTATTTGGGCCAATAGGAGGGTGACACGTGTCACCCCGCCTAGTGGCTCGCCGAATGGCATTTGTGCACAACACCCTGCTAGAGTCGTTGACTAAACGCTTTACATAACTTGCGGCGGAAAATTCCGCTATGTCTTTTCTTATTTTTGGATTTTTCCGAGAGACGAACATTTTGGACCAACGAGAGGCGGCACTTGGCACCTCTCATCAGCGGGCGTGGGGCGCATACGGGACTAATCGGGAGGTCAGTGGTAGATATTTTTGGTAGATATTTGAGGGTTTTGGGCGAGTAGGACTAGGGGCACTGGGCATATCTCGCCCTACACTTGTGTAGCACTTGGCTCAATCTTGGCCATTGGTTGGCCTTGTCAGGCTATAAATACCCTCTCCCTTGATGAATTCTTCATCCTTTCCTAAATGTTTCTAAGTGTTAAATCTTCTCCTCCCTTAGTGTTGAGTTCGCCAAGAGGCCTCCCTCTCCTAGAGGCCTTGGCCGAGGGTACACCCCTCCTAGTAGTGTGGCCGTGGGTACCCCCTAGCCAAGTTGTTCGTATAATACCCCTCAGGTGTAGAAATACTCTCTAAAGTATTGTTATAATGCCCAAATTACCTTAGCCGTATACCTTGTAGTATTCTAAGGTTATACCTATACGAAAAGCCCTAAATACTATTATACTTCCCGTCAATACAAAACCGAAACCCTAGGAAAATCTCCATAGTCCGTTGGAGTATTGTGTGTTGGTTAGAACTTCTAAGGGTGGTTTAGAGGTTGAGCGCCGGAGTCGGAGCTAAACGATTGCCCAGATCGACTTTATACTTGATAATTATGGGCTTATCGAGGTAAATATCTTGTCCTCTATTGTAATTGGAAATTACATGTTGTTAGAATATATAGTTAAAGTATACCATATATAGAATCAACGTGGTTAGTTGGCAATGTCTTTTGACTTAAGCCCAAGAATCGAATCGAATCAGACATAAAGAGACTTGTGTAGTAGCATCGTGGAGTAGAATTGTACCCGTCGTTAGATGTATAACCCCCGGTTGGCTTAGCCGCCCCGCCAGAGGAGGAGATTTACGCCGCCATGGGGGAGGTGTCGCTAATTTTACGTAGAATGTTCTACGATAAGATCTTAATGTTAATAAGCGCCTTGTGGCCTTATAGGTCAAGTACTACGTGTGGCGCGTTCTACTTGGCTTTAGGAGTAGCCGATACTGGGAGTACTTGAGCGTTTTGCTATTAGTCGATACGTCGCGAGGTATGTGAACCTCTTCCTATCTCTTCTAGCATGATATGTGTGAACTATGTAGTACCAGAGACGCATACGTACTAAATGTATTTGATTGGTGTAAAACATAAAGTGTTATAACGGCTTTATGGGAAGTTGGTTATAACGGCTTTATGTTGGTAAGAAAATACATGTGGTTTTTAAAAGGTAACCGATTTGAACTATAACCGCTTGTTATGTGTTAATAAAGAACTTGAAGTATTTCAAAAGAGTTTTGAATCATTTTGAGAGAAGTAATACTTGATTTGTTTTGAAAACTTAAGAGTTATACTAGCTTTATGGAAAGTTAGGTATAACGCCTTAAGAATGTTTTATCGATTTTGGAAATCGAATGTGTATCGACAAACCACCGCAAATACGTTAATAAAAGGAAATGTTTTGACAGATTAAGTATTATTAAAACCAAGAGAAACTTCCATCCGCATAAGCTAAGATGAGACAAAATGATATTTCCTAGATCATGGTCATTGTAATAAGATTGTTGTAAACAAGAATATCCTACTCACATATAAGACTTATGTTTCTCGATAGTTTAAAGGAGAATTATATTCTTAAATGAATAAGACTATGAACTACTAAACCTTTCTAAATAAGAAACATGAACATTTGAAATTAGGCAAACTTGACGCTTGGAAAATAATGTCATACTTGAGTTTTACAAAGAGAAGTGTTTTGATTTACTTCAAAAGATAATCACTATATTTTCATATACTACGTATTGTGTGACTTTTGTAAAGTAACGATCTTTTAAAGAATTAATGTATGAAGTACTTTGGGGATAAAACCCGAACTTGTTAGCATATAGTAGAAAGTACCAGTGTGTATAACTTGATTGTGTTGGTTTGTGATAGCCTTGTAATACCTTCTTGTTGATTTGATAAGTAAACATGCTAGGATGCTACGTGTGTTAGTATCTTGTGATGTTTGTGTAAAGGGGTTTTTCCTTTGTTGTGCTTATGTTGTTTAACGATAAGTCGTTATGATAGTATTATACATCACTCATCTCTTGAGATGATTCCGGGTTAAGCCGCTCCGACGCGGGTAGACTCAGCGGTCGATGGACCCATGATTCGAGACTACCTCACGCGGGTCGAGGGGGCCTGGCGCGAATCGCGGAGTTCCGTGTTAGACGCGCCCTTGTGGTCACGCGATCCTTGTGGCCATGCGACGGCGAGTCCAGACGCCGCCGGGAGTAGCTACCTCGATGCGGGTTATACCTCACGCGGGCCGATCTGATTGGCCTATGCGAGTCGCGGAAAGTTCTGTGGCTAGACGCGCACATTAGATATCGCGGGCAAGTGGTCGCTTTGATCATGCGTGACGGTGCAGACAGATCTTATGATACGCTTCATGACCTTGTTGGTACTGTGGGTGTTAGTAGTCGGCTATGCCTTCGCATTTACCCTCAGACGTTATTATGGCACAGTGGGACCCGTGTTCATGTGTGTTCTCGGTGCTTTTATATCATAAATCGCCGGCAATGGCGAAGGTATTCCACGCATGATTGATGTTGTGGCGTGAGACCCATTGTTATATTTGAGTGATGACTTGAGGCGTGAGTCCCCGACTTGACATGATCGCTATTATTGTGAATCGTAGTTTGGTTATCATACATGTCTCCGCTTTATAGACTATTATGATTTCATTTACGATTTTTAGTTTCACATACTCTGCACTGCCAGATCGACCTCCTTCGGGCCGCTCATGCCGCAGTAAAGGTACACCCGCCATTGATCCTCGCCTAGGTCACGTCAATACATGGGAAAGCTCCGCTTTCTCGAGGCTTATCAGTGGTATAGTCCCCTGTTGTTGTAGGTGTTTACATTCAGGGGTATGGCGGGGCCCTGTCCCGCCATTGTTGTCGTATCATTTCTTAGAGGTCTGTAGTACTGTTGTGGGCAGGGTTTGTAAAAAGGATTAAAACTGTTCATGTTGGAAAAAGTTGTTATTTATATATATGCCGAAAGGCAAGTTTTTCTCAGATTATTGTTTCATATTTCATAATATGTCTTGTATCGCTTTATGTTCCGCTGATTACTCGATGTTGTATCACTAGGTGCCCGGTAAGGCACGATCCACGGCCCGAATCGGTCGTGACACCGCCACAACAAAGGCATGCACTTAAGATTTACAATGACTATGACGGACAGGCCCCGCCATACCCCGAATGTACAAGCATCTGCTGCACTGTGGTAACATACCAAAAGATAAGCCTCCAAGAATGGGGCTTCGACACGCTGAATCGTGATCCTATGAGCGAGGATCCACAACCGATGTACTTCTACCGCAGATGAACGCGGCCCCAAGGAGGTCAAGACAACAGTACCAAGTATGTGAAATCAGAAAAGATCGTAAATGAAATCATAATAGTCTATATAAAGCAGAGACATGTATGATAACCAAACTACGCTCACAACATAAAAGCCATGCCAAGTCGTGACTCACGCCTCAAGTCATCCTCACGCCCGTGGAACTCTTCCTCACCGCCAGCCTAGGTGTAAATCATGTGGAATACGTGTCCCGGCCCATCCCGTGGGACTCGGTCAAGAATCATCTGAAATACGTGTCCCGGCCCATCTCGTGGGACCTGCAGAGAATCATGGAATACGTGTCCCGACATCTCGTGACTCGGTAGAGAATCATGTGGAATACGTGTCCCGCCCATCCCACGGGACTCGTGAATAATCGATGGAATACGTGTCCCGCCCATCTCGTGACTCGGTGAAGAATCGCTCATAACAAATCAGCCGCCCTCCATCGAGACGCGGTGGTATAGAAGTACAGTATTTGCACAACAAGGCTATCAAACACAAACATAGGCAAGTTACACACAACTCAAGTTTATTTTAGGCCAAAGTCCAGGTTCTGACCCCAAGTATTACGTACGTTAAATTCTTTTAAAAAGATCCATTTCTTTTATAAAGGTCACCCGATACCCGTAGTATTAAAATAGAGTGACTCACATTTTTAGGTAAACCAAAACACTTTCCTTTTTAACATCAAGTAACAACATTCTTTTCCAAAAGTTCAAGTTTGCCTAATTTCAAATACTTAAGTCTCTTATTTTAGAAAGGTTTCATAGTCCATAGACTTAATCACTTAAGAATATAATCCTCTTTTAAACAATTTGAGAAACATATGTGAGTAGGTTATTCTTGTTCGTAATCAATCTTATTAAAGCAGCCATGATCTAGGAAATGTAATATCATTTTGTCTCATCTTAGCTTCTATGCAGATGGAGGTTTCTACTGGTTTTAATAATACATAATTAGTCAAAACATTTCCTTTTATTAACGCTGCAGTGGTTTGTCGATACTCATTCTGATTTCCAAAATCAGTAACACATTATTCCTTTTAAAAACCAAGTACTCATTACTCACGAATGAGGTTTCATACTAACATCCATATTAAGTCAAGTCTCTTATCTTTTAAGATTAAGTCTCTTAACTTCTAAAAATCAGTAAACCATTCTCTTTATCTTCTTAAGACGTTATACCTAACTTCCCATAAAGCTAGTATAACTCTTATGTTTTCAAAACCAAGTATTACTCTTCTTTCAAAAGGTTTCTTAATTCTTTCAAATACTTCAAGATTCTTATCATCACACATCAAGTCGCTTATAAGTCAAATCGCTTATCTTTAAAACCACAAAGCATTTCTTACTTACATAAAGTTGTTATAACCAACTTCCCATAAAGCCGTTATAACACTTTATGTTTTAAACCAATCAAATACATTCAACACATGTACGTCTACCGTACTACATAGTTATACACATATCATGCTAGAAAAGATAGGAAGAGGTTCACATACCTCGCGACGATTATCGACTAATAGCAAAACGCTCCAAGTACCTCAAATCGTCGGCTACCCTTAAGCCAAGCAGTTCACGCCACACGTAGTACTTCAACCTATAGAGGCCACAAGGCGCCTATTAACATCTAGATCTCAACGTAGAATATTCTACAGAAATTTCGGCAAAGACTTCCCTCCCCGCAAATCACAGAAATCTCCTCTCTATCGAGGCCCGCTAACAGCCAACAACTCCCAGAGGGGGTTGTACGCCTAATCCGGACGTGTACAATTCTACTTCACAAGAAAGCTACACAAGTCTCATCAGAATACGATCTATGTAATTCTGATCGCTTCTCTTCCTTAAATTCAGGCTTAAGTCAAAAGACATTGCCGCACAATTATGTTCAGGTCTATATATAGTATACTTCAACTATATAATCCTACAACATGTAATTTCCAATTACAATAGAAGGTCAAGAGTGTTTACCTCGATAAGCCCAAAATTATCCAAGTTTATATGTCGATCTGAGCAAGGTTTAGCTCCTACTCCGCGCGCTCCAACCCGCTCCAACAACCCTTAGAAGTTCTACGCAACTTCTACTTAACACTTCAACCGACTATGAAGGTTTTCCTTGGTTTCGTTTTGGATCGAGGAAAGTATAATAGTATTTTGTCTTTTGTATATGTGTATCGTTGGGAATACTACAAGGTATTTGGGCCAATGTATTTGGGCATTATAACAATACCTGGAGAGTATTTCTATACCACAAAAGGGGGTATTTATACGAGACAACTAGGCAGTGGGGTACCTACCGCTAGACACCACAAAGGGGAGGGGACCTCTCGCCAAAGCTTCTCAAGGGGGCTTTGGACAATTTTAACTCACAAGGGGAGAGATTTCAAGACTTGGAAAATGATTTTTGGATGAAGAAAGTTCATCAACTAAGGGGGTATTTATAGGTCAAGCAAGGGCCAACCAATGGACAAGATCAATCCAAGTGTAAGGCAAGTGTAAGGCTAGGATTAAGCCATGTGCACCTTATCCATCTACCACACCAACTTGCACAAATATCCTACCTAACCATGCCGCATTTCTCGTCCATTACCACCCAAAACGTGCTCCAATTAGAGGGTGACAAGTGTCGCCCTCTCGTTGGTCCAAAATGTTTCGTCTCTCGGAAAAATCCGCAAAAATTATAAATGACATAGCCGGAATTTTCCCTTCGCAAGTTTAGTAAAACGCTTTTAAAAACGATTCTTTTCGGCACTTGTGCCTAAATTTCGAACTTAGCCTAACTTTAAGGCTCAAATTAAAATACGTACGCCCTCACGTACATACTCTGGAAATACGGGGTATAACAATTCTTTTCCAAAAGTTCAAGTTTGCCTAATTTCAAATACTTAAGTCTCTTATTTTAGAAAGGTTTCATAGTCCATAGACTTAATCACTTAAGAATATAATCTTCTTTTAATAAATTTGAGAAACATATGTCTTATATGTGAGTAGGTTTTTCTTGTTCATAATCAATCTTATTAAAGCAGCCATGATCTAGGAAATGTAATATCATTTTGTCTCATCTTAGCTTCTATGCAGATGGAGGTTTCTACTGGTTTTAATAATACTTAATTAGTCAAAACATTTCCTTTTATTAACGCCGCAGTTGGTTTGTCGATACTCATTCCGATTTCCAAAATCAAGAAACATTATTCCTTTTAAAAACCAAGTACTCATTACTCACGAAGGAGGTTTCACACAAAACTCATATTTAATTCATTCAAGTCAAGTCTCTTATCTTTTAAGATTAAGTCTCTTAACTTCTAAAAATCAGTAAACCATTCTCTTTATCTCTCTTAAGACGTTATACCTAACTTCCCATAAAGCTAGTATAACTCTTATGTTTTCAAAACCAAGTATTACTCTTCTTTCAAAAAGGTTTCTTAATTCTTTTGAAATACTTCAAGATTCTTATCATCACACATCAAGTCAGTTATCTTTTAAAAACCACAAAGCATTTCTTACTTACATAAAACTGTTATAACCAACTTCCCATAAAGCCGTTATAACACTTTATGTTTTAAACCAATCAAATACTTTTAACACATGTACGTCTACCGTACTACATAGTTATACACATATCATGCTAGAAAAGATAGGAAGAGGTTCACATACCTCGCGACGATTATCGACTAATAGAAAACGCCCAAGTACCTCAAACCGCTTGGCCACACCTTAAGCCAAGCAGCTCACGCCACACGTAGTACTTCAACCTATAGAGGCCACAAGGCGCTTATTAACATCTAGATCTCAACGTAGAATATTCTACGTAAAATTCGAAGACTCCCCTCCTCCGCAAATCACAGAAATCTCCTCCTCTATCGAGGCCTGCTAACAGGCCAACAACTCCCTAGAGGGGGGGGGGGGTTGTACGTCTAATCCGGACGTGTACAATTCTACTTCACAGTAAAGCTACACAAGTCTACTGTAATACAGTCCTATGTAATTACAGTTCAGTTCTCTTCTTTAAATTCAGGCTTAAGTCAAAAGACATTGCCGCATAATTATGTTCAGTTCTATATATAGTATACTTCAACTATATATTCCTACACATGTAATTTCCAATTACAATAGAAGGTCAAGAGTGTTTACCTCGATAAGCCCAAAATTATCCAAGTTTATATGTCAATCCTGAGCAAGGTTTAGCTATCAATGAAGATTTACCTCCGTGCGCTCCAACCCGCTCCAAACAACCCTTAGAAGTTCTAACAAACTTCTACTCAATTACTTCAACTATCAATGAAGATTTCCTTAGGGTTTCGTTTAGTGGCTAAAGGAAGTATAATAGTATTTTCCGGGCTCTACGTATAGAGGTAACTTTTGGAAAGTACTACAAGGTATTTGGGCTAAAGTATTTGGGCATTATAACAATACTTGGAGAGTATTTCTATACCACAAAGGGGGTATTATACGAAAACAACTAGGCTAGGGGGGGGGGTACCCCACGGCTAGCACCACAAGGAGAGGGGGGGATACTTTCGGCCAAGGGGCCTTCTCAAGGGGGGGAGGGTGGTGGCGGACGAAACACTAGAAGGGAGGGAGTATTTGAGACTTAGAAAGATTGCTCAATTTAGGATGAAATAACTCTTCAACAAGGGGGGTATTTATAGGTCAAGAAATGACCAACCAATGGCCAAGATTCATCCAAGTGTAAGGCAAGTGTAGGGCTATATTTAAGCCAAGTGCACCTTATCCATCTACCACAACAACTTGCACAAAATATTCTACCAACTAAAGCTCACCCTTTCGTCCATTACCGCCCAATCTCACGTCCAATGTGAGGGTGACACATGTCACCCTCCCGTTGGTCCAAAATGTTTCGTCTCTCGGAAAAATCCGCAAAAATAATAAATGACATAGCCGGAATTTTCCCTTCGCAAGTTCTGTAAAACGTTTCGTCGAAAAACGACTCTTTTCGGCACTTGTGCCTAAATTTCGAACCTTGCCTACTTTAAGGCTTAAATTTTTATACGTACGCCCTCACGTACATACTCTAGAAATACGGGGTATAACAGTAAACATGTTAGGATGCTACGTGTGTTAGTATCTTGTGATGTTTGTGTATAGGGGTTTCCCTCGATCGCGCTTATGTTGTTAAACGATCAGCCGTTATGTTGGTATTGTACCACTCACCTTGACATGATCCCGGGTTAAGCGCCTCCGACGCGGTATATCTCAGCGATGCGGGACCATGATTCGAGAATACCTCACGCGGGTCCAGGGACCTATGCGAGCTACGAGTTCCGTGTTAGCCGCGGCCTTTGTGGTCATGCGGTCTATGTGGCCATGCGGACTTGGAGTCCAGGACGATGTCGGTGAGTAGCTACCCTCGATGCGAGGAATACCTCATGCGGGCCTATGAGGTTGGCCTATGCGGAGCTGCGGGAAGTTCCAGGGCTAGACACGCACATTTGATACTGCGGGCGTGTGGCCAGCTTCGATCATGTGGCGGTCTAGACAGATCTTATGATACAGTTTATGACCTTGTTAGTACTGTGGGTGTTAGTAGTCGGCTATGCCTTCGTACTTACCCCGTACGGTTTTATGATGACACAGGTGGGACCTGGTGTTCATGTGTATTCCTTGGTGCTTTTATATCATAGACTGCCGGCAGTGAGGAAGGTATTCCACGGGCATGATTGATGTTATGGTCGTGAGACCCATGGTGATGTTTGAGTGATGACTTGAGGGCGTGAGTCCCTGACTTGACATGACTGCTTATTTATTGTGAACTGTAGTTTGGTTATCATACATGTCTCCTGTTTTATATAGACTACTATGATTTCATTTACAGTATTTTTCGCCACATACTTGGTACTGTTATCGACCTCTTCGGCCGCGTTCATGCCGCAGGGGTACACCAGTGTTGATCCTCGCTCTTAGGATCGCAGTTCAGCGTTTTGGGAAGCTCCGTTTCTCCGGAGGCTTATCAGTGGTATAGTCCCCTGTCGTTGTAGGTATTTACATTCAGGGGTATGGCGGGGCCCTGTCCCGCCATTGTTGTCATATCATTCTTAGAGGTCTGTAGTACTGTTGTGGGCAGAGTTGTAATGTAACTGTTCGGTTTTAAGTTGATTTATATATATATGCCGAAATGCAAGTTTTCTCAGATTTCTGTTTTACACTTCTTGATATTTCATGTCTTGTTTTATGTTCCGCTAATTTTCTCTGATGTATGACTACTTGGGTGCCCGGGTAAGGCACCAGTCACGGGCCCCAGAACGGGTCGTGACAAGACTCTTGAGGATATGCTGCGAGCCTGTGTTATTGACTTCAGGGGTAGCTGGGAGGATCATTTTCCTCTAGTTGAGTTTGCGTATAATAATAGCTACCACTCCAGTATTCAGATGGCGCCTTATGAGGCCTTGTATGGGAGGAAGTGCAGATCGCCGATAGGTTGGTTTGATGTGGGCGAGGTGCAGTTGGTGGGACCAGATTTGGTGCAGCAGGCAGTGGATAAGGTGAAGCTTATCCAGGAGCGGTTACTGGCAGCTCAGAGTCGACAGAAGTCATATGCAGATCATCGTCGTCGGCATCTGGAGTTCGAGGTTGATGATTGGGTTTTCCTGAAGGTGTCACCCATGAAGGGTGTGATGAGATTCGGGAAGAAAGGGAAACTCAGCCCAAGGTACATTGGGCGTGTCGATTGTCCGCAGGGTAGGCAAGGTTGCCTACGAGTTGGATCTGCCGTCCGATCTGGAGGCAGTGCATCCGGTGTTTCATGTTTCCATGCTGAGGAGATGTATCGGGGATCCATCTAGGGTGCACCCGATTGACGATGTCCAGGTGACCGAGGGGTTATCGTATGAGGAGATTCCCATAGCGATAATCGATCGTCAGGTTAGGAGTCTGACCGCGACGGCTTCCGTCAAAGTCTTGTGGCGGAACGAGCTCAGGGAGGAGATGACATGGGAAGCTGAGGAGGACATGAGGCAGAAGTATCCTCACCTATTCCCCACACCTCCAGGTAACTCACTTTCCTACTTGTAAAATTTTTCATTAACGTATTTGCTTAAGTGCTGTATTGTGGCCATGTGTGGCATTTGCAAACTGTTTAAGTTATGAGGAACTTTATCATTATCTGTCTTGGGAAGGAACATTCGGGACGAATGTTTCTAAGGAGGGGAGAATGTTATACCCCGTATTTCCTGAGTATGTACGTGAGGGAGTACGTACAAAAGTTTAAGCCTTAGTTAGGCATTAAGGACGAAAATATTGTGCACAACACACGAAAAGAATCGTTTTCCGACGAAACGTTTTCCAAACTTTGCGTAGGGAAAATTCCGGCTATGTCATTTAGTATTTTTGCGGATTTTTCCGAGAGATGAAATATTTTGGACCAACGAGAGGGTGACACTTGCCACCCTGAGTGGGCAAGAATGGGCAAGGGTTGGACGATTTTGTGGCTTTGTTTTAGTCAAGGTTAGGTAGGATATTTTTGTGTAGTAGATGGATAAGGACACTTGCCTAAATCTCCACCTTACACTTGCCTACCACTTGGCTTCATCTTGGCCCTTGAAAGCCCTATAAATACCCCCCTTGAGTTGATGACTGCTTCATGCCCGAAATTCTCTTCCAAGTCGCAAATTCCTCCTCTCTCAGTAGTGTTTCGTCCAACACCCTCTCCCCTCTAGAAGAGCCTAGCCGAAACACCCTCACCCTCCCCCTTTTCCTTGTAGCCTCGGCCAAAGTACCCCCCCTTGGGTAGAAAAATACTCTCCAAAGTATTGTTACTATTCCCAAATACTTTAGCCTATACCTTGTAGTATTTCCAAGTCACCTCTATACTAAAAGCCTAGAAATACTACCTTATCTCCATTTGTCACTAAACGAAACCCTAAGAGAAACTTCATAGTTGGTTGAAGTAAATAGTAGAAGTTGTGTAGAAACTTCTAAGGGTTTCTTGGAGCGGATTGGAGCGTTCAGATTAGGAGCTAAACCTTGCTCAGGATCGACATTTATACTTGGATAATTTTGGGCTTATCGAGGTAAATACTCTTGTCCTTCTATTGTAATTGGATATTACACACAAAGAATAGTTAAGACTTGAGTATAAGATATAGAAGGATATTAAAGAATGGAATTGAACTGTAATCACAGTAGAAGAGTATAACAGAATAGAATTGAACTGAAATCACAGTAGAAAGATATTACAGAAGA
Source organism: Przewalskia tangutica (assembly GCA_029844215.1). NCBI lineage: Eukaryota > Viridiplantae > Streptophyta > Magnoliopsida > Solanales > Solanaceae > Przewalskia > Przewalskia tangutica. The sequence continues at coordinate 37,993,187 of CM056739.1, forward strand.
GAATTGAATTGAATTCACATCAGAAGAATAATAAAGAAGAATTGAATCATTTACATAAGCTGTATTTACTGAGACTTGTATAGCTTGACGGGTAGGGAAGTACTGCCCAAATTTCCGTAGAATAAAGAACCCTCTGCTTAGAATAGTCTACAGAGTAGTCTAGACGTTGATAGACGTATTTGACTATTATAGGTTGATTCTCTGCGTGCGACATATTCGACTTGGCAGGTGGATTTCGCCGAGAAGGTATGTGATTCTTCCTATACTCTTGAGCATGATATTTTAATATATATATATAGTACTAGACGACGCGTGTGTTAAGCGAACGTAGTTTCTTGCAATGTCTTTTGACTTAAGCCTGAATAATAAGAATCTTGAAGTCTTTCAAAAGAATTATAAATCATTTTTGAAAGAAGAAGAATATTTGTTTTTAAAACAAAAAGCTTAAAGAGTTATACTAACTTTATGGGAAGTTAGGAATAACGACTTAAGGAAGATAAAAGGAACAGTTTACTTGTGTGTTTATAAAAGACTTGTATTGATTTCTGGAAAGTACAGTAAGATGGTTTGTTGAGTAGACATATTGTGATGCTATGTGTGTTAGTATCTTGTAACGTTTGTGTAAAGAGGTTATTCTTATTTGTGCTTATGATGTTTAACGGTAAGCTGTTATATCACTCACCTCTTGACATGATACCGGGGGTTAAGCTGCCCTCCGATGCGGGGTAGACTCAGGCGGTCTGGGACCATGATTCGAGAGTACCTCATGCGGGTCCAGGGACCTATGCGAGCTACGAGAGTTCGGTGTTAGTGTGCGGGTTATACCTCATCGGCCCATGTGGCCACGCGGATCGCGAGTCGGGGCGATGCCGAGAGTAGCTACCTCGATGCGAGGAATACCTCACGCGCCTAGGTGGCCTATGCGGACTCTGAGTCCGTGATTAGACATGCATAATGATACTATGGGCGATTGGCCGCCGATCATTCGCAGCCTAGAAAAGACACATAGCTTACCTATTGTTGCTCTTGTTTATGATGTGGCACTATGTGCGGTTACATTGGTTGTTTCGTGCATATTGTAAAATTGGTTTTAAAAATGATATGATTTCATTTAAGTACTTTTACAGGTTCACATACTTAGTACCTGTTGTACTGACCTCCTTCGGGGCTGCTCATGCCACGGTAAGGAAAGCAGGTGCTAGATCCACATCCTTAGGATCTCTACTTTGGTGTCAGGAGCTCCACCTTCTCCGGAGGCTCGGCTTTTGGGTATGATCTCCCTGTTGTGTAGATAGTTTTGTACATTCAGGGTATGGCGGGGCCCTGTCCCGCCATAGTTGTTTACTTCCTTAGAGGTCTGTAGTCCTATTGTACAGTTGGGATGTAAACTGCCAGATTTTGGTTTATATATATATATGCCGAAAGGCGCCCTTTTCTCAGATAAAATGTGTCTCATTTACAATTGTTTCATGTCTTGTTTTTATATTCCGCTGATTTCTCTGATGTATGACTACTTGGGTGCCCGGGTAAGGCACCAGTCACGGGCCCCGAAACGGGTCGTGACACACATAACATACGTACAAAATCTCAATATTGTTTCTTGTTCCCCAATCCTTGGATTTACTATCCAAACTTGGCCATTATGCTACATACATTCCCGTTAAGGCTCTTCTCGGTCCTTACGACCTGATTCCGGTGGAACGCATCCACGAACTCGTACAACGATCAACTAGACTTGGGCCTTGCATCCCCGGGACCCTATCACATAGCGGGACTATTACCAACTAACATCACCCCATTCCATACTATCGGTTGACCCGAAAGGAGTCCATAACCCGACTCATCGTGACCCTTAACTTCTCATTCTTAGTCTGAACTAAAACTCTCTTTTATCTCAAGGTACTTCGCACCCTATCCCCCTATTCACTAGAGGTTTGTCACATAGGTCGAAGTATTTCTACCATACATTCTTCCCTATTGGTCTTACATTGTTATGGGGCAATTACAACTTGTGAACTCTACACAACTATAGTCTCAGTTCACTTACCATTCTTGTCAACATTCTTAACTTTTCACTTTACTAATCAAAGTATTCCTACCTCTGGGGTACTATCACTTACAACTGCTAGCAACAAAGGGAAAACATATATGCTAGGGCGAAATCTGAATCTATCAATGCACGTATGATTCAAAAGAATCGAGATATACCTGTAACCCCATGCGATGTCACCTCCTGATCCTGTCCAGTAGTCACGTCATCTATGCGGTTCGAAGGACCGCCAGAACCATAAAATCCACCCTGACCTCTACCACGATCGGGTCGACATCCAACACCCCGCTCGGGGACGACACCGCGGAGGAAGGGGAACCAACTACCGGCCTCAAAGGCTGAGCCACCTCACCGGTGCTCTTTCTAAAAGGACATACCCTCCGTATATGGCCCGGACGGCCACAACGAAAACAAACACCTGTGCCATAACGGCATTTCCCCGAATGACGCTTACTACAATGGAAACACTGAGGAATAAGTGGCCTCGACTGAGAAAATCCCCTGCTCCTTTGAGAACCTCGACCCCTGGAGCTTGGACCGCTCCTAAATACCTTGGGTCCAATATCCCACCGTGGAATCGCGGGGTATGTACTGGGTAGGTCGACGAATATCTCACTCATTCGGCCGAAATTGCTCGTCCAAAACTAACCGATAACCAACCGTCTAGCCTCTCTTACGCCGATCTCCGCATTGCCCTCTACCCTCTGTACACCGCTCATGCATCGCCGAATAACCTCCTGCTGATGAAACTGTAGCACCGCTATCTTGGTCAATAACATAACTGCTTCCCTCATGACCCTATAGTCTTCTCCTAACTGCGAAACTGGAGGCTCTGGTGTTGGGGTCTCAAAACCTGGCGCAGAAGAACTCACCGACTGCGGAACAACATCCGGTATACCCTGGGCATAAGCCCTATCAACTCCCTGAGTCTGACTAGTTGTTATACCCCGTAGTTCTGACCCTACGTATGAGAGCGTACGAAAGCATGTAAGACTTAAAATTTTCTAAGGATAGGTTGACGGATTGTTCCGGGCGGATTTTAGTCAACTTTGAGGCGGGTTATGACCCGGTACATTGAGAGTTCCTAAGTGTTTCAAAGGCCTAGGGCGTAGTTCGTGGAGTCTAGATTACAACGCAACGTCGATAGGACGTCGGAGTAGAAAGTTATGAGAGTTACAAGTTCCGTGCGCAGTCGGACAGAAATGTGTTTCGGACAAAGGCGACAGGGCCGCGGCGCCGGATGCAGGGCCGCGGCGCCGAATGCGGCGCGCGCCTAAAATCTTGAAGGGCGGCTGAAGGGCCGTGAGTTGCAGTACGCGCCAGATTTGCTGGCCGCGGCGCTGGAAGTTCAGAGAGGCTGCGGAGGTTTCAGCGCCGCGGCGGGATTTTTGGGCGGAAAAACTTAGGAAAGTCTGATTTCTCTTTTAAAAAGGCCATGGGAGGGTGACAAGTGTCCCCCCCATCTGATTTTTCTTGCATGCCTTATATTGACCAAGTCTTGAAGACTTGGTCATCTTTCAAACCTCTCCCTCTCTCTAAAAATTAGCTTCTCCTTCTCTCTACATTTCCAAAGGAAATTCTAGCCTTAGGAAAAATCTGAAAAGTTAAGAACAAGAAGGAAGCTTGTGGCTAGCTTGTTGGTGTTGTTATGGTGGTGTTCTTGGCAAGGAAGCTAGCAAAATATTTGGAATAAGTTTGGCTAAAACTTTAAGGTAACATTTCTTCCTTTAGAATTAGTGTTATACCCCGTAGTTCCAGGGTATGTATGTGAGGACGTACGTACGAGAATACGACAGAAATTGTCACAACCCGTTCCGGGGCCCGTGACTGGTGCCTTACCCCGGGCACCCTAGCGATACAACATCAGAGAAAAACCAGCGGAAATAAAAAATTAAACATTCAAATAGACATGGATCAAGAAAAATAGGCCAACCAAAACGGTTGCCTTTCAACATATATAAATATAGACATTTGAGCAGCATAATCCTTACAACCCCGCCACAACAAAGCATGCACCTCTAAGATTTATACAACAACTATGACGGGACAGGGCCCCGCCATACCCCTGAATGTACAAGAACCTACAGACTCAGGGTAACATACCAAAAGATAAGCCTCCGAAGGAACGGAGCTTCCCAATACGCTGAAAAGTGATCCTAAATGCGGGGATCGGCAAAGATGTACTTACCGCGGATTTAACGCGGCCCCGGGCGAGGTCAAGATAACAGTACTAAGTATGTGAAATCAGAATACGTAAATGAAATCATAATAGTCTATATAAAGCAGGAGACATGTATGATAACCAAACTACAGTACACACATATAACAGTTATATCAAGTCAGGGACTCACGCCCTCCAAGTCATTACTCAAATATAACGATGGGTCTCACTCCCATAACATCAATCATGCCTGTGGAATACCTTCCTCACCGCCAGATCTATGTTATGATAACACCAAGAAGTACACGAATACCAAGTCCTACACGATGTCAAAGCCGTACTAACAATACAATACAACCAAACCACGAAGCTGACACGGGGCAAGTACGAAAGCCGACTACCAGATACCAAGGCCGAACAGTAAAAACCTCATGGAGAGCTAGTCCATGGAATAACAATCCCAATGGAACCATACCCGCGCGCCACGATCGTGTCGGTATGTCCGTAAGAAACAACAAGACAACAATCCCAATGGAACCATACCGTGCGCGCGCGATCGTCGTGATGTCCAAAAGGAAACAACTAGACAAAGAATCAAAATGGAACCATACCCACGCCACGCATCGCGGTCGATATGTCCAAAGCGATTAGCAAAAATAACACTATCAATGCGAGCGTACTGCGGAATTCTTCACACGCCAAGACGTCCGAGTAAGTTCTCAACAAGTCAACCGGCCCTCCATCGAGAGACGCGATAGTATAGAAACACAATTCTTACACAACAAAGGCTATCACAACAAGCATAGGCAAGTTTCATAGCAACAAGCATAGGAAAGTTATACATAACTCAAGGTACTTTCATTTTATGCCAAAGTCCGGGTTTTAACCCTAAAGTACTACGTACGTTAAATTCCTTTTAAGAGATCCATTCCTTTTATAAAAGCCACCCGATACCCGTAGTATAAAAATAGAGTGACTTACATCTTTTAGGTAAACCAAAACAACTTCCATACTTTCCTTTTTAAAACCAAATTAAGGCAATACCATGCCTTCTTTTTGGACCAAAACACTTCTCTTTTTAAAGTCAAGTTACCACATTAAAACCAATGATAAAACCCTTCTTTTGTTCTCATAAAGTCGTTATAACTAACTTCCCATAAAGCTGTTATAACACTTTATGTTTTAAACGAACTTAAGACAAAACAATGCCTTTCTTTTCCTTGGAGTTCCAGTTTGCCTAATTTCAATTACTCAAGTCTCTTTATTTTAGAAAAGTTTCATAGTTCGATGTCTTAATCTCCTTTAAAACAATTGAGTAACATATGACATAGGCGTGAGCCGTTTATTCTTGTTTATAACCATTTATTAAAGCAGCCATGATCTAGAAAATGTAATATCATTTTGTCTCATCTTAGCTTCTATGCAGATGGAGGTTTCTACTGGTTTTAATACAATACTTCATTATTCAATACATTTTCCTTTATTAACGCTGCAGTGGTTTGTCGATATTCATTCGATTCAAATCAAGAAACGTTATTCCTTTTAAAACCAAGTACTCATTACTCACGAATGAGGTTTCACACTCTTAACAAACTTCATATCAATACAATCAAGTCAAGTCTCTTATCTTTTAAGATTAAATCTCTTAACTTCTAAAAATCAGTAAACCATTCTTTTTATCTCTCTTAAGACGTTATACCTAACTTCTCATAAAGCTAGTATAACTCTTATGTTTTCAAAACCAAGTATTACTCTTCTTTCAAAAAGGTTTCTTATTTCTTTTGAAATACTTCAAGATTCTTCTTATTAGGGCTTAAGTCAAAAGACATTGCCGTAACACTATATTCAGTTAACACACGTACGTCTATCGTACTATATATATATTCATTTTAAAATAATTCAAGGTTCTTATTATTCAGGCTTAAGTCAAAAGACATTGCCGTACAACTATATTCAGTTAGCACACGTACGTCTACCATATTATATATACATATTATTCAGGCTTAAGTCAAAAGACATTGCCACACGTACGTCTACCGTACTATATGTATTCTTTTTAAAATACTTCATGCTCAAGAGTATAGGAAGAATCACATACCTTGCGACGATTATCGACTATAAGCAAAACGCTCCACGGCTATAACCCGGCTAGCCTTGTCCACCTTCCAAGTAGTTCATGCTACTCGCAGAACATTCAACCAATAAGGTTATCGACTCATCAGAATACAGTCCCATGTAAATCTGATTTAATCTTCTACTCTAATATTCTTCTGATGTGATTTCAGTTCAAGTCTTTTCTGTAATATCCTTCTATTACAGTTCAATTCTCTTCTATGAATCTTATATTCATTTATATACTACTACAGTATGTAATTCCCAATTACAATAGAAGGACAGTAGTATTTACCTCGATAAGCCCAAAAATTATCCAAGTTTAAAGTCGATCCTGAGCAACGTTAAGCTCCTACTCCGTGCGCTCCAACCCGTTCCAAACAACCCTTAGAAGTTCTAACCAACTTCTACTCAATTACTTCAACTATCAATGAAGATTTCCTTAGGGTTTCGTTTAGTGGCTAAAGGAAGTATAATAGTATTTCTGGGCTTTTAGTATAGGTATAACCTTGGAATACTACAAGGTATAAGGGCTAAGGTATTTAGGGCATTATAACAATACTTGGAGAAGTATTTCTCAACCAAAGGGGGGGGTGTATTTTCGGCTAGCACAACTAGGCTAGGGGGGGTAGGCTCGGCTAGAACCACTAGACACGGGGTACTTGGCCGAGGGCCTCTCAAAAGGGGAGTGTGGGACGAAAGCTCAAGAGGGAGGGAGTATTTTGAGACTTAGAAAGATTGCTCAAGTTTGGATGAAGAAAGTCTTCAACTTAGAGGGGTATTTATAGGTCAAGCAATGGCCAACCAATGGCCAAGATCAAGCCAAGTGCCATGCAAGTGTAGGGCTAGATTTAAGCCAAGTGCACCTTATCCATCTACCACACCAACTTGCACAAAATATCCTACCAACTAAAGTAGCCCAAATCGTCCATTACCGCTTCACACTCTCTTTCCAATGTGAGGGTGACACATGTCACCCTCCGTTGGTCCAAAATGCCGTCTCTCGGAAAAATCCGCAAAAATAATAAATGACATAGCCGAATTTTCCCTTCGCAAGTTCTCAGAAACGTTTCGTCGAAAAACGACTTTTTCTACCAGTGCCCAAATTTCGAACCTATGCCTACTTTAAGGCTCAAATTATTATACGTACGCCCTTACGTACATACTCTGGAAATACGGGGTATAACATTCTCCCCTCCTTAGAAACATTCGTCCCGAATGTTCCTTCTCAAGACGGATAACGATAAAGTTCTTCTAACAAGTTGCCAACGTCACACCTGGCCACGAAATAACACACGTTCTCTTCCTTCCTTACTCGTCGTGCCCTTCTCGAACACTTGAACTCTTCTAGCATACGTACCACACTTCAGTCAACGCTTCTGTTGCCAAAACTTTGGAGTCACAACCTCCAAACTTGGTCATCTTACTAGCTTCTCTTTCCTCTAAGGCCATTCCCGGCCTTCACGATCCGCTTCTGGTCGAACATATCCACGAACTCATACGATGGTCATCTAAACTTGGGCCTAGCACCCTCGTGACCCTACCACCTGGCGGGACCACCCAGAGCTGACCCCACCTCGAAACAGGCCGCGGGTTGGCCCGCAACATGGCCCCAACCCGACCCACTTAACGCATCAAGCTCTTGTTCCCCGATCCGGAACAATCTTACCTATACAGGTCATGAAAGCTACCACTTCCATTTTACACTACCCAAGGAATTTTCCCACAATTACTCCACGTATACTTATACATTCTGACAAAGATCACCCGCAAAGTCTTGTACTCAAGACGGCCTTACATCTAAGGTCTCAACTGTAATATTCTAAGGTTCACCATTATCTCACCCCCAGGCTTACCCTTTCTCACTAACCAGGTTTTGAAATCATATTTTAGCACAAAGCTATCCGAACATAACACTTAACACATTATCATAACATCAATACATACTAGTCTTTAGAGGGGTAAGGATATACCTGTATCTACCGCTTTACTCTAATCACGCCCCACTGCAGGCGCATAGTCGTAGGGGTGATGAACCACCCATAGATCCCGTAGTCATGCCGCCCACCATCTGCTACTCCGGTCGGACGGTTTCATAAAATGGCCCCGCTGGCCGCATGTAAAACAAACTCCCGAACTAGCACGACACTCCCACTATGGAGTCTACCACGCCGCCACAACGAGGTAGGGTGGCTTCACCGCTAACACCCGCTCTCCAAAATCTGAACCTCGAGCCCCGACCGCCTCGAATGCTCTGGATGCTCAAGATTGTGGAGGACCACTTATACCGCGAAGGCGCATAACTAGTCTCGCTGAGGCGGTCCGCTCGAAAGTCACCAAAGGACCTCGCTGCTCGCCCTCTTCACGATCTTGGTCTTTCCAGATTTCTCCGCCTCACATCCAAGTGCATAAGCTCGCATGCGGCAATGTCCATGCCCGTGAAGAGCTACACCGAACAACTCTCGCTAGGAAATCATCGAGCCTGTAACATATCGGCACTCGATCCTCCATACTAGCCACTAACGCGGGACGCACGCCAATGAGTCGAACTCACATTGTACTCCCGAACCGACGCCTGCTTCGCCGCAACACCAAAAATTTGTTTACCGAGCCCTCCTCATCCGCGAGGCAAGAAGTGTGCAAGAAACGCCTTTGAGAACTCGTCCCATATAGCCGGAATGCGTTTTCCCGACAGCTCCCACGAATCAAACCAGTCGACTGCGGTATTACGCAGCCTATGCGAACCTAGGACCACTGACTCGGTCTCCGATGCCTTGATCATTCTCAAGATCCGTCAGAATCGCTTGATGAACTCCTCGCGATCATCCTCGTGCCTCGACCCATAAAACTCTGGCGGCTACATCTCGTAAAAATCCGTAGCCTCAAACTATCTCAACTAGGTGAACCACTGGTGCTATCGAATCGCTGCGTCCCATTTATCCTCAAGTCCGCCACAACTCGCCATTAATCGCCCACTTTGTAACCCATCTCCTCTCGCTCCGATCATGGATCGAGGCTCGTATCGTGGTCTCGTGAGATCGCTGCCGCTTCTACTCGCGACTCCTTCGCTGCATTGCCCTTCTCGGGCGGGTTGCCTTGCCGGAGGCATAATCGTGAAACGGCACGTCGGAGGGGTCCAACTTATCACACTTTCTAAGGCACGATCTCGTAATGAGAAGAATAGAAACCAATCCTAAACGCCTGCACTCCTCGATTATAGATGTGGTGCACAACACATCGATAATCAAGACTTACTAGACACGGTCGTAGACACTTTCCAGACTAATCGCTCGATACCACTTTTGTCACAACCTGCCCGGCCCGTGGATCGTGCCTTACCCGGCACCTGGTGATACAACATCAGAGAAAAACCAGCGGAAATAAAAACTTAAACATTCAAATAGACATGGATCAAGAAAAATAGGCCAACCAAAACGGTTGCCTTTCAACATATATAAATATAGACATTTGAACAGTTACAATCCTTACAACCCTGCCCACAACAGTGCTACAGACCTCTAAGATTTATACAACAACTATGACGGGACAGGGCCCCGCCATACCCCTGAATGTACAAGAACCTCTGCACTGTGGTAACATACCAAAAGATAAGCCTCAAGGAACGGAGCTTCCCAATACGCTGAAAAGTGATCCTAAACGCGGATCGACAACCGATGATTTCTACCTGCGGATTTAACGCACTTCGGGCGAGGTCGATAACAGTACCAAGTATGTGAAATCAGAATATCGTAAATGAAATCATAATAGTCTATATAAAGCAGGAGACATGTATGATAACCAAACTACAGTACACACATATAACAGTTATATCAAGTCAGGGACTCACGCCCTCCAAGTCATTACTCAAATATAACGATGGGTCTCACTCCCATAACATCAATCATGCCCGTGGAATACCTTCCTCACTGCCGGCAGTCTATGTTATGATAACACCAAGAAGTACACCTGAATACCAAGTCCTACCTGATGCCAAAGCCGTACTAACAATACAATACAACCAAACCACGAAGCTGACACGGGGCAAGTACGAAAGCCGACTACCAGATACCAAGGCCGAACAGTAAAACCTCATGGAGAGCTAGTCCATGGAATAACAATCCCAATGGAACCATACCCGTGCGCCACGCATCGTGTCAGTATGTCCAGAAGGAAACAACAAGACAACAATCCCAATGGAACCATACCCGTGCGCCACGCATCGTGTCAGTATGTCCAAAAGGAAACAACTAGACAACAATCAAAATGGAACCATACCCGTGCGCCACGCATCGTGTCAGTATTTCCAAAGCGATTAGCAAAAATAACACTATTAACAGGAGCGTACCCGTGGAATTCTCCGTCACTGCCGGCACGTCCGAGTAAGTTCTCAACAAGTCAACCGGCCCTCCATCGAGAGACGCGATAGTATAGAAACACAATTCTTACACAACAAAGGCTATCACAACAAGCATAGGCAAGTTTTATAGCAACAAGCATAGGCAAGTTATACATAACTCAAGGTACTTTCATTTTATGCCAAAGTCCGGGTTTTAACCCTAAAGTACTACGTACGTTAAATTCCTTTTAAGAGATCCATTCCTTTTATAAAAGCCACCCGATACCCGTAGTATAAAAATAGAGTGACTTACATCTTTTAGGTAAACCAAAACAACTTCCATACTTTCCTTTTTAAAACCAAATTAAGGCAATACCATGCCTTCTTTTTGGACCAAAACACTTCTCTTTTTAAAGTCAAGTTACCACATTAAAACCAATGATAAAACCCTTCTTTTGTTCTCATAAAGTCGTTATAACTAACTTCCCATAAAGCTGTTATAACACTTTATGTTTTAAACAAACTTAAGACAAAACAATGCCTTTCTTTTCCTTAGAGTTCCAGTTTGCCTAATTTCAATTACTCAAGTCTCTTTATTTTAGAAAAGTTTCATAGTTCGATGTCTTAATCTCCTTTAAAACAATTGAGTAACATATGCCATAGGCGTGAGCAGTTTATTCTTGTTTATAACCATTTATTAAAGCAGCCATGATCTAGAAAATGTAATATCATTTTGTCTCATCTTAGCTTCTATGCAGATTGAGGTTTCTACTGGTTTTAATACAATACTTCATTATTCAATACATTTTCCTTTATTAACGCTGCAGTGGTTTGTCGATATTCATTCTGATTTCCGAAATCAGTAAAACGTTATTCCTTTTAAAACCAAGTACTCATTACTCACGAATGAGGTTTCACACTCTTAACAAACTTCATATCAATACAATTAAGTCAAGTCTCTTATCTTTTAAGATTAAGTCTCTTAACTTCTAAAAATCAGTAAACCATTCTTTTTATCTCTCTTAAGACGTTATACCTAACTTCTCATAAAGCTAGTATAACTCTTATGTTTTCAAAACCAAGTATTACTCTTCTTTCAAAAAGGTTTCTTATTTCTTTTGAAATACTTCAAGATTCTTCTTATTCAGGCTTAAGTCAAAAGAAATTGCCGTAACACTATATTCAGTTAACACACGTACGTCTACCGTACTATATATATTCCTTTTAAAATAATTCAAGGTTCTTATTATTCAGGCTTAAGTCAAAAGACATTGCCGTACAACTATATTCAGTTAGCACACGTACGTCTACCATATTATATATACATATTATTCAGGCTTAAGTCAAAAGACATTGCCACACGTACGTCTACCGTACTATATGTATTCTTTTTAAAATACTTCATGCTCAAGAGTATAGGAAGAATCACATACCTTGCGACGATTATCGACTATAAGCAAAACGCTCCACGGCTATAACCCGACTAGCCTTGTCCACCTTCCAAGTAGTTCATGCTACTCGCAGAACATTCAACCAATAAGGTTATCAGACTACTGTAAATACAGTCCTATGTAAGTACAGTTTAATCTTCTACTCTAATATTCTTCTGATGTGATTTCAGTTCAAGTCTTTTCTGTAATATCCTTCTATTACAGTTCAATTCTCTTCTATGAATCTTATATTCATTTATATACTACTACAGTATGTAATTCCTAATTACAATAGAAGGACAATAGTATTTACCTCGATAAGCCCAAAAATTATCCAAGTTTAAAGTCGATCCTGAGCAACGTTAAGCTCCTACTCCGTGCGCTCCAACCCGTTCCAAACAACCCTTAGAAGTTCTAACCAACTTCTACTCAGTTACTTCAACTATCAATGAAGATTTCCTTAGGGTTTCGTTTAGTGGCTAAAGGAAGTATAATAATATTTCTGGGCTTTTAGTATAGGTATAACCTTGGAATACTACAAGGTATAAGGGCTAAGGTATTTAGGGCATTATAACAATACTTGGAGAAGTATTTCTCAACCAAAGGGGGGGTGTATTTTCGGCTAGCACAACTAGGCTAGGGGGGTAGGCTCGGCTAGAACCACTAGGCAAGGGGGGGTACTTGGCCGAGGGCCTCTCAAAAGGGGGAGGGGGGTGTGGCGGACGAAAGCTCAAGAGGGAGGGAGTATTTTGAGACTTAGAAAGATTGCTCAAGTTTGGATGAAGAAAGTCTTCAACTTAGAGGGGTATTTATAGGTCAAGCAATGGCCAACCAATGGCCAAGATCAAGCCAAGTACCATGCAAGTGTAGGGCTAGATTTAAGCCAAGTGCACCTTATCCATCTACCACACCAACTTGCACAAAATATCCTACCAACTAAAGTAGCCCAAATCGTCCATTACCGCCCACACTCTCTTCCAATGTGAGGGTTACACATGTCACCCTCCCGTTGGTCCAAAATGCTTCGTCTCTCGGAAAAATCCGCAAAAATAATAAATGACATAGCCGGAATTTTCCCTTCGCAAGTTCTCAGAAACGTTTATTTAAAACGACTCTTTCTACTGTGCCCAAATTTCGAACCTATGCCTACTTTAAGGCTCAAATTATTATACGTACGCCCTTACGTACATACTCTGGAAATACGGGGTATAACAGAAATTTTGGAAAGAAAGAAAGATGTGATTTTTCGACGAAATATTTTGGACGAGTCGGGGGGCGACACGTGTCACCCCCATGTGGCACCTTGGCCGAAATGGGCTAACAAGTGGCAAGCCACTTGTCTAGCAATTTCGTTGGCCATGTGGTGTGGTGGGACCCACACACACATGGCCCAATCTTGACCCTACACTTACCTTGATCTTGACCCTTGATTCTTCTATAAATACCCCCTTAGGTTGAAGAGTATTTCATCCACACTTGAAGACTTTCCAAAGCCAAATATACTCCTGTTATACCCCGTATTTCTAGAGTATGTACGTGTGGGCGTACGTAGAAAAGTTTGAGCCTTAAAGTTAGGAAAGATTCGAAATTTTGTGCACAACCCCCGTAAAGAATCGTTTTTCGACGAAACGTTTTAGAGAACTTGCAGAGGGAAAATTACGGCTATGTCATTTATTATTTTTGCGGATTTTTCCGAGAGATGAAATATTTTGGACCAACGAGAGGACGACACTTGTCACCCTCAAGTGGCGGGTGGTGGACGATTTTGGGACGTTTTCTCCCTTGTTTTGTGGCTTGTTTTGTGGCATGTTTTGTGGCCTAATCCTTGGGTCTTTGTTTGTGAGGGATTTGTGGAGTAGGGTTAGGGGCACTTGGGCAAATCTTGGCCCTCCACTTGCCCCCCACTTGGCTTGATCATGGCCCTTGGTTTCCCTATAAATACCCCCCCCCCCCTTTGTGAAGACTTCTTCATCCAAAAATGTTCTAAGTCTTGAAATCCTCCCTCCCTTCTTGTTGTGTTCGTCCAAAGCCTCCCCCTCTTCCCCTTTGAAAGGCCCTTGGCCGAGAGTTCCCCCCCCTCCTAGTGGTGTTGGCCGAGGGGTACACCCCCCCTTGCCTTGTTGTTCTCGTAAAGTACACCCCCCTTGGTAGAAAAGTATTCTCCAAGTATTGTTACTATACCAAAATACCTTAGCCTTATACCTTGTAGTATTCCAAAAGTTACCTCTATACGTAGAGCCCGAAAATACTATCTTTTGTCCTTTTAGTCTCAAACCAAAACCCTAAGGAAAATCTTCATAGCAAGTTGAAGTATTAAGTAGAAGTTGCGTAGAACTTCTAAGGGTTGTTTGGAGCGTTGAGCGCCGAGTTGAGCTAAACGTTGCTCGGGATCGACATTTAAACTTGGATAATTTTGGGCTTGTCGAGGTAAATCACACGACCAACCGGCCGTGGATCGTGCCTTACCCCGGGCACCCAAGTAGACATACATCAGAGTAATCAGCGGAACATAAAACAAGACATGAAATAACAAGAAGTGTAAAACAGTAATCTGAGAAAACTTGCCCTTCTGCATATATATAAAACAACTTAAAATCGAACAGTTACATCCCATTACAACTCGCCACAACAAGATTACTGCACCTCTAAGAATGATATGATAACAATGGCGGGACGGGCCGCCATACCTGAATGTAGCACCTACAACAACGGGGACTATACCAAGATAAGCCTCCGAGAAACGGAGCTTCCCAAACGCCGAATCGTGACCACATGAGCGAGGATCAACACTAGTGTACCTCTACTGCGGCATGAACGCAGCCGAAGGAGGTCGATAACAGTACCAAGTATGTGAACAAAAATATCAGAAATGAAATCATAGCGGTCTATATAAAGCAGAGACATGTATGATAACCAAACTACGCCACAATAAATAGCGATCATGTCAAGTCGTGACTCACGCCTCAAAGTCATCACTCAAATATAACTATGGGTCTCACGCCCACAACATCAATCATGCGTGGAATACCTTCCTCACCGGCGATCTATGATATAAAAGTACCAAGGAACACACATGAACACGAGTCCCACTGTGTCATAATAAAGCTGACGGTAAGTGCGAAGGCATAGCCGACTACTAACACCTACAATACTAACAAGGTCATAAATCAGATCATAAGATCTGTCTAGACCGCCACATGATCGGCCGCCACACGCGCGCAGTATCAAATGCGCGTAGCCTCGAACTTCCCGCAGCTCTGCATAGGCCAACCTCATAGGCCCGCATGAGGTATTCCCGCATCGAGGGTAGCTACTCCCCGGCATCGCCCGGACTCGTAGTCCGCATGGCCACATAGACCGCATGACCATAAAGGCCGCACACTAACTCGAACTCGTAGCTCGCATAGGTCCCCGACCCGCATGAGGTATTCTCGAATCATAGTCCTGCATCACCGAGATATACCCCGCATCGGAGGCGACAACCCCCGGGATCATGTCAAGGTGAGTGGTACAATACCAACATAACGGCTGATCGTTAAACAACATAAGCGCGATCGAGGGAAACCCCTTTACACAAACATCACAAGATACTAACACATGTAGCATCCTAACATGTTTACTTATCAAACCAACAAGAAAGTATTACAAGGCTATCACAAACCAACGCAATCAAGTTATTCACACAAGGTACTTTCTACTTTATGTTAAACAAGTTCGGGTTTTTATCCCCAAAGTACTTCATACATTAACTCTTTAAAGATCCGTTTCTTTCACAAAAGTCACACCATACCCGTAGTATAAAAATAGAGTGACTATCTTTTTAAGTAAACCAAATCACTTCTCTTTGTAAAATCAAGTAACAACATTCTTTTCCAAACGTTCAAGTTTGCCTAATTTTAAATACTCAAGTTTCTCATTTTCGAAAGGTTTCGTAGTTCATAGTTTTAATCACTTAATGATATAATTCTCTTTTAAAACCATTTGAGAAACATGTGCCTTATATATGAGTAGGTTATTCTTGTTTATAACAATCTTATAATAGCAGCCATGATCTAGGAAATGTAATATCATTTTGTCTCATCTTAGCTTCTATGCAGATGGGGGTTTCTACTGGTTTTAATAATACTTAAATAGTCAATACATTTCCCTTTATTAGCTTCTGTGGTCCTGCTCGATACTTATTACGATTTCCAAATCAGAAACATTATTCCCTTTAAAAACCAAGTACTAATTACTCACAAATGAGGTTTCACACTTTTTAACAAAATTCAGATTAATTCAAGTCTCTTATCTTTTAAGATCAAGTCTCTTAACTTCTTAAATCAATCAATCATTCTTTTTATCTCTCTTAAGCCGTTATACCTAACTTCCCATAAAGCTAGTATAACTCTTAAGCTTTTAAAACCAAGTATTACTCTTACATTAAAAATGATTCAAGATTCTTTGAAATACTTCAAGATTATTCAGGCTTAAGTCAAAAGACATTGCCGTAATTATTATTCAGGCTTAAGTCAAAAGACATTGCCGTAATTATTATTCAGTTAACACACGTACGTCTACCGTACTATATATATTTTAAAATATCATGCTCAAGAGTATAGGAAGAATCACATACCTCGCGACGATTATCGACTATTAGCAAAACGCTCCACGGCTATAACCCGGCTAGCCTTGTCCACCTTTCAAGTAGAACATGCTACTTGTAGAACATTCAACCTATAAAGGTTATACAAGTCTATAAAAGTCTAGACTACTCTGTAGATCATTCTTCTGATGTGATTTCAGTTCAAGTCTTTTCTGTAATATCCTTCTATTACAGTTCAATTCTCTTCTTTGAATCTTATATTCATTTCCATATTACTACAGTATGTAATTTCCAATTACAATAGGGGGACAAGATATTTACCTCGATAAGCCCATAATTATCCAAGTTTAAATGTCGATCCTGAGCAACGTTTAGCTCCTACTCTGGGCGCTCCAACCCGCTCCAAACAACCCTTAGAAGTTTCTAAACAACTTCTACTTAGCACTTCAACCAACTATGAAGATTTTCCTTAGGGTTTCGGTTTGAGACAAAAAGGACATAAGGTAGTATTTCCGGGCTCTACGTATAGAGGTAACTTTTGGAATACTACAAGGTATAAGGCTAAGGTATTTTGGGTATAGTAACAATACTTGGAGAGTATTTTCTACCAAGGGGGGGGGGGTGTTTCACGAGAACAACACTCAAGAGAGGGGGGGTACTTCTCGGCCAAAGGCCACTAGGAAGGGGGGGAAGGGTTTCGGCCAAGGGCCTTCTCAAAGGGGGAGGGGGACTCTTGGACGAGACACTACACTAAGGGGGAGGAAGAGAGCTTTCAAGACTTAGAAGTTTGGATGAAGAAGTCTTCACAAAGGGGGGGTATTTATAGGGAAACCAATGGACAAGATCAAGCCATGTGGGGGGCAAGTGGAGGGCCAAGATCAAGCCAAGTGCACCCTAACCCTACTCCACAAAACAAGGCACAAAACAAGGCACCAAACATGGCACAAAATAAGGCACAAAACATGGCCAAAAACCGTGACCCATCGGCCAACTAGCACGCCCACTTGAGGGTGACAAGTGTCACCCTCCCGTTGGTCCAAAATATTTCGTCTCTCGGAAAAATCCGCAAAAATTATAAATGACATAGCCGCATTTTTCCCCTCGCAAGCTTTGTAAAACGTTTCGTCGAAAAACGATTCTTTTCGGTAGTTGTGAACAAAATTTCGACCCTTGCCTACTTTAAGGCTAAAACTTCCAGACGCACGCCCCACGCATACTGCGGAAATACTGGTATAACATTCTCCTCCTTAGAAACATTTGTCGAATGTTCCTTCTAAGTCTCCGCATGCATAACGATGAAGTTCCCCTTAACTTAAACAAGTTGCCAATGCCACACATGGCCACAAAATAACACACGCTCCAATACTTAATCCAAGTCTACTAGGAATCACCTCTATGTTCTCAACACATGCTCGCTTCTTCCCTTACTCGCATCTTTCTCGAACACTTGAACTCTTTCTCATAACTTACCACATTCCTGTTACTGCTTCAGTTTCCAAAACTCTGGGTTACTACCTCTAACTTGGTCATCATTAACTGGGAACACTCTGGATGGATCTCCGATACTCTTCCGAACATAACAACATGAAAGATCGGACGTACTGCTTCCTACGTCGGACGACAATACTAACATATAGGAAACCTGGCCTACTCTTCACATAATCTGAAAAGGACCAAAGTAACTCGGGCTAAGTTTCCTCTGTTTTCCAAAACTCGTCACACCCTTCCGGGGTGGTACCTTCGAGAAGACCCACCGTCAACCTGAACTCCAAGCGTCGTCGCCGATTATCCGCACGACTTCTGTTGAATCTGAGCTGCCGATAACCTCTCCTGGATAGGCTTCACCCTATCCACATCCTGCCGAAATAAATATGAACCAACTATCTGCACTTTGCCAACATCGAACCAATCGACCGGCAACTTACAATTCCGCCCCATACAAGGCGTCATAAGGCAACATCCGAATACTGAAATGGTAGCTAAAAACACTCCCTCAACAGGAGGCAACAATCCTTACAGCTACCCCTGAAATCAAAACACTGGCCCGAGGATGAATGCGATACGGAGACTCACCGGAGTTCCTACTCTGCCTGGTAAAACTCCCAGAAAAAGAAATAGCCATAACCTGGGCTTCACTGTCTGCCATAAGGTGAAAGTAGGCACCTCGTGCAGCCTCACAACTTTCCAGATATAACATCTCGCATAACCCTCTGCCGAGTAAACGGTCCCGACTAAAAGACAAGAGGGACTGTCCTCATCGGCCCAACTACTGGTCGAACGCATCCACGAACTCGCACGATGGTTAACTAAACTTGGGCCTAACACCCTCGTGACCCTACCACCTGGCGGGACCACCCCGAACTGACCCCATCACAAAACAGTCTGCGGGTTGACCCGCAACATGGCCTCAACCCGACCCACTTTCGCGCAAAACACTAGCTCCCCGATCCGGAACAATCTCACTAATCACGTTACGAAAACCTAGCGGCCTTCTTAGCTCAACTACCCTCTTTCATTCCACACTACTCAGGGACTTATCCCACAAATATATCCCATTTATACTATGCACTCCGATAAGGGTCAAACATAAAATAACTCTTTTACCCAAGATGGCCTTGCCTCTAAGGTCTCTACGTATAAAACTCTAAGGCTTACACTTACCTTATCCCCAATCTTACCCTTTAAATAACCATGATTTCTAATCACAACTAACACAATGCTATCTGGACATAACACTTAAGGGATACTCATCCTATCACACATACAAATCTCTAGAGGGTTAAGGATATACCTGTATCTACTGCTTCACTCCCCTCTGTCGTTCTAATCAGTCCTGCCCTATTGGGCGCATAGCTAAGGAAGGTGACGAACTAGCCACTGGTCCTGAAGGCTAAGTCTCTACATCCGCGCCACCTCTGGTCGGACAATTTCTCGAAAAATGGCCCTGCTGGCCGCAAGCAAAACAAGTACCAACAAAAGACGACATTCCCCGGGATGACGTCTGCCACACTGTGAACACTGGGGAAAAACTGAATCCGGCTGGCTGGAACCTACGTGTAGCTGTGAACCGGAAGCTCTGGAGCTCTGACCAACTCCGACTTGCCCCAAACGTCCTGAACCCTGTGGAGAACCACTCTGCTCTGGCGGAGGCGTATAACCAATCTGCTGCTGAGGCGGTTCGCCTCGAAAGTTACCAAAGGACCTTGCTGTTCTGGCCCTCTTCTGCTATCCTTGGTTAACCCGTCGATCTCTACGTTTCTCGGCCTGCTGTGCATAAGCCCGTACACAGGCCATGCTCAAGCCTAACTGAAGAATTACTCCTGCACGACCCTCTCTTAGATATTCATCAAGACTCGCGGTACATCGGTATACTCTCTGGTAGCCAAATCCATAGCTAGTAACAGGGTCGCCTCTTTGCAATCTATATTCTCCGTTCCCGGTCGTGGAACTGAAGGTTCATATATCATGGTCGCAGTAGGCACTGCTGCCGCTGTGCTAAACTCTGCTGAAATGGCGGCGTCGCAGAACTCCCGAATGAAGCACCACCCGGTGATGATTGGGCACTGCCATCGTAACCCTCAGATTTACTCGCAGCTCCCTCGGCTGCCTTGCCCTTCTGGGCCCGGGTTGCCTTACGCGGAGGCATAACGGTAAGGGAAAGAAATACGTTAGAGGGGTCCAACTTATAACACAGCTCTAAGCACGATCTCAGAGTGAGAAGAATGGAAACCAATCCTAAATATCCTATAGCCTCCTGATTATTGGTGTGGTGCACAACATACCGATAATCAAGACTCTACTGGATACGGTCTGTAGACACTTTCCGAGGATTAACTGCTCTGATACCACTTTTGTCACGACCCGAACCCGGGCCCGTGACTGGTGCCTTACCCCGGGCACCCAAGTAGACATACATCAGAGTAATCAGCGGAACATAAAACAAGACATGAAATAACAAGAAGTGTAAAACAGTAATCTGAGAAAACTTGCCCTTCGGCATATATATAAAACAACTTAAAACCGAACAGTTACATCCCATTACAACTCTGCCCACAACAGTACTACAGACCTCTAAGAATGATATGACAACAATGGCGGGACAGGGCCCCGCCATACCCCTGAATGTAAGCACCTACAACAACAGGGGACTATACCAAGATAAGCCTCCGGAGAAACGGAGCTTCCCAAACGCTGAACTGTGACCCTATGAGCGAGGATCAACACTGGTGTACCTCTACCTGCGGCATGAACGCAGCCCCCCGAAGGAGGTCAGTACAACAGGTACCAAGTATGTGAAACTGAAAAATACTGTAAATGAAATCATAGCAGTCTATATAAAACAGGAGACATGTATGATAACCAAACTACAGTTCACAATAAATAAGCAGTCATGTCAAGTCAGGGACTCACGCCCTCAAAGTCATCACTCAAATATAACTATGGGTCTCACGCCCACAACATCAATCATGCCCGTGGAATACCTTCCTCACTGCCGGCAGTCTATGATATAAAAGTACCAAGGAACACACATGAACACCAGGTCCCACCTGTGTCATAATAAAACCGTACGGGGTAAGTACGAAGGCATAGCCGACTACTAACACCCACAGTACTGTTATACCCCGTAAATTCTAGAAGTTAAGATAAGGACATACCAAGGATTATAAGATTGAAAGTTGAAAGATAAGTTGGCAAACATGGGTTGGATGGATTTGAGTTTACCTTGGAGTGTTGTACCCCAGTTGTTAAGAGTTTCGAGGTGTCTAAAAGCCTAATATGTAGTTCGTTAAATCTAGATCCCAACGCAACAAACCGTTCGTCGATAGGACATCGGAGTCAAAAGTTATGGAAGTTTCAAGTTTGGTGCTTGTGCAGCAGCAGCTTTTTGGTTCGAAGTGTGCGCGCGCCGAATCTGAGGCGCGCCGGTTGTTCTGGGGGTCCTTGGGGGTTGCAGCGCCGCGGCGCCGGAATGCAGGGCCGCGACGCCGGAATGCTGGAACTTTTTCTGAAGTGGCGCGGCGCGCCAAGGCGGGATTTTTCGCGATAAAAGGCTGAAATCAGGAGATATTTTGTTAAAAACCTATGGGAGGGTGACAAGTGTCCCTCCCATCCTTTTTGACCAGATGAGGGCCTATTTTAGGGCCAAGTCTTGGAAGACTTGGCCATTTCATTTCAAAACCCTTCCATGGAAAACCCTCTCCCTTCTCTCTAGTTTTTGGAAGAAAACCTAGCTTTAGAGGAGATTGTTGGAGCGGCGGCAAGAAGAAAAAGTGTGGGTAAACTTGTGGGTAACGCTGGTGGGCGATTTTGACGGAAAGAGGTGGAAGAAAAAGGGGCTTTTGTGGGCTATTCCTTAAGGTAAAAGTTTTCCCCTTTCTCTTGGTTATGAGCCTAAGGCTGTTATATTTTAGTAGTATAGATGTGAGCCTGAGGCTGTTTTATTTTAGTGGTTTAGAATTGAGCCTAAGGCTGTTATATTGTAGTAGTATAGAGTTGAGCCTGAGGCTGTTTTATTTTGAATAGATTTGGGTCTTGTTGTCTTGTTGAAGATGTCTAGGGCTAGATATCATGTTAGGCCTAAGGACTTGGATTGGAAAGTATTGAAAGGGATTTAAGAATTGGTTTATGGTTGGCCAAGAATGGCATGGAAAGTATTGGGTTATTTTGTATTATTGTGGGGCGTTTGGTTATTGAATTCGACCTTGAAAGAGGTGGCATAGTAAGTAAGAACAAAGGAAGTGCCGTCCAAATTACCGTAGAATCTAGGGACTTTGCACTTAGTTATTCTACGTTCGAAGCTAGAGTTTGATAGACGTTTCATGACCCTTATAGGATTGAAGTACTACGGTAGCATATTCTACTTAAGGGCGATAATACGGTGGAGCATTTTGCTTATTGTCGACAATCGTCGCGAGGTATGTGATTCTTCCTATCCTCTTCAGCATGACTATTTGTAAAATATATAGTGCGGTAGACGCACGTGTGTTAAAGGAATTTGATTTCCCTTTTGTATCTTGACTTGATATGAAGTGTTAAGGGCTTCATTGTGTGGAAATAGTAGTAAAGTCTTATCCGTTGGTAGCGGGTACTCGGTGGTTAAAGAATGAGCCCTATTGTTCATAAATGTTTATAGTGGTAATTGGTTGGTTTAAAACATAAAGTGTTATAACGGTTTTATGGGAAATTTGTTATAACCACTTTATGTAGTTAAAAGAATGGTTTGTCGATTTCAAAAGATAAGAGACGGACTTGTAATTGACCTAATTGGTGTTGAAAAGTATAAAACCTAATTCGTGAGAAATGAATACTTGGTTTTTAAAAAGAATAACGTTACAAATTTCGGAAATGGGAATAAGGATCGAACAAGCCAATGCAGCGTCGATAAAGGAAAGAAGTAATGACATTAATCATATTAAAACCAGTAGAAACCTCCATCTGCATAGAAGCTAAGATAAGACAAAATGGCATTACATTTCCTAGATCATGGTCATCTAATGAGAATTATTGAAATCAAGTTCGATTTTCCTAAAAGTTTCAAAGTAAGGAACTCGTTTTCTAATAGAAAAGAGACTTAAGAATTTGAAGTATTTTGGTTTAAAAGAAAGGCATGATTTTGTCTTGACTTGTTTTATTAATCATAAAGTGTTGTAATAGCTTATTGGGAAGTTAGTTATAACGACTTTATGAAAAATAAAGAAATGGACTCATTATTGGATTTTAGAATGGTAACTTGATTTTGGAAAAAGGGAAGTAACTCGTTTTCAAATATTGAACTCCTTGTGATGGAAAAACATAAGTGACTTGTTTATAAAAGGTAGGAGTACCTTGATCCTAAAGGGGTTAAGTACTTGGGTGTTAAATGGTATACTTGATGTTGTGTTAAGAAGTATTTATAGTACCTTGAGTTGTGTGTACTAGCCTATGCTTGTTGTGGTAGCCTTTGTTGTGCAAGTGTTTGGTTGTGTGCTACCGAGTCTCTCGATGGAGGGCCGGCTATCTGGTTGATTGATGGACATGCTGACACGTTGGGTAGCCCACGGGTATGCTTCCACTGTATCGATCCTCTTGGACATGCTGACACGTTGGGTAGCCCACGGGTATGCTTCCATTAGGAGTGTTATCTGGTTAGTTGTTTGGACATACTGACACGTTGGGTAGCCGGGTATGCTTCCATGAGTATCATCTTGTTATTTCCTTTGGGCATACTGACACGTTGGATGGTCCACGGGTATGGGCCCATTAGGACGGTTCCAGGGCCATGCTTATACCGAGGTGAGATGCCGGGGCATGCGGCCATTGTGCGGGTTAAATTCCCGGGTTGTATTTGAGTGATGATTTCACGGGCATGAGTCCCTATCTTGATATGACTGCTTATATATTGTGGTGTTGTAATTTGGTTATCATACATGTCTCCCGCTTTATATAGACTATTATGATTTCATTCACGATATTACTGATTTCACATACTTGGTACTGTTATCGACCTCTCCTGGGGTGCGTTCATGCCGCGCGAGTTGAGGTACATAGCTTGTCGATCCACTCTCTTAGGATCGTTGTTGGTTCTCGGAAAGCTCCATATCTCCTAAGCTTCTCCGTGGTACGGTTCCTCAAGTAGTAGGCTTTTGTATATTCAGGGCATGGCGGGGCCCCGTCCGTCATTATGGTTTCAAAATTCTTAAGTGCAGCCTTTGTTGTGGCGAGTTTGTAAGGGATGTCGCTCAAGTTTTAATTTATGTACAAAAAGGTAACCGTTGGGTTAGCTCGCTTTCTTATTTCACTGCTTTATATGTTTAAGTTTTTTTTTCCGCCGTTTTCTCGATGTTGTATCAATAGGGTGCGGGTAAGGCACGATCCACGGGCCGGTTGGTCGTGACAAGTACTAACAAGGTCATAAATCGTATCATAAGATCTGCAGACCGCCACATGATCGGCCGCCACACGCGCAGATCAAATGCGCGTCTAGCCTCGAACTTCCCGCACTCGCGATAGGCCAACCTCATAGGCCGCATGAGGTATTCCCATCGAGGGTAGCTACTCCCGGCATCGCCCCGACTCGCGATCCGCATGGCCACATAGACCGCATGACCATAAAGGCCGCACACTAACACGGAACTCGTAGCTCGCGCCGGTCCCCTGGACCCGCATGAGGTATTCTCGAATCATGGTCCTGCATCGCCGAGATATACCCGCGACGGAGGGCAGCTTAACCCCCGGGATCATGTCAAGGTGAGTGGTACAATACCAACATAACGGCTGATCGTTAAACAACATAAGCGCGATCGAGGGAAACCCTTTTACACAAACATCACAAGATACTAACACACGTAGCATCCTAACATGTTTACTTATCAAACCAACAAGAAAGTATTACAAGGCTATCACAAACCAACACAATCAAGTTATTCACACAAGGTACTTTCTACTTTATGTTAAACAAGTTCGGGTTTTTATCCGCAAAGTACTTCATACATTAACTCTTTAAAGATCCGTTTCTTTCACAAAAGTCACACCATACCCGTAGTATAAAAATAGAGTGACTATCTTTTTAAGTAAACCAAATCACTTCTCTTTGTAAAATCAAGTAACAACATACTTTTCCAAACGTTCAAGTTTGCCTAATTTTAAATACTCAAGTTTCTCATTTTCGAAAGGTTTCGTAGTTCATAGTTTTAATCACTTAATGATATAATTCTCTTTTAAAACCATTTGAGAAACATGTGCCTTATATATGAGTAGGTTATTCTTGTTTATAACAATCTTATAATAGCGGCCATGATCTAGGAAATGTAATATCATTTTGTCTCATCTTAGCTTCTACATGCGGATGGGGGTTTTCTTGGTTTAAATAATACTTAAATAGTCAATACATTTCCCTTTATTAGCGCACGTGGTGCATTCGATACTTATTCTGATTTCCAAAATCAGTAAAACATTATTCCCTTTAAAAACCAAGTACTCATTACTCACGAATGAGGTTTCACACTTTTTAACAAAATTCAGATTAATTCAAGTCTCTTATCTTTTAAGATCAAGTCTCTTAACTTCTTAAATCAATCAATCATTCTTTTTATCTCTCTTAAGCCGTTATACCTAACTTCCCATAAAGCTAGTATAACTCTTAAGCTTTTAAAACCAAGTATTACTCTTCTGTTAAAAATGATTCAGTATTCTTTTGAAATACTTCAAGATTATTCAGGTTTAAGTCAAAAGACATTGCCGTAATTATTATTCAGGCTTAAGTCAAAAGACATTACCGTAATTATTATTCAGTTAACACACGTACGTCTACCGTACTATATATATTTTAAAATATCATGCTAAAGAGTATAGGAAGAATCACATACCTCGCGACGATTATCGACTATTAGCAAAATGCTCCACGGCTATAACCCGGCTAGCCTTGTCCACCTTTCAAGTAGAACATGCTACTTGCATAACATTCAACCTATAAAGGTTATACAAGTCTATCAAAGTCTAGACTACTCTGTAGATCATTCTTCTGATGTGATTTCAGTTCAAGTCTTTTCTGTAATATCCTTCTATTACAGTTCAATTCTCTTCTTTGAATCTTATATTCATTTTCATATTACTACAGTATGTAATTTCCAATTACAATAGGGGGACAAGATATTTACCTCGATAAGCCCATAATTATCCAAGTTTAAATGTCGATCCTGAGCAACGTTTAGCTCCTACTCTGGGCGCTCCAACCCGCTCCAAACAACCCTTAGAAGTTTCTAAACAACTTCTACTTAGCACTTCAACCAACTATGAAGATTTTCCTTAAGGTTTCAGTTTGAGACAAAAAGGACATAAGGTAGTATTTCCGGGCTCTACGTATAGAGGTAACTTTTGGAATACTACAAGGTATAAGGCTACGGTATTTTGGGTATAGTAACAATACTTGGAGAGTATTTTCTACCAAGGGGGGGTGTTTCACGAGAACAACACTCAAGAGAGGGGGGGTACTTCTCGGCCAAAGGCCACTAGGAAGGGGGGAAGGGTTTCGGCTAAGGGCCTTCTCAAAGGGGGAGGGGGACTCTTGGACGAGACACTACACTAAGGGGGAGGAAGAGAGCTTTCAAGACTTAGAAGTTTGGATGAAGAAGTCTTCACAAAGGGGGGGTATTTATAGGGAAACCAATGGACAAGATCAAGCCATGTGGGGGGCAAGTGGAGGGCCAAGATCAAGCCAAGTGCACCCTAACCCTACTCCACAAAACAAGGCACAAAACAAGGCCCCAAACATGGAACAAAATAAGGCACAAAACATGGCCAAAAACCGTGACCCATCGGCCAACTAGCACGCCCACTTGAGGGTGACAAGTGTCACCCTCCCGTTGGTCCAAAATATTTCGTCTCTCGGAAAAATCCGCAAAAATTATAAATGACATAGCCGCATTTTTCCCCTCGCAAGCTTTGTAAAACGTTTCGTCGAAAAATGATTCTTTTCGGTAGTTGTGAACAAAATTTCGACCCTTGCCTACTTTAAGGCTAAAACTTCCGTACGTACGTCCTTACGTACATACTCTGAAAATACGGGGTATAACAAATACGCTTGACCTTCTTTTGTAATTAGAGTTTACATACTGTTGAAGTATAAGAATTAAGTATAAGTTATATACAAGGAAGGTATATAAGAAGAGAATTGAACTGTACTTACATAGGACTGTATCTACAGTAGACTTGTGAAGTTTGGCGGGTAGGGAAGTGCTGCCCAATTTTCCGTAGAATCTTGTATCTAGAATTATCCTACCGAGTAGTCTAGACATTGATAGACTTGTATAACCATTATAGGTTGAAGTACTGCGAGTAGCGTATTCTACTCGAAGGGTGGAAAAGGCTAGCAGGATTACAGTACTTTGGAGCTATTTGCTAATAGTCGATAATCGTCGCGAGGTATGTGATTCTTCCTATACTCTTGAGCATGATATTTTAAAGAGTATATATATAGTAAGGTAGACGTACGTGTGTTAACTGAATGTAGTATTACGGCAATGTCTTTTGACTTAAGCCTGAATAATAAGAATCTTGAAGTATCTTTAAAGAGTATATATATAGTACGGTAGACGTACGTGTGTTAACTGAATGTAGTGTTACGGAAATGTCTTTTGACTTAAGCCTGAATAATAAGATTCTTGAAGTATTTCAAAAGAATTAAGAATCCTTTTTGAAAGAAGAATAATACTTGGTTCGAAAGCTTAAGAGTTATACTAGCTTTATGGGAAGTTAGGTATAATGACTTAAGAAAGATAAAAAGAATGGTTTATCGCTTTTAAGAAGTTAAGAGACTTGATCTTAAAAGATAAGAGACTTGACTTAATTGAATTGATATGAAAGTTGTTAAGAAGTGTGAAACCTCATTCGTGAGTAATGAGTACTTGGTTTTTAAAGAATAATGTTTTACTGATTTCGGAAATAAGAATAAGTAAGGAACTTGATTTCTAAAAGAGACTTGAGGAAATTAAAGAGTTTTTGGTTTAAAAGAAAGGCATTGTTTTGTCTTAAAATTGGTTTAAGACATAAAGTGTTATAACATCTTTATGGGAAGTTGGTTATAACGACTTTATGAAAATGAAAGAATGGTTTTATCATTGGTTTTAAAATGGTAACTTGACTTTAAAAGGAGAAGTGTTTTGGTCTAAAAAGAAGGCATGGTATTGCCTTAATTTGGTTTTAAAAGGAAAGTATGGAAGTTGTTTTGGTTTACTTAAAAGATGTTAGTCACTCTATACTGCGGGTATCGGGTGACCTTTGTAAAAGAAATGGATCCTTTAAAAAGAGTTTAACATACGTAGTACTTTGGGGTTAAAACCTGGACTTTGGCATAAAATGAAAGTACCTTGAGTTGTGTGTAACTTTCCTATGTTTGATAGCCTTGTTGTGCAAAGTGTTGTATTCTTATGTTACCGCGTCTCTCGAATGGAGGGCCGGTCGTGTTATTCTTGATCATTTTGGACATACTGACACGATGGGTGGCCCACGGGTATGCTTCCACTATGATAGTCCATGGGCATACTGACTCGATGGATGGTCCACGGGTATGCGGCCATGATGAGGGTTTGTTTCCCTGTTGATAGTGTTATTCCATGGACTAGCTCTCCATGAGGTTTTTACTGATCGGCCTTGGTATCTGGTGGTCGGCCAGACTTGCCCGCCTCGTGGCTGATTCGGCCTTGGTACCTGGTAGTTAGCCCTCGCACTTGCCCCGTTCAGTGTAGTGACGAAGTCTCGTGTCACGTCCTTGGTACCTGGTAGTTAGCCCTCGTACTTGCCCGGTCGCCTCGTGACACGCGGCCTTGGTATCCGTAGTCGGCTTCAGACTTGCCCGTGTCAGCTTCGTGGTTTGGTTGTATAGTATTGTTAGTACAGACTTGGTGTTCATGTGTACTCTGTGGTGTTATTATATCATAGACTGCCGGCAGTGAGGAAGGTATTCCACGGGCATGATTGATGTTGCGGGCGTGAGACCCATAGTTATATTTGGGTGATGACTCTGAGGGCGTGAGTCCCTGACTTACATGACTGCTTACTTATTGTGAACTGTAGTTTGGTTATCATACATGTCTCCTGCTTTATATAGACTGCTATGATTTCATTTACAGTATTTTCAGTTTCATATACTTGGTACCTGTTGTACTGACCTCCTTCGGGGGGCTGCGTTCATGCCGCAGGTAGAGGTACATCGGTTGTTGATCCTCGCTCTTAGGATCACAGTTCAGCGTTGGGAAGCTCCGTTTCTCCGGAGGCTTATCTTTGGTATGTTACCCTGAGTTGTAGGTTCTTGTACATTCAGGGGTATGGCGGGGCCCTGTCCCGTCATGTTGTATAAAAACTCTTAGAGGTGCAGTAATCTTTGTTGTGGGCGTGGTTTGTAAAAAGGATTAAAGCTTCGGTTTGAAAGATTTGTATACATATATTTTATTGGAAGTAACCGTTTGGTTGCTTTGTTTTATGATCTTATCTCTTGTTTCATGTTTAAGTTTTATTTTCCGATTTTCTCTCGATGTTGTATCACTAGGGTGCCCGGTAAGGCACGATCCACGCCCCGGATCGGGTCGTGACAAAAGTGGTATCGAGCGATTAATCCTCGAAAAGTGTCTACTGCATCGTGTCTAGTAGAGTCTTGATTATCGGTGTGTTGTGCACCATCTATAATCGTGAGTGCGCAGGACATTTAGGATTGGTTTCCATTCTTCTCATTCTGAGATCGTGCCTTAGAGCTGTGTTGTAAGTTGGACCCCTCTGACGTATCTCGTTTTTACCAGTTATGCCTCCGCGCAAGGCAACCGGGGCCCAGGTGGGCAAGGCAGCCGAGGAATCGCTAGTGAGATCTGAGAGGAGTACGAGGCGCGAACCGGCCGACACGAGATTGTGCTTCAGACGGCAAGTTTTGCGACGCCACCGGCCCCTGCAGAGTTTAGAGCCGCAGTGTTGGCTGCGAGACCACAAGACACGAGCCTCGGTCCACAGCCTGGAGCAGAGGAGATGGGTTACAAAGAGATGGCCCAGTTACTGGCCAGGATCGTGGCCAGACATGAGGATAGGCTGGACGCAGCAGTTCCAGTAGCACCCGTGGTTCACCCGAGATCGGATAGTTTGCGGCTACGGGACTTTCTGAGTTGTAGCCCGCCAGAGTTCTACGGGTCGAGGCCTGAGGATGATCCGCAGGAGTTCATCCGACAGTTACAGAGGATCATGAGAGTGATCAAGGCTTCGGAGACCGAGTCGGTGGTCTTAGGTTCGCATCGGCTGCGTGATACTGCAGTCGACTGGTTTGATTCGTGGGAGCTGTCCCGGGGAGAGTATGCACTCCCAGCCGTATGGGATGAGTTTCCAGGGCCATTTCTTGCACATTTCTTGCCTCCACAGATGAGGAGGGCTCGGGCCGACAGATTTTTGACGTTGAGGCAGAACGGGCGTACAGTTCGGGAGTACAATGTGGAGTTCGACTCTTTGGCTCGGTATGTCCCCGCTGTAGTAGCTGATATGGAGGAAAGATGTCACGCCCCGAACCCCGGGCCCGTGACTGGTGCCCTACCTGGGCACCCTTCTACCTTAACAACTAAGTAAACTGCGGAAATTAAATAACACCTTTTTTTTTTTAAAACCAATAGTACGTGTAAGGGCAAAGCCGACAAGGCTGCCATATAATATACATAAACAAAAGACCCAACACTTTACACGAGTCCAATCCCACATATGAATACAGACCTCTAAGAGTTATACTGCACTATGACGGGACAAGGCCCCGCCGTACCCATAACTGTATAAAAGCCTGTACTGAAAGAACTCATACCAAAAAGATAAACTCGAATGAAGGAGCTATCCAAAACTCGAAAGCGGTCCTACACTGCCGATCACCAAACAACAGTACCTAAACTGCGGCATGAACGCAGCCCAAGGAGGTCAAGACGAAGAATGTACCAAGTATGTGGCGAAATCACGTAAATGAAATCATAATAGTCTATACAAAGCAGGAGACATGTATGATAACCAAACTACAGTACTCAATATATAAGCAGTTATGTCAAGTCAGGGACTCACGCCCTTCCAGTCATCACTTAAATATAACAATGGGTCTCACGCCCACAACATCAATCATGCGTGGAATACCTTCCTCACTTCCGAGCATGATATAATCACACCAAGAAGTACACATGAACACTAGGTCCCACCGTGTCATAACAATCGCATTAACAATACTATACAACCAAACCACGGTCGACACGGCAAGCACGAAAGCCGACTACCGATACTCAAGGCGTGTCACGTGGCCGGGCAAGTACGAGGGCTAACTACTGTGTACCAGGCGTGTCACGAGACTTCGCCACACATCGAACGGGGCAAGTGCGGCTAACTACTGGTACCAAGGCGAATCACCACGAGGCAGGGGCAAGTCGAAAGCCACCACCGGATACCAAGGTCAAACCTCATGGAGAGCTAGTCCATGGAACAACAATCCTAATGGAACCATACCCGTGGGCCACCCATCGTGTCAGTAGGTCCAAAAGGATACAACAAGACAAAAATCACAATGGAAACATACTCGTGGGCCACCCATCGTGTCAGTATGTCCAAAGCGATTAACAAAATAACACTCCTAATGGAAACATACCCGTGGGCCACCCATCGTGTCAGTATGTCCATCAACCAAGAACAACATGACCGGCCCTCCATCGAGAGACGCGGTAACATAAGAATACAACACTTGCACAACAAGGCTATCACACGCAAGCATAGGCAAGTTACACACAACTCAAGGTACTTTCATTTTATGTCAAAGTCCGGGTTTTAACCCTAAAGTTCTACATACATTTAATCCTTTCAAAACGATCCCTTTTTACGTAATACAACTCGATACTATTTTCCGTAGTACCAAACACGTTCATGTTTAAATCAAGTACTTTATACTTTTTAAACCAAGTGGCTTACACTTTTAAAACGATGCCAAGTATACTTTTAAAACCCAAGTAACTAACTCTTTAAGATCAAGGTACTCCTACCTTTTAAAACCAAGCCACTTATATTTTTCTCATCAAGAAAAGTTCGATATTTGAAAATAAGTTACTTATACTTTTTAGAGACTCATTTCAAAGCTTGAACCCAAGTAACTTCAAATTTTCACAATCTAGGCAACTTATGCCCAAAATCAAAATAGACAACTTTCTAAACCTTCCATAAATCCGTTATAACCAACTTCCCATAAAGCCGTTATAACCCTTATGGTTTTTAGACAATTTCATACTTTTTATAACCAAGAATCACAAACTTTCAAATCAAGTTTCTTAACTTTCAAAATACTTCAAATCTCTTAATATTTAGAAAACAAGTTTCTCCCACTTTTAAACCTCAAGTAACTCACACCTTTTAAAACAAGTTACTTCTCTTTAAATCATGTCATTTCTCCTCTTTTAAAAACAATTTAGTAAATCACTCCTTTGACTTCCCTAAAGCCATTATAATGACCTTTAGGCTTTGGAACTAAGGCACTAGCCAAAAGATTCGGAAACCACTTCCTTTTCAAGACTCTATGTACTTTCGGTAAAACACTTTCACTCTTTAAGAATCCAAACTTCACTAAGGCAATGGATTATACAACTTACAATTAAAACATCAAAGTACAATCAAAGAAGTACATAGAACACATTCTACTTTAGGCAAGCCAAATACAACCAAGGAATGGATCATTTAAGGAGTAGAACTTACTTTCTTTAACTTAAGGAATCATGCTAGAAGAGGAGATAGTTCACATACCTTTTCGGCTAAATCCACAAGCTAAGCCGAATACGTCGTACGTAGAAGTGTCAACCTATAATGGTCACAACAAGACTATCAACTTCTAGTCTCTAATGTAGAATAATACTAAGTATACGGTCTCTAATTCTACGGAAAATCGGGCAGCACTTCCTTTGTTTCTACTCACTTTGCCACCTTTTTCAAGGTCGAATACAATAACCAACACGCCACATTTAAGGCTCAAAACAACAACCAAACCAAAGGGATTACACGCCTTACAATACGTGTAAAATTCCGCCACAATTAAATTCTAAGTATTTCCATAATCTAGCCATTCTCGGCCAACAACAACCACAATTCAAAGTCTTTTCCAATCCTTTTCCAAATTCCAAGTTCTAAGGTCTAACATGTTATATAGTTATAAACCACTTCAACAACTACAATTTCCTTCTTTATACAACACGACGACTTAAACTAATAATCGACTTGAATTGAAATTTTTAGGATAAACATGCTAGTTTTCGGATTAGGGTTCCAATAGCCAACACACTAATCCAACTACATAATATATAACTCATGCTTGCTAATATCCACAACTACAATGATAAGTAAACTTAATTACTAAAACGACAAGTTTATACCTTTCCAAGCCCTTAAAAAATTCCAAGAATCAAAGTCGCGCTTTAGCAATTCTTAGCTCCTTTCCTTAAGTTCCAATCCGCCCAAGCACTCCTAGAGGCCTATGAAGAACCCATCTTCAAGTTCCAACTTCAAAGTTGAAGAACTCCCATAGTTTCCGCCTTGCGACTAACGTGAAAATGCGTTTTTTCCGAAATCTTTCTATTGAGATATCCTTACAATACCCTTAGGGACATTGGGTTTAAGTCTTGTGAACAAAGGATCAAAATTACAATTTTTTTGTGTGGAAAAATGCATAAAGCCGAGAGCAACTTCTACTAGCACAAGGTTTCTCTAATTTTTCTAAGTGTTAAAGAGCTAGTCTTGCACTAGTAGGATATATATAACACATTGGAGGGTTAAGATTGCAACACATGAGTGGTTAGGATGAGTTTCACTAGGATCAAGCCCATGTGGCAAGTTGACTTGTCAACAATATCAAGCTTAGAAGACTTATCATCTACATAGGTTAAATGACCATCCTAACCTTGCAAATTTCGTCCAACATCAAGTGGGGGAGGTGCCACGTGTCGCCCTCCCATTCGTCCATAAAATTCCGTAACCCTCATGGGTCCCACAAAAACGTAAAATTCCTCGGGTGGGCCCCACATGACCAAATCCGTACAAATAAAATTCCATAATGTTAATAAGTCCCATACTCTTCAAATAATGTATTTTGAGAAACCAATTCTCAACAACGAACGTTTTTCCTTTTCGACGTTCGGAAGATTTTCCGTCGGAAAAACAATTCTTCCTTTCGAACCAATTTCCAAGTCTTGTTTCCTTTCGTACATTCTCTTTTACATGCCCTGGACTTACGGGGTGTAACATTTTTCCCCCCTTAGAAACATTCGTCCCCGAATGTTCTTAGTCGGTTGTCAAGCTATACAAACTCTGGCACAATCTCTATACTATGCCTATCAATCAACACTGCATAAGGCCAACGATGCCACAGATGGCCACCACATAACACACGTGAACATAAAAATGGACCTTCCGTCCGTGGCCCCTCTCACAAAACTCGAAGGTTACAGTCTTCCCCAAACCCGGGATCCTTAGAGGTTCCTTTCTTTCCTTACTTATCATTCTTTCTCGTACTTCTAAACTTATATAGTAAACGTACAACATCTCAAATTTTGTTTCTCTTCTCCAATCCTTGGAGTTACTACCCAAACATGGCCATATCGTTACTTACATTCCCGTTAAGGCTCTTCTCGGTCCTTACGACCTAGTTCCGGTGGAACGCATCCACGAACTCGTACAACGATCAACTAGACTTGGGCCTAGCACCCTCGTGACCCTATCACATAGCGGGACCACTACCAACTGACATCACCCCATTCCATACTATCGACTGACCCGAAATGAGTCTATAACCCTACTCATCGCCACACTTAACTTCTCATTCTTAGCCTGAAATAAATATCCCTCTTATCTCAAGGTACTTCTCACCCTATCCTCCCATTCACTAGAGGTTTGTCATATAAGTCAAAGTATTCCTACTGTACAATCTTCCCTATTGGTCTTACACTGTTACGGGGTAATTACTACTTGCGAACTCTACACAACTATAGTCTCAGTTCACTTATCATTCTTGTCAATATTCTTACTTTTCACATTACTAATCAAAGTATTCCTACCTCTGGGGTACTATCACTTATAACTGCTAGCAACACAGGGAAAACATATATGCTAGGGCAAAATCTGAATCTAACAATGCACGTGAGATTCAAAAGAATCGAGATATACCTGTAACCCACGCGATGTTGCCTCGATCTCGCCCAAAGAGTCACGTCATCTCGCGGTTCAAGGACCGCGAACTATAAACTCCACCTCGACCTCTAGCACTGGCTAATATCCAACACCGCCTGGGAACGACAGCATGCGGAGGAAAGGGAACCAACCATCGGCCTCATAGGTTGAGCCACCTCACCGGTGCCCCTTCTAAAATGACATACCCTCAGTATATGGCCCAGACGGCCACAATAATAACAAACACATGTGCCAAGATGGCATTTCCCCAAATGACGCTTACTACAATGGAAACACTGAGGAATAAGTGGCCTCGACTGAGAAAATCCCATGCTTCTCTGAGAACCTCGACCCCTGGAGCTTGGACCGACTCCTAAATACCTTGTGAGATCAAATCTCCCACCTGTGAGCTGCGGGGGTATGTACTGGGTAGGCTGGGACGAATATCTCACTCGCTGCTGAGGCAGCTCGTCCAAAAACTCACCGGGATAACAAACCGGTCTAGCCCTCTTACGCAGATCTCCGCGTTGGTCCTCTACCCTCTGTACACCTATCTGTACTGGCCGAATAACCTCCTGCTGAGGAAACTGTAGCACTGCTATCTTGGTCAATAACATAATGGCTTCCTTCATGACCCTAAAGTCTTCCCCTAATCGAGAAATCAGAGGCTCGTGCCGTGGTCTCAAAACTCGGCGTAAGAACTCGCCGATGTGGTACAACATCTCGTATACCACGGCACAAGCCCTATCAACTCTCGAGTCCGACTAGTAGCTCCTGCTACTCCTTTGCCCTTCAAGTATTTGTTGCTCTCTAGGAGGCATAATCAGAACACAAAATTACGCCGAGAGAGGAATTATCTTACTAACACAGCTCTAGGGCACGATCTCAGAGTGAGAAGAATAGAAACCAACTCCTAAATGTCCTGTAGCCTCCTGTTTATGGGTGTGGCGCGCAACACACCGATAATCAAGACTCTACTAGACACGGTCTGTAGACATTCCGAGGACTGACTGCTCTGATACCACTCTGTCACGCCCCGAACCCCGGGCCCGTGACTGGTGCCCTACCTGGGCACCCTTCTACCTTAACAACTAAGTAAACTGCGGAAATTAAATAACACCTTTTTTTTTTTTTTAAAACCAATAGTACGTGTAAGGGCAAAGCCGACAAGGCTGCCATATAATATACATAAACAAAAGACCCAACACTTTACACGAGTCCAATCCCACATATGAATACAGACCTCTAAGAGTTATACTGCACTATGACGGGACAAGGCCCCGCCGTACCCATAACTGTACAAAAGCCTGTACTGAAAGAACTCATACCAAAAAGATAAACTCCCGAACAGAAGGAGCTATCCAAAACTCGAGCGGTCCTACACTGCCGATCACCAAACAACAGACCTAAACTGCGGCATGAACGCAGCCAAGGAGGTCAAGACGAAGAATGTACCAAGTATGTGAAATCGAAATATCAGAAATGAAATCATAAGAGTCGATACAAAGCAGGAGACATGTATGATAACCAAACTACAGTACTCAATATATAAGCAGTTATGTCAAGTCAGGGACTCACGCCCTTCCAGTCATCACTTAAATATAACAACGGGTCTCACGCCACAACATCAATCATGCGTGGAATACCTTCCTCACCGCCAGCGATCATGATATAATCACACAAAGAAGTACACATGAACACTAGGTCCCACTGTGTCATAACAACCGCATTAACAATACTATACAACCAAACCACGGTCGACATGGGGCAAGTATGAAAGCCGACTACGGATACCAAGGCGTGTCACGTAGTCGGCCGGGGCAAGTACGAGGGCTAACTACCAGGTACCAAGGCCGTGTCACGAGACTTCGTCACTACACTGAACGGGGCAAGTGCGAGGTCTAACTACCAGGTACCAAGGCCGAATCAGCCACGAGACGGGGCAAGTACGAAATCCGACCACCAGATACCAAGGCCGAATCAGTAAACCTCATGGAGAGCTAGTCCATGGAACAACAATCCTAATGGAACCATACCCGTGGGCCACCCATCGTGTCAGTAGGTCCAAAAGGATACAACAAGACAACAATCACAATGGAAACATACTCGTGGGCCACCCATCGTGTCAGTATGTCCAAAGCGATTAACAAAATAACACTCCTAATGGAAACATACCCGTGGGCCACCCATCGTGTCAG
Organism: Przewalskia tangutica; assembly: GCA_029844215.1. Classification (NCBI taxonomy): domain Eukaryota; kingdom Viridiplantae; phylum Streptophyta; class Magnoliopsida; order Solanales; family Solanaceae; genus Przewalskia; species Przewalskia tangutica. The sequence continues at coordinate 38,030,728 of CM056739.1, forward strand.
TATGTCCATCAACCAAGAACAACATGACCGACCCTCCATCGAGAGACGCAGTAACATAAGAATACAACACTTGCACAACAAGGCTATCACACGCAAGCATAGGCAAGTTACACACAACTCAAGGTACTTTCATTTTATGTCAAAGTCCGGGTTTTAACCCCAAAGTTCTACATACATTTAATCCTTTCAAAACGATCCCTTTTTACGTAATACAACTCGATACTATTTTCCGTAGTACCAAACACGTTCATGTTTAAATCAAGTACTTTATACTTTTTAAACCAAGTGGCTTACACTTTTAAAACGATGCCAAGTATACTTTTAAAACCCAAGTAACTAACTCTTTAAGATCAAGGTACTCCTACCTTTTAAAACCAAGCCACTTATATTTTTCTCATCAAGAAAAGTTCGATATTTGAAAATAAGTTACTTATACTTTTTAGAGACTCATTTCAAATCTTGAACCCAAGTAACTTCAAATTTTCACAATCTAGGCAACTTATGCCCAAAATCAAAATAGACAACTTTCTAAACCTTCCATAAAGCCGTTACAACCAACTTCCCATAAAGCCGTTATAACCCTTGTGGTTTTTAGACAATTTCATACTTTTTATAACCAAGAATCACAAACTTTCAAATCAAGTTTCTTAACTTTCAAAATACTTCAAATCTCTTAATATTTAGAAAACAAGTTTCTCCCACTTTTAAACCTCAAGTAACTCACACCTTTTAAAACAAGTTACTTCTCTTTAAATCATGTCATTTCTCCTCTTTTAAAAACAATTTAGTAAATCACTCCTTTGACTTCCCTAAAGCCATTATAATGACCTTTAGGCTTTGGAACTAAGGCACTAGCCAAAAGATTCGGAAAACACTTCCTTTTCAAGACTCTATGTACTTTCGGTAAAACACTTTCACTCTTTAAGAATCCAAACTTCACTAAGGCAATGGATTATACAACTTACAATTAAAACATCAAAGTACAATCAAAGAAGTACATAGAACACATTCTACTTTAGGCAAGCCAAATACAACCAAGGAATGGATCATTTAAGGAGTAGAACTTACTTTCTTTAACTTAAGGAATCATGCTAGAAGAGGAGATAGTTCACATACCTTTTCGGCTAAATCCACAAGCTAAGCCGAATACGCCGTACGTAGAAGTGTCAACCTATAATGGTCACAACAAGACTATCAACTTCTAGTCTCTAATGTAGAATAATACTAAGTATACGGTCTCTAATTCTACGGAAAATCGGGCAGCACTTCCTTTGTTTCTACTCACTTTGCCACCTTTTTCAAGGTCGAATACAATAACCAACACGCCACATTTAAGGCTCAAAACAACAACCAAACCAAAGGGGATTACACGCCTTACAATACGTGTAAAATTCCGCCCCACAATTAAATACGAAGTAGTTCCATAATCTAGCCATTCTCGGCCAACAACAACCACAATTCAAAGTCTTTTCCAATCCTTTTCCAAATTCCAAGTTCTAAGGTCTAACATGTTATATAGTTATAAACCACTTCAACAACTACAATTTCCTTCTTTATACAACATGCGACGACTTAAACTAATAATCGACTTGAATTGAAATCTTTAGGATAAACATGCTAGTTTTCGGATTAGGGTTCCAATAGCCAACACACTAATCCAACTACATAATATATAACTCATGCTTGCTAATATCCACAACTACAATGATAAGTAAACTTAATTACTAAAACGACAAGTTTATACCTTTCCAAGCCCTTAAAAAATTCCAAGAATCAAAGTCGCGCCTTAGCAATTCTTAGCTCCTTTCCTTAAGTTCCAATCCGCTCCAAGCACTCCTTAGAGGCCTATGAAGAACCCATCTTCAAGTTCCAACTTCAAAGTTGAAGAACTCCCATAGTTTCCGCCTTGCGACTAACGTGAAAATGCGTTTTTTCCGAAATCTTTCTATTGAGATATCCTTACAATACCCTTAGGGACATTGGGTTTAAGTCTTGTGAACAAAGGATCAAAATTACAATTTTTTTGTGTGGAAAAATGCATAAAGCCGAGAGCAACTTCTACTAGCACAAGGTTTCTCTAATTTTTCTAAGTGTTAAAGAGCTAGTCTTGCACTAGTAGGATATATATAACACATTGGAGGGTTAAGATTGCAACACATGAGTGGTTAGGATGAGTTTCACTAGGATCAAGCCCATGTGGCAAGTTGACTTGTCAACAATATCAAGCTTAGAAGACTTATCATCTACATAGGTCAAATGACCATCCTAACCTTGCAAATTTCGTCCAACATCAAGTGGGGGAGGTTCCACGTGTCGCCCTCCCATTCGTCCATAAAATTTCGTAACCCTCATGGGTCCCACAAAAACGTAAAATTCCTCGGGTGGGCCCCACATGACCAAATCCGTACAAATATAATTCCATAATGTTAATAAGTCTCATACTCTTCAAATAATGTATTTTGAGAAACCAATTCTCAACAACGAACGTTTTTCCTTTTCGACGTTCGGAAGATTTTCCGTCGGAAAAACAATTCTTCCTTTCGAACCAATTTCCAAGTCTTGTTTCCTTTCGTACATTCTCTTTTACATGCCCTGGACTTACGGGGTGTAACAACAGAGTGCACCGCTACGTCACCGGGCTCGATGACTACTTGGCAGAGGCTTGTTCAGGTGTAGCTCTTCAGTCGGGCATGGACATTGCCTGCATGCAGGCTTATGCACTTGGATGTGAGGAGCGTAGAGGTCGACGGAATGACCAAGATCAGCAGAAGAGGGCCAGAACAGCAGGGTCCTTTGATAACTTTCGAGGCGGACCGCCTCAGCAGCAGACTAGTTATGTACCTCGCCCGATGCAGTGGTCCTCCACGCCGGGACCCGGGATATTGTGAGCGGTCAGGGCTCCCAGGTTTCAGATTTTCAGGGGAGTAGGAGTGCTCGCCGGATGAGGTCGCCCTTGTCTCAGTGTGGCCGTTGTGGAAAACTTCATAAGGGAGAGTGTCGTACTAACTTGGGAGATTGTTATTCTTGCGGCCAACAGGGCCATCTGGCGAGATCGTCCGACTGTGGGTAGAACGGTAGGATAGCACAGACTACGAGATCAGTTGCGGGTTCTTCACCTTCCATAGCTAGGCAGGATGTTCATACACCGGCAGGCCACGGCAGAGGTCGCGGTGGAAGTTCCCAGTTTTAGCGGTCCTTTGAACCGCCTATCTTTTCAGGTATATCCTTAACCCTCTAGAGTTTTGCATGCGTGATACGATGATTGTATGTTGAGTGATATGTGCAGATAGCTTTGTGTGTATTGTGGTTTAGAGACATGGATAGTTGAAAGAATAAGTATGAGGCAAGGAAGGTATGAACCTTAGAATATTACACGTTGAGACCTTAGATGTAAGGCCGGCTTGAATAAAAGATGTTACGGTTAGTCTTTGTCGAAATACTTGGTTTGCGTATAAATGTATTGTGGGATAATTCTGTGAGTTGTGTAAAATGAAAGTGGTAGCTTTCATGATGTGAATTAGTAAGATTGTTCCGTATCGAGGAGCAAGAGTTGGCGCGACGGAGGGTCGGATTGAGGCGATGCGGGTCAACCCGTGTCGGTTAGGTGGGGTCAGTTCTGGGTGGTCCCGCCAGATGGTAGGGTCACGAGGGTGCTAGGCCCAAGTTTAGATGACCATCGTATGAGTTCGAGGATATGTTCGACCAGAAGCGGATCGTGAAGGCCGGGAATGGCCTTAAAGAAGATCGAGGCTAGTAAGATGACCAAGTTTGGAGGTAGTGGCTCCAGAAATTTTGGGAACTGAAGTAATGAATGAAGTATGGTACGTACTGGGAGAGTTCAAGTGATTACGACGAGTAAGGAAAGAAGTGAACGTGTGTTAATCAGAATAAAAGAGATCATTTTGTTGTGAAGTGAAGATGCGAAGGGAGTATCCTTTAGACCAGGGTGGAAGCTTTTGTAATGTTAGAGGTGATTCCTCGTAGACTTGGATTAAGTATTGGAGCGTGTGTTATTTTGTGGCCATGTGTGGCATTGGCAACTTGTTTAAGTTAAGAAGGAACTTCATCGTTATCCGTCTTGAGAAGGAACATTCGGGACGAATGTTTCTAAGGAGGGGAGAATGTTATACCCCGTATTTCCAGAGTATGTACGTGTGGGCGTACGTAGAAAAGTTTGAGCCTTAAAGTTAGGCAAGATTCGAAATTTTGTGCACAACCCCCGTAAAGAATCGTTTTTCGACGAAACGTTTTACAGAACTTGCAAAGGGAAAACTCCGGCTATGTCATTTATTATTTTTGCGGATTTTTCCGAGAGATAAAATATTTTGGACCAACGAGAGGGCGACACTTGTCACCCTCAAGTGGCGGATGGTGGACGATTTTGGGACGTTTTCTCCCTTATTTTGTGGCTTGTTTTGTGGCATGTTTTGTGGCCTAATCCTTGGGTCTTTGTTTGTGAGGGATTTGTGGAGTAGGGTTAGGGGCACTTGGGCAAATCTTGGCCCTCCACTTGCCCCCCACTTGGCTTGATCATGGCCCTTGGTTTCCCTATAAATACCCCCCCTTTGTGAAGACTTCTTCATCAAAAAATGTTCTAAGTCTTGAAATCCTCCCTCCCTTCTTGTTGTGTTCGTCCAAAGCCTCCCCCCCTTCCCCTTTGAAAGGCCCTTGGCCGAGAGTTTCCCCCCTCCTCCTAGTGGTGTTGGCCGAGGGGTACACCCCCCCTTGCCTTGTTGTTCTCGTAAAGTACACCCCCCCTTGGTAGAAAAGTATTCTCCAAGTATTGTTACTATACCAAAATACCTTAGCCTTATACCTTGTAGTATTCCAAAAGTTACCTCTATACGTAGAGCCCGAAAATACTACCTTTTGTCCTTTTAGTCTCAAACCAAAACCCTAAGGAAAATCTTCATAGCAAGTTGAAGTATTAAGTAGAAGTTGCGTAGAACTTCTAAGGGTTGTTTGGAGCGGGTTGGAGCGCCCAGAGTTGGAGCTAAACGTTGCTCAGGATCGACATTTAAACTTGGATAATTTTGGGCTTATCGAGGTAAATACGCTTGACCTTCTTTTGTAATTAGAGTTTACATACTGTTGAAGTATAAGAATTAAGTATAAGTTATATACAAGGAAGGTATATAAGAAGAGAATTGAACTGTACTTACATAGGACTGTATCTACAGTAGACTTGTGAAGTTTGACGGGTAGGGAAGTGCTGCCCAATTTTCCGTAGAATCTTGTATCTAGAATTATACTTGGTTCGAAATCTTAAGAGTTATACTAGCTTTATGGGAAGTTAGGTATAACGACTTAAGAAAGATAAAAAGAATGGTTTATCGCTTTTAAGAAGTTAAGAGACTTGATCTTAAAAGATAAGAGACTTGACTTAATTGAATTGATATGAAAGTTGTTAAGAAGTGTGAAACCTCATTCGTGAGTAATGAGTACTTGGTTTTTAAAGAATAATGTTTTACTGATTTCGGAAATAAGAATAAGTAAGGAACTTGATTTCTAAAAGAGACTTGAGGAAATTAAAGAGTTTTTGGTTTAAAAGAAAGGCATTGTTTTGTCTTAAAATTGGTTTAAGACATAAAGTGTTATAACAGCTTTATGGGAAGTTGGTTATAACGACTTTATGAAAATGAAAGAATGGTTTTATCATTGGTTTTAAAATGGTAACTTGACTTTAAAAGGAGAAGTGTTTTGGTCTAAAAAGAAGGTATGGTATTGCCTTAATTTGGTTTTAAAAGGAAAGTATGGAAGTTGTTTTGGTTTACTTAAAAGATGTTAGTCACTCTATACTGCGGGTATCGGGTGACCTTTGTAAAAGAAATGGATCCTTTAAAAAGAGTTTAACATACGTAGTACTTTGGGGTTAAAACCTGGACTTTGGCATAAAATGAAAGTACCTTGAGTTGTGTGTAACTTTCCTATGTTTGATAGCCTTGTTGTGCAAAGTGTTGTATTCTTATGTTACCGCGTCTCTCGAATGGAGGGTCGGTCGTGTTATTCTTGATCATTTTGGACATACTGACACGATGGGTGGCCCACGGGTATGCTTCCACTATGATAGTCCATGGGCATACTGACTCGATGGATGGTCCACGGGTATGCGGCCATGATGAGGGTTCGTTTCCCTGTTGATAGTGTTATTCCATGGACTAGCTCTCCATGAGGGTTTTACTGATCGGCCTTGGTATCTGGTGGTCGGCTTTCGTACTTGCCCCGTCTCGTGGCTGATTCGGCCTTGGTACCTGGTAGTTAGCCCTCGCACTTGCCCCGTTCAGTGTAGTGACGAAGTCTCGTGACACGCCCGGTGCCCGTAGTTAGCCTCGTACTTGCCCGTCCACTACGTGACCGCGGCCTTGGTATCCGGTAGTCGGCCGTACTTGCCGTGTCGCCTTCGTGGTTTGGATGTATAGTATTGTTAGTACGCACTTGGTGTTCATGTACTCGTGGTGTTATTATATCATAGATCGCTGGCGTGAGGAAGGTATTCCACGGGCATGATTGATGTTGCGGCGTGAGACCCATAGTTATATTTGGGTGATGACTCGAGGCGCGAGTCCCGACTTACATGATCGCTACTTATTGTGAATCGTAGTTTGGTTATCATACATGTCTCTGCTTTATATAGACTACTATGATTTCATTCTGATTTTCGATTCATATACTTGGTACTGTTATCGACCTCCTTGGTGCGTTCATGCCGCAGTAGAGTACATCGGTTGTTGATCCTCACTCTTAGGATCACAGTTCAGCGTTGGGAAGCTCCGTTTCTCCGGAGGCTTATCTTTGGGAAGTTACCCTGAGTTGTAGGTTCTTGTACATTCAGGGGTATGGCGGAGCCCTGTCCCGTCATGTTGTATAAAAACTCTTAGTAGTGCATGATCTTGTTGTGGGCGGGGTTTGTAAAAGGATTAAACTGTTTGGTATGAGGTTTTCTTGATCGGCCTTGGTATCCGTGGTCGGCCGTATTTGCCCGCCTCGTGGTGATTCGCCTTGGTACACGTAGTTAGCCCTCGCACTTGCCCGTTCGGTGTAGTGACGGTCTCGTGACACGCGGTACACGTAGTTAGCCCTCGTACTTGCCCGGCCGCCACGTGAAACGGCCTTGGTATCCGTAGTCGACTTCGTACTTGCCCGTGTCGCCGTGGTTTGGTTGTATAGTATTGTTAGTACGGACTTGGTGTTCATGTGTACTGTGGTGTTATTATATCATAGGCATGGCGATGAGGAAGGTATTCCACATGCATGATTGATGTTGCGGGCGTGAGACCCATAGTTATATTTGGGTGATGACTCTGAGGGCGTGAGTCCCTGACTTACATGACTGCTTACTTATTGTGAACTGTAGTTTGGTTATCATACATGTCTCCTGCTTTATATAGACTGCTATGATTTTATTTTCAGTTTCATATACTTGGTACTGTTATCGACCTCGCCCGGCCGCGTTCATGCCGCAGGTAGAGGTACATCGGTTGTTGATCCTCGCTCTTAGGATCACAGTTGTTATACCCCGTATTTCCAGAGTATGTACGTGAGGACGTACGTAGAAAAGTTTGAGCCTTAAAGTTAGGCAAGGTTCGAATTTTGTTCACAACCCCCGATTAGAGTCGTTTTTCGACAAAACGTTTTACAAAGCTTGCGATGGGAAAAATACGGCTATGTCATTTATAATTTTTGCGGATTTTTCCGAGAGACGAAATATTTTGGACCAACGGGAGGGTGACACTTGTCACCCTCAAGTGGGCGTGCTAGTGGCCGAGAGTGGGGCGGTTTTTGGCCATGTTTTGTGCCTTGTTTGGTGCCTTATTTTGTGCCTTGTTTTGTGGAGTACGGATAGGGGGAACTTGGGCAAATCTTGGCCCTCCACTTGCCCCCCACATGGCTTGATCTTGGCCATTGAACTCCCTATAAATACGCCCCCCCCCCTTTGAAGACTTCTTCATCCATTCCACCAATCTCCCAAGTCTTGAGAGCCCCTCCCCCATTTCGTGAGGCCCCCTTGGCCGAGAGATAACACCCCCCTCCTTGTGGTGTGGCCGAGACACACCCCCCTTTCTAGTGGTGTAGCCGAGGGTACCCCTCCTCTCGAGAGTTGTTCTCATAATACACCCCCCCCCTCTTGGTAGAAATACTCTCCTAGTATTGTTACTATACCCAAAATACCTTAGCCTTATACCTTGTAGTATTCCAAAAGTTATCTCTATACGTAGAGCCCGGAAATACTACCTTTTGTCCTTTTGTCTCAAACCGAAACCCTAAGGAAAATCTTCACAGTTGGTTGAAGTATTAAGTAGAAGTTGCGTAGAACTTCTAAGGGTTGTTTGGAGCGGGTTGGAGCGCCTAGAGTAGGAGCTAAACGTTGCTCAGGATCGACATTTTATACTTGGATAATTATGGGCTTATCGAGGTAAATTGTTATACCCCGTATTTCCAGAGTATGTACGTGTGGGCGTACGTAGAAAAGTTTGAGCCTTAAAGTTAGGCAAGATTCGAAATTTGTGCACAACCCCCGTAAAGAATCGTTTTTCGACGAAACGTTTTACGTATCTTCATGGGGAAAATTCCGCTATGTCATTTATAATTTTTGGCGGATTTTTCCGAGAGATGAAATATTTTGGACCAACGAGAGGTGACACTTGTCACCTCAAGTGGACGCCAACGGGCGCTTGCCTGGACGAATGGCATGAATTGGGGCCTAAAACATGGGCCATTGCTTGTGGAGTGATTTGAGGAGTAGGTTAGGGGCACTGGGCAAATCTTGCCCTCCACTTGCCCCACTTGGCTTGATCATGGCCATTGGTTTCCTATAAATACCCCTTTAAAGACTTATTCATCCACTCCACAAATCTCCAAGTCTTGAAATCCCTTCTCCCCTTTGTGAGCTTCGCCCTAGCCTTCCCTCCCCTTTGTTAGGCTCAGATGGCGGGTACACCCCCTTGCCTTGTATGGTTCTCGTATAATACCTTCTTTTTGGTAGAGAAATACTCTCCAAGTATTGTTACTATACCAAAATACCTTAGCCTTATACCTTGTAGTATTCCAAAAGTTACCTCTATACGTAGAGCCCGGAAATACTACCTTATGTCCTTTTTGTCTCAAACCGAAACCCTAAGGAAATCTTCATAAGCTTGGTTGAAGTTGTTTAGAAACTTCTAAGGGTTGTTTGGAGCGGGTTGGAGCGCCCAGAGTAGGAGCTAAACGTTGCTCAGGATCGACATTTAAACTTGGATAATTTTGGGCTTACCGAGGTAAATACGCTTGACCTTCTTTTGTGATTACAGTTTTCATACTGTTGAAGTATATGATTTTAGTATAAGTTATATACAAGGAAGGTATATAAGAAGAGAATTGAACAGATTTACATAGACTGTATCTACAGTAGACTTGTGAAGTTTGACGCAGTGGAAGTCGCCAATTTTCCGTAAGAATCTTGTATCTAGATTTATTCTGCGAGTAGTCTAGACATTGATAGAATTGTATAACCGTTATAGGTTGAAAGATCGCGAGTAGCGAATTCTACTCGAAGGGTGGAAAAGGCTAACAGGACTACAGTACTTTGGAGCTATTTGCTGATAGTCGATAATCGTCGCGAGGTATGTGATTCTTCCTATACTCTTGAGCATGATATTTTAAAGGAATATATATAGTACCAGACGACGTGTGGCAATGTCTTTTGACTTAAGCCCAATAATAAGAATCTGGAAGTATTTTACAAGAATATATATATAGTACGGTAGACGACGCGTGGCAATGTCTTTTGACTTAAGCCCAATAATAAGAATCTGGAAGTATTTTACAAGAATATATATATAGTACGGTAGACGTACGTGTGTTAACTGAATATAGTTTTACGGCAATGTCTTTTGACTTAAGCCTGAATAATAAGAATCTTGAAGTATTTCAAAAGAATTAAGAATCCTTTTTGAAAGAAGAATAATACTTGGTTTGAAAGCTTAAGAGTTATACTAGCTTTATGGGAAGTTAGGTATAACGACTTAAGAAGATAAAAAGAATGGTTTATTGCTTTTAAGAAGTTAAGAGACTTGATCTTAAAAGATAAGAGACTTGACTTAATTGAATTGATGTGAAAGTTATTAAGAAGTGTGAAACCTCATTCCTGAGTAATGAGTACTTGGTTTTTAAAAGAATAATGTTTTACTGATTTCGGAAATGAGAATAAGTAAGGAACTTGATTTCTAAAAGAGACTTGAGGAAATTAAAGAGTTTTTGGTTCAAAAGAAAGGCATTGTTCTGTCTTAAAATTGGTTTAAAACATAAAGTGTTATAACAGCTTTATGGGAAGTTAGTTATAACGACTTTATGAAAACAAAAGAATGGTTTTATCATTGGTTTTAAAGTGGTAACTTGACTTTAAAAGGATAAGTGTTTTGGTCTAAAAAGAAGACATGGTATTGCCTTAATTTGGTTTTAAAAGGAAAGTATGGAAATTGTTTTGGTTTACTTAAAAGATGTTAGTCACTCTATACTGCGGGTATCAGGTGACCTTTGTAAAAGAAATGGATCCTTTAAAAAGAGTTTAACATACGTAGTACTTTGGGGTTAAAACCTGGACTTTGGCATAAAATGAAAGTACCTTGAGTTGTGTGTGACTTTCCTATGTTTGTGTATGATAGCCTTGTTGTGCAAAGTGTTGTATTCTTATGTTACCACGTCTCTCGAATGGAGGGCCGGTCGTGTTATTCTTGATCATTTTGGACATACTGACACGATGGGTGGCCCACGGGTATGCTTCCACTATGATAGTCCATGGGCATACTGACTCGATGGATGGTCCACGGGTATGCGGCCATGATGAGGGTTCGTTTCCCTGTTGATAGTGTTATTCCATGGACTAGCTCTCCATGAGGTTTTTACTGATCGGCCTTGGTATCTGGTGGTCGGCTTTCGTACTTGCCACGTCTCATGGCTGATTCGACCTTGGTACCTGGTAGTTAGCCCTCGCACTTGCCCCGTTCAGTGTAGTGACGAAGTCTCGTGACACGGCCTTAGTACCTGGTAGTTAGCCCTCGTACTTGCCCCGGTCAGCTACGTGACACGACCTTGGTATCTGGTAGTCGGCCGCATACGCCCCGGTCGCCTTCGTGGTTTGGTTGTATAGTATTGTTAGTACTGCACTTGGTGTTCATGTACTCTGTGGTGTTATTATATCATAGATCGCGACGGTGAGGAAGGTATTCCACGCATGATTGATGTTGCGCGTGAGACCCATAGTTATATTTGAGTGATGACTCGAGGCGAGTCCTCGACTTACATGATCGCTATTTATGATGAACTGTAGTTTGGTTATCATACATGTCTCCGGCTTTATATAGACTGCTATGATTTCATTTACAGTTTTTTTTCAGTTTCATATACTTGGTACCGCTTCATCGACCTCTTCTGGGCTGCGTTCATACCGCAGTAGAGGTACATCGATTGCCGATCCTCGCCTTAGGATCACGTCATTGGAAGCTCCGTTTCTCGAGGCTTATCTTTGGTATGTTACCCGAGTTGTAGGTTCTTGTACATTCGGAGGTATGGCGGCCCCTGTCCCGTCATGTTGTATAAAAACTCTTAGGTGTAGTAATGCTTGTTGTGGTTTGTAAAAAAGATTAAACTGTTCGGTTTGAAAGTTTTGTATACATATATTTATTGGAAGGTAACCGTTTGGTTGGCCTGTTTTATGATCTTATCTCTTGTTTCATGTTTAAAGTTTTATTTTCGCTGATTTTCTCTGATGTTGTATCACTAGGGTGCCCGGGATCGGGTCGTGACAAAAGTGGTATCAGAGCAGTTAATCCTCGGAAAGTGTCTACAGACCGTGTCTAGTAGAGTCTTGATTATCGGTGTGTTGTGCACCACATCTATAATCAGGAGGCTGCAGGACATTTAGGATTGGTTTCCCTTCTTCTCATTCTGAGATCGTGCCTTAGAGCTGTGTTGTAAGTTGGACCCCTCTGACGTATCTCGTTTTTACCAGTTATGCCTCCGCGCAAGGCAACCCGGGCCCAGGTGGGCAAGGCAGCCGAGGGAGCTGCTGGTGAGATACAGAGGAGTACGAGGGCGCAGGCCCGGTCAGTACCTGAGATAGTGCTTCAGACGGCGAGTTTTGCGACGCCACAAATTTCAAAGCAGAGTTTAGAACCGCAGCGATGGCGATGAGACAACAAGACTGAGCCTCCGTCCACACCGGAGCAGGAGATGGGTTACAAAGAGATGGCGGGCCATCGCCGTGATCGTGGCGACATGAGGATAGCCGACGCAGCAGTTCCAAAGAGCACCGTGGTTCACCCGAGATCGGATAGTTTGAGGCTACGGACTTTCGAGTCAGAGCCCGCCGCAGTTCTACGGGTCGAGGCCCGAGGATGATCCGCAGGAGTTCATCCGACGCCATTCTGGATCATGAGAGTGATCAAGGCCGAGACCGAGTCGATGGTCTTGGTTCGCGATCGGCCGCGTGATACCGCAATGATCGTTTGATTCGCGAGCTGCCCGGGAGAGCATGCACTTCCACCGTATGGAACGAGTTCTCGGAGGAATTTCTTGCACATTTCTTACCTCCACGTGAGAGGGCTCGGCCGACGATTTTTGGTGTTGAGGCAGAGCGGGCGACGGTTCGGGAGTACAATGTGGAGTTCGACTCATTGGCTCGCATGTCCCCGCGTTATTAGCGAAGATGGAGGACAGAGTGCACCGCTACGTCACCGGGCTCGATGACTACTTGGCAGAGGCTTGTTCGGGTGTAGCTCTTCAGCCGGGCATGGACATTGCCCGCATGCAGGCTTATGCACTTGGATGTGAGGAGCGTAGAGGTCGACGGAATGACCAAGATCGCGAAGAGGCGAGCAGGTCCTTTGATAACTTTCGAGGCGGACCGCCTCAAAGAAGACTAGTTATGTACCTCCGTCGCAGCAGTGGTCCTCCACGCCTTTCGGGACATTCGGGATATTCAGGAGCGGTCGTGGCTCCTGTGTTTCAGATTTTCAGGGGAGTAGGAGTGCTCGCCGGATGAGGTCGCCCTTGTCTCAGTGTGGCCGTTGTGGAAAACTTCATAAGGGAGAGTGTCGTACTAACTTGGGAGATTGTTATTCTTGCGGCCAACAGGGCCATCTGGCGAGAGACTGTCCAACCAGGGGTAGCACGGGTAGGATAGCACAGACTACGAGATCAGTTGCGGGTTCTTCACCTTCCATAGCTAGGCAGGATGTTCATACACCGGCAGGCCACGGCAGAGGTCGCGGTGGAAGTTCCCAGTTTTAGCGGTCCTTTGAACCGCCTATCTTTTCAGGTATATCCTTAACCCTCTAGAGTTTTGCATGCGTGATACGATGATTGTATGTTGAAGTGCTATGTACAGATAGCTTTGTGTGTATTGTGGTTTAGAGACATGGATAGTTGAAAGAATAAGTATGGGGGCAGGGAAGGTATGAACCTTAGAATATTACACGTTGAGACCTTAGATGTAAGGCCGGCTTGAATAAAAGATTTTACGGTTAGTCTTTGTCGAAATACTTGGTTTGCGTATAATGTATTGTGGGATAATTCTGTGAGTTGTGTAAAATGAAAGTGGTAGCTTTCATGATGTGAATTAGTAAGATTGTTCCGTATCGAGGAGCAAGAGTTGGCGCGACGGAGGGTCGGGTTGAGGGCGACGGGTCAACCCGTGAGTCTTGATGTAGTGGGTCACTGGGTGGTCCCACCAGATGGTAGGGTCACGAGGGTGCTAGGCCCAAGTTTAGATGACCATCATATGAGTTCGTGGATATGTTCGACCGAATCGATCGTGAAGGCCGAACGGCCTTAAAGGAGATTGAGGTTAGTAAGATGACCAAGTTTGGAGGTAGTGACTCCAGAGATTTTGGAAATCAAGTAACGATCAAGTATGGCACGATACTAAGAGTTCAAGTGTTCGAGAAGCGGTGCGACGAGTAAGGGAAAAAGCGAGCATGTGTTAAGAGCATGAAGTGATAATTTTGTTGTGAAGTAAAGATGCTGGCGGAATATCTTTACACCTTGGGTGGAGCTTTTGTTATGCTTGAGGTGAATTCTCGTGGACTTGGATTAAATATTTGAGCGTGTGTTATTTTGTGGCCAGGTGTGGCATTGGCAACTGGTTTAAGTTATGAGGAACTGATCATTATCTGTTTTGAGAAGGAACATTCGGGACGAATGTTTCTAAGGAGGGGAGAATGTTATACCCCGTATTTCCAGAGTATGTACGTGTGGGCGTACGTAGAAAATTTTGAGCCTTAAAGTTAGGCAAGATTCGAAATTTGTGCACAACCCCCGTAAAGAATCGTTTTTCGACGAAACGTTTTACAGAACTTGCGAAGGAAAAATTCCGGCTATGTCATTTATAATTTTTGCGGATTTTTCCGAGAGATGAAATATTTTGGACCAACGAGAGGGTGACACTTGTCACCCTCAAGTGGACAGCCAAGGGGCGGTTTGCCTTGGACGAATGGCATGAATTTGGGGCCTAAAACATGGGCCATTGTTTGTGGAGTGATTTGAGGAGTAGGTTAGGGGGCACTTGGGCAAATCTTGGCCCTCCCCTTGCCCCCCACTTGGCTGGATCCTGGCCATTGGTTTCCTATAAATACCCCTTTAAAGACTTATTCATCCACTCCACAAATCTCCAAGTCTTGAAATCCCTTCTCCCCCCCGTTGTGAGCTTCTCGTCCTAGCCTTCCCCCTCCCCCTTTGTTAGGCCTTGTAGCCGAGGGGTACACCCCCCCCTTGACTTGTATGGTTCTCGTATAATACCTCCTTTTTGGTAGAGAAATACTCTCCAAGTATTGTTACTATACCAAAATACCTTAGCCTTATACCTTGTAGTATTCCAAAAGTTACCTCTATACGTAGAGCCCGGAAATACTACCTTATGTCCTTTTTGTCTCAAACCGAAACCCTAAGGAAATCTTCATAAGCTTGGTTGAAGTGTTAAGAGAAGTTGTTTAAAAACTTCTAAGGGTTGTTTGGAGCGGGTTGGAGCGCCCAGAGTAGGAGCTAAACGTTGCTCAGGATCGACATTTAAACTTGGATAATTTTGGGCTTACTGTTATACCCCGTATTTCCAGAGTATGTACGTGAGGGCGTACGTATAAAAATTTAAGCCTTAAGGATTGGCAAGGTTCGAAAATTTGGGCACAAGTGCCGAAAAGAATCGTTTTTCGACGAAACGTTTTACAAGACTTGCGAAGGGAAAATTCCGGCTATGTCATTTCTAATTTTTGCGGATTTTTCCGAGAGACGAAACATTTTGGACCAACGGGAGGGTGACATGTGTCACCCTCACATTGGAAGCAATTGGGGCGGCAAAGTGGACGATTGGGGTCAAGGGAGTTGGTAGGATATTTTGTGCAAGTTGTTGTGGTAGATGGATAAGGTCCACATGGTTAAAATCTAGCCCTACACTTGCCTTACACTTGGATGGATCTTGGCCATTGGTTGGCCATTTCTTGACCTATAAATACCCCCCCTTGTTGAAGAGTTATTTCATCCAAACTTGAGCATTCTTTCTAAGTCTCAAAATACTCTCTCCCTCTTGATATTTCGTCCAAAGCCTTCCTCCCCTTGAGAAGCCTTGGCAGAGGTGCTCCCTCCTAGTGGTCGGCCGAGAATACACCCCCCCTTGCCTAGTTGTTTCGTATAATACCCCCCTTTGTGGTATAGAAATACTCTCCAAGTATTGTTTTAATGCCCTAAATACTCTAGCCCAAATACCTTGTAGAATTCCCAAGGTTACCTTTATACGAAAAGCCCAGAAATACTATTATACTTCCCCTCAGTCACAAAAACGAAACCCTAAGGAAAACCTTCATAGTCGGTTGAAGTGTTAAGTAGAAGTTGCGTAGAACTTCTAAGGGCTATTTGGAGCGGATTGGAGCACTCGGAGTAGGAGCTTAACGTTGCTCAGGATCGACATTAACCTTGGATAATTTTTTGGGCTCATCGAGGTAAATACTACTGTCCTTCTATCGTAATTGGTAATTACATACTGTAGTAGTATTGAAATGAATATAAGATACATAGAAGAGATTTGAACTGTAATAGAAGGATATTACACTGTACTTACATAGGACTGTATTTACAGTAGACTTATAACCTTTATTGGTTGAATGTTCTGCAAGTAGCATGTACTACTTGGAAGGTGGACAAGGCTAGTCGGGTTATAGCCGTGGAGCGTTTTGCTTATAGTCGATAATCGTCGCGAGGTATGTGATTCTTCCTATACTCTTGAGCATGAAGTATTTTAAAAGAATATATATAGTACGGTAGACGTACGTGTGGCAATGTCTTTTGACTTAAGCCTGAATAATATGTATATATAATATGGTAGACGTACGTGTGCTAACTGAATATAGTTGTACGACAATGTCTTTTGACTTAAGCCTGAATAATAAGAACCTTGAAATATTTTAAAAGGAATATATATATAGTACGGTAGACGTACGTGTGTTAACTGAATGTAGTGTTACGGCAATGTCTTTTGACTTAAGCCTGAATAATAAAGAATCTTGAAGTATTTCAAAAGATTAAGAAACCGTTTTGAAAGAAGAGTAATACTTGGTTTTGAAAACATAAGAGTTATACTAAGCTTTATGGGAAGTTAGGTATAACGTCTTAAGAGTGGTAAAGAGAATGATTTACTGATTTTTAGAAGTAAAGAGACTTGATCTTAAAAGATAAGAGACTTGACTTGAATGAATTAATATGAATTTTGTGTGAAACCTCATTCGTGAGTAATGAGTACTTGGTTTTTAAAAGGAGAAATGTTTCTTGATTTGGAAATCGAATGAGTATCGACAAACCACTGCAGCGTTAATAAAGGAAAATGTATTGAATAATGAAGTATTATTAAAACCAGTAGAAACCTCCATCTGCATAGAAACTAAGATGAGACAAAATGATATTACATTTCCTAGATCATGGCTGGCTGCTTAATAAGATTGTTTATAAACAAGAATAAACTGCTCACACCTATGGCATATGTTACTCAATTGTTTTAAAAGAGATTAAGACATTGAACTATGAAACTTTTCTAAATAAAGAGACTTGAGTAATTGAAATTGGGCAAACCGAACTTTAGGAAAAGAAAGGCATTGTTTTAAATTGGTTTAAAACATAAAGTGTTATAATGACTTTATGGGAAGTTAGTTATAACGACTTTATGAAAACAAAAGAAGGTTTTATCATTGGTTTTAATGTGGTAACTTGACTTTAAAAGAGAAGTGTTTTGCTCTAAAAAGGAAGGCATGGTATTGCCTTAATTTGGTTTTAAAAGGAAAGTATGGAAGTTGTTTTGGTTTACTTAAAAGATGTAAGTCACTCATTTTTTTATAATAAGGGTATCGGTTGTTTTTTTATAAAAGGAATGGATCTCTTAAAAGGAATTTAACGTACGTAGTACTTTAGGGTTAAAACCCGGACTTTGACATAAAATGAAAGTACCTTGAGTTGTGTATAACTTGCCTATGCCTGTTGTTGTGAAACTTGCCTATGCTTGTTGTGATAGCCTTTGTTGTGCAAGAATTGTGTTTCTATACTACCGCGTCTCGATGGAGTAGGTTGACTTGTTGAGAACTTACTTGGGCGTCTGGCAGCGGAGAATTCCACGCACGCGCTCGCTGATAGTGTTATTCCATGGACGAGCTCTCCATGAGGTTTCTTACTGTTCGGCCTTGGTACCTGGTGGTCGGCTTTCGTACTTGCCCCGTCTCGTGGCTGATTCGGCCTTGGTACCTGGTAGTTAGCCCTCGCACTTGCCCCGTTCAGTTGTTATACCCCGTAGTTCCAGAGTATGTATGTGAGGACGTACGTACAAATGTATAAGCCCTAATTAGGTTAAGGATGAAATATTTTGGACAACAATTGGAGCATGTAAATGAAGGAAATTAGTATACAAGGAATGCGGTCCCGAAATAATTTTGAATGGAACAAGTGTGACGATAAGAATTAATAATAATAGTTGTGTATCCGCAAAAGAGGTGGTGGACTAAGGTTATATTACAAATTATGACATCAAGTATGCGAATGTCTTATGAATTTTTAGAATTTAAGTGAATTGAGATCGAAAATTAATTATGTGTATAATTAATAAATTACGGAGGGAAGTCATTTAATTAATTAGGGCACGCGTTGGTGCGTGCCCATACGATGCCACCATCGCCAATATTGGCTAGGTGGAGGATGTTCCTATCACTTACGTGTGATGTCCTTGTAAGGATTAAAAATAGCAAATGAATTCCTCTTACGCCAATATCATTGTTTTCTACAAATGTAGACTCTTATTATTAAAGGCTCAAATTGTCATTGGCGAGCATCAAAACACACCTACTATCTTCCTTTTGGCGATTTTTTCCGGTTGCTCCATCCATAAAGAAATCAACAATATTAATTACACACGATTATGGAGGTCTCATTTGTTTATCAATTTTCATGTTACGTTGTCAACCAAACTTTTATGGAGAAGTTTCCATTTAAATTCAATTCCTTCATTTGATTTATAGTAATTAGTTCATTAGATAAACGATTTGTTCTTCATTTTCAATTAGAAAGAAAAGGGTCTTGCAATATTATTTCAAAAGTAAGGCTTATATGGCCTTACACGTGTAAAGGCTAAAGAATCTCAATGATTATCTTATCAAACTTATTTGGGCTCTCTTTAAGAATATATGCTGGTACGTTTCTATATATGTATAGGGGTCACATTTATATTTACATATCTCATTATCCTAGATATAGATTACAATTGTAGTGAAGGAATATTTTATTTTGTATAGTAACTCATTCACGATTACGAATGTTTTGTGTCTTGAACTATATATATACATACAATTAGTTTTTAAAGAGAATGAAGCAACGTTAGTTGGTGGGTAGAAACGTTTTCAATTTTAAGCAAATCAAAGAGTATCATGTAGTAAAGTAATGTTACGGGAGGTCCGATGAGGACAATCAAGTTAGCGATTCTGGAAGGATTAAGTCGGGGTTGAAGTGCTAATCGAGGCGAATTAAATTATCAAGTTGGTATAGGCGACAAGCGGTATGTGATTCTTCTATCCGTTTTAGCATGATATTTTCCAAATATATATAAGTGCGATAGGCGTGCGTGTATTAAAGCGAACTTGGTTTTTCTTGATATCTTTGGACTTGAGTTCTAAATAATAAGAATCTTGAATATTTCAAAAGAGTGAATCATTTTGGAAAAAAAAGTAACACTTGGTTTTACTAAAAGCTTAAGGGTTATACTAGCTTTATGAAAAGTTAGGTATAACGACTTAAGAAAGATAAGCGGTTTTTATTATATGTTTATTCAATGCTTGAAATATTGTCTGAATGTATGGTAACTTGGTTTGATAGACTTGTTATGCTTATATTGATCAACGATAAGTCGTTGTGTTTGATTCTTGTGGTGTCTGTGTAAAGAGGTTATTCTGAATGTGCTTATGTTGTTTAACTATAAGCTGTTATGATAGTATTATATCACTCACCTCTTGACATGATACCGGGGGTTAAGCTGCCCTCCGATGCGGGGTATAGCTCAGGCAGTCTGGGACTATGATTCGAGAATACCTCATGCGGGTCGGGGGCCATGCGGGCTCTGAGTTCGGGTTAGTGTGCGGGGTATACACCTCATGCGGTCTCTGTGGCCATGCGGACTGCGAGTCCAGGACGATGCCGGGGAGTAGCTACCCTCGATGCGGGGAATACCTCATGCGGGCCCACGTGTGTGGCCTATGCGGAACTGCGGGAAGTTCGAGTTAGATGCGCGACATTGATCTCGCGGCGAGTGGCGGCCGATCATGTGGCGGTCTAGAAAGGTTTTGTGATACCGTTTATGGCATTGTTGATGCGTGGGTTTTAGTAGTCGGCTATGCCTTCGCACTTACCGTCACGGTTTTGTTATGACACAGGGGGGGACCTGGTGTTCATATGTATTCCTTGGTGTTATTACATCGCAGACTGCCGGCAGTGAGGAAGGTATTCCACGGGCATGATTGATGTTGTGGGCGTGAGACCCATTGTTATATTTGAGTGATGACTTTGAGGGCGTGTGTCCCTGACTTGACATGACTGCTTACATATTGTGTATCGTAAATTGGTTATCATATATGTCTTCTGTCTTATATAGACTATTATGATTTCGTTCTGATATTTCAGTTTCACATACTTGGTACCTGTTGTACTGACCTCCTTCGGGGGCTGCGTTCATGCCGCAGGTAAAGGTACTCCTAGTGTTGATCCCCGCTCTTAGGATCACCGTTTCAGCGTTTGGGAAAGCTCCGTTTCTCCGGAGGCTTAACTTTTGGTATGGTCCCCTGTTGTTGTAGGTATTTGCATTCAGGGGTATGGCGGGGCCCTGTCCCGCCATTGTTGTTGTAAACTCTTAGAGTGCATGTAGTCTGTTGTAAAATTTGGATGTAGCTGTTCAAGTTATTTATTTATATATCTGAAGGTAACCGCTTTTGGTTAGTCTGTCTTATTTATTTGTCTTTTTACATTGGTTTCATGTCTTACTTTATTTATTCCGCTGGTTACTCTGATGTATGACTACTGGGGTGCCCGGGTAAGGCACCAGTCACGGGCCCCGGTTCGGGTCGTGACAAAAGTGGTATCGAAGCGATTAATCCTCGGAAAGTGTCTGACCGTGTCTAGTAAGTCTTGATTATCGGTGTGTTGTGCACCACATCTATAATCGAGGAGGTGCGAGACATTTAGGATTGGTTTCCATTCTTCTCATTACGAGATCGTGCCTTAGAGATGTGTTATAGGTTGGGCCGCCGACGGATTTCCCTTTCCTTACGATTATGCCTTCACGTAAGGCAACGGGCCGGAAGGCAAGGCAACCGAGAGCTGCGAGTAGAGCACGAGAGGTTACAAGGGCACAGCCCAATTATCACTGAGTAGTGTTTCTTTCGGAGAGTTCTGCGACGTCGCCAGTCCCAGCAGAGTTTAGCGCAGCGGCAACAGTTCTTACTGCGACCATGATATTGGAACCTTTAGTTCCACGACCAGGAGGCGTCGCCTGATGTAAATCGCAGTACTTTATCAGTTTCGGGTTGTGATGTATATGCCTTGATAGATCCAGGTTCTACTATGTCCTATATATCTCCCCTTATTGCTAGTAGGATAGGAATAGAGCCTGAGTCCATAGACCCTTTTGAGGTAGCTACGCCAGTGGGGGATTCGGTAGTAGCTGAGCGGGTATATAGGGTTTGCCGGTGACTATATGCGATCGTCGGACCACTGGCCGACTTGATAGAGTTGGATATGGCGATTTTGATGTAATCATGAGTATGGATTGGTTAGCTTCTTGCTCGCCAATGATGGTATGAAAGCGATAGATGCAGTTCGGTTTCACGAGAGTCGGTTATCAGTGGGAGGAACACTTTGTCGCCAAGGGTAAGTTTATTTCCTACCTCGAGGCCGGGAAGATGGTTCGAAGGGGTATATCTACCATCCGTTCGTTCGGGTATTCGATCACGGGCGGCGACACGGACCTACTGATCGATTCCGGTAGTTAGAGAGTTTCCCGATGTGTCTCCAGACGACCTCCCAGGTATTCCTCCTGAGAGAGAGATAGAGTTTTGTATCGATGTGCTGCCAGACACTCGGCCTATTTCCATTCCGCCATACAGAATGGCACCTGCCGAGTTGAGAGAGTTAAAGGACGGTGGCGATTTCTTTGGAGAAAGGCTTCATTAGGCCTAGCGTTTCTCCACTGAGAACACCGGTATTGTTCGTGAAGAAAATGAATGGGGCAGCTGCGTATGTGTGTTGATTATAGGCGGTGACAAGGTGACTATTAAACGATACCGCTTCCCGGGATCGATGACTTGTTCGACGATTGCGAGCGCGAGGTGTTTTCTAAAATAGACCTACGTTACGTTACCATCAGTGCGAGTTAGAATCGGATATCCTAGATGCGTTTGGACCGTGCGGACACTATGAGTTGTGGTCATGTCTTTGGCTTGACGAATGCTCGGCGGTATTCATGGATTTGATGAACCGAGTGTTCAAACTATTTTTGGATCGTTCGTGATAGTATTCATTGATGACATCTTGATTTATTCTCGCTCGGAGGCGAGCATACGGAGCATTTGAGGGCGGTGCGAGTCGCCGGGACCCGGCAATTATATGCCAAGTTTTGAAGTGTGAGTTTTGGTTAGCCGGTGGCGTTCTTGGGGCACATTGTAGAGGCCGATGGCATTCGGGTAGATCGGCAAATATCGATGCGATTAAGAGTTGGCCTAGACCTACTACCCAGACGGAGGTCTTGCGACTTTGGGCCTTGCGGCTCTATCGGAGATTTGTGGAGAGTTTGCTTCTATTTCAAAGACCTTTGACCAAGTGACTTAGAGTTGGCGGTAATTCACGCCTTGAAGATGCGGAGACATTATTTGTATAGAGTTCACGTGGACATTTACAGACCACAGAGCCTTGATGACATCTTGACGGAGGAGCCGAACTTGCTCTGAGGCGGTGGTTGGAGCTACTCGAGGATTATGATGTCGATATCTTATACCACCCGGGGAAGGCGATGTAGTGGCGGATGCCCTTAGTCGTAGGTCGATGGGTAGTGCCGGATGTTCGACCAGATAGGAGGGCATGGTCGCGAGTTACATCGGCTAGCGAGCCTTGGTGTCCGTGATTGATTACGATGATAGCGGGGTTCGGGTTCGAGAGGTTGCAGGAGGTGAAGAGGCGGCGATATGAGGATCGGTTATGACCGGTATCGTGTCTGGCTCTTCGTGAGGAAGGGTCCGTTTGAGTAGCACGATGGGGTGCTAAGGTTTGAGGGCAGGTTGTGTGTTCCAGATATTTCAGGAGTTCGACAGCAGGTTCTGGGGAAGCACACAGCGCGCGTTACTCTATCCATCAGGCGTCGACAAAGATGTACCACGACCTCGTGCATGTATTGGTGGGGCGGCTTTGAAGAGGCGTTGCGAGTTTGTTGCTCGGTGCGAGTTGTCGGCGTGGTAAGGTAGAGCACGGAGGCACAGGTGGGTTGTTGCAGGATATAGAGATTCCGACATGGAAGTGGGAGGTGATCAACATGGACTTCATTACGGGATTACCTCGCACTCAGAGGAAGCATGATTCTATATGGGTTATCATCGACAGTGTGAAATCAACCCACTTTCTTCCGTCGGGACGACTTTTAGTAGAGATTTCGCGAACTTTACATCAGAGATCGTGAGACTACATGGGGTCCTATTTCCATTATATCGGACCGAGGAGCTCGATTCTGACTAACTTCGGAGGTCTTTCCGGAAGGGTTTAGGGGCGAGTGAGTCTCGATCGCATTCCATCCACGAGCCGATGGGCGGCGGAGCGTCTTGTCGAACACTTGAGGATGTCTTTGCGAGCTGTGTTATTGATTTTAGAGGTAGGGAGGATCATTTGCCGTTAGTAGAGTTTGCATATAACAACGGCTACCACTCCAAGTATCGGATGGCGCATTATGAGGCCTTATATGGGAGGAAGTGTAGATCACCGATAAGTTGGTTTGATGTGGGCGAATGCGATTAGTGGGACCAGACTTGGTGCGGCGGTGGTGGATAAGGTGAAGCTTATCGGGGCGGTTCTTGGCGGCTCGAGTCGGCAAGTCGTATGCAGATCATCGGCGTCGACATTTGGAGTTTGAGGTTCTTGATTGGGTTTTTGAAGGTATCACCCATGAGGGTGTGATGAGGTTTGGCAAGAAAGGAAGCTCATCCCAAGGTACATTGGGCCTTATCAGTTGTCAGTAGAGTAGGCAAGGTTGCTATGAGTTGAATCTGCCGTCCGATCTAGAGCGTACATCGATCTTTCATGTCTCTATATTGAGGAGATGTATCGAAATCCATCCAGTACACGGTTGAGGATGTCAAGTGTGAAGGAGTTATCGTATGAGGAGATTCCCATAGCGATACTCGATGCGTCGGTGAGGCGATCGGACAAATGATGTGGTATTTTGCTAATTGTTCGAATTATGGGGGACTATGTCGTTATCTGAGTTATATTGAATCTAGAAGGAACATTCGGGACGAATGTTTCTAAGGGGGGGAGAATGTTATACCCCGTAGTTCCAGAGTATGTATGTGAGGACGTACGTACAAATGTATAAGCCCTAATTAGGTTAAGGATGAAATATTTTGGACAACAATTGGAGCATGTAAATGAAGGAAATTAGTATACAAGGAATGCGGTCCCGAAATAATTTTGAATGGAACAAGTGTGACGATAAGAATTAATAATAATAGTTGTGTATCATGAAAAGGTGGTGGACTAAGGTTATATTACAAATTATGACATCAAGTATGCGAATGTCTTATGAATTTTTAGAATTTAAGTGAATTGAGATCGAAAATTAATTATGTGTATAATTAATAAATTACGGAGGGAAGTCATTTAATTAATTAGGGGGCACGTTGGTGCACGTGCCCATACCAGATGCCACCATCGCCAATATTGGCTAGGTGGAGGATGTTCCTATCACTTACGTGTGATGTCCTTGTAAGGATTAAAAATAGCAAATGAATTCCTCTTACGCGATATCATTGTTTTCTACAAATGTAGACTCTTATTATTAAAGGCTCAAATTGTCATTAGCGAGCATCAAAACACACACCTACTATCTTATCTTTTGGCGATTTTTTCGGTTTGCTCCGTCCATAAAGAAATCAACAATATTAATTACACACGCGATTATGGAGGTCTCGTTTGTTTATCAATTTTCATATTCGTTGTCGACCAAACTTTTATGGAGAAGTTTCCATTTAAATTCAATTCCTTCATTTCGATTTATAGCAATTAGTTCATTAGATAAACGATTTGTTCTTCATTTTCAATTAGAAAGAAAAGGGTCTTGCAATATTATTTCAAAAGTAAGGCATATGGCCTTACACGTGTAAGAGCTAAAGAATCTCGATGATTATCTTATCAAACTTATTTGGGCTCTCTTTAAGAATATATCTTTGATGCGTTTCTATATATGTATAGGGGTCACATTTATATTTACATATCTCATTATCCTAGATATAGATTACAATTGTAGTGAAGGAATATTTTATTTTGTATAGTAACTCATTCACGATTACAGCAATGTTTTGTGTCTTGAACTATATATATACATCTGATTAGTTTTTAAAGAGAATGAAGCAGCGTTAGTTCGGTGGGTAAGCGTTTTTCAATTTTAAGCAAATCAAAGAGTATCATGTAGTAAAGTAATGTTACGGGAGGTCAGATGAAGGACAATCAAGTTAAGCGATTCTGGGAAGGATTAAGTCGGGGTTGAAGTGCTAATCGAGGCAATTAAATTATCAAGTTGGTATAGGCGACAAGCGGTATGTGATTCTTCCTATCCATTTTAGCATGATATTTTCCAAATATATATAGAATGCGATAGGCGTGCGTGTATTAAAGCGAACTTGGTTTTCTGTTGATATCTTTGGACTTGAGTTCTAAATAATAAGAATCTTGAATATTTCAAAGAAATGTGAATCATTTTTGGAAAAAAAGTAACACTTGGTTTTACTAAAGCTTAAGGGTTATACTAGCTTTATGAAAAGTTAGGTATAACGACTTAAGAAAGATAAGAAAGCGGTTTTATTATATGTTTATTCAATGCTTGAAATATTATGCGAATGTATGGTAACTTGGTTTGATAGACTTGTTATGCTTATATTGATCAACGATAAGTCGTTGTGTTTGATTCTTGTGGTGTATGCGTGTAAGAGGTTATTCGAATGTGCTTATGTTGTTTAACTATAGTTTGTTATGATAGTATTATATCACTCGCCTCTTGACATGATCTGGGGTTAAGCGCCCTCCGATGCGGGGTATAGCTCGAGCGATGCAGGACTATGATTCGAGAATACCTCATGCGGGTCGGGGCCTATGCGAGCTACGAGTTCGGAGTTAGTGTGCGGGGTATACACCTCATGCGGTCTCTGTGGCCATGCGGACTGCGAGTCCAGGACGATGCCGGGGAGTAGCTACCCTCGATGCGGGGAATACCTCATGCGGGCCCACGTGTGTGGCCTATGCGGAACTGCGGGAAGTTCCAGGATTAGATGCGCACATTGATACTGCAGGCGAGTGGCCAGCTTCGATCATGTGGCGGTCTAGAAAGGTTTTGTGATACCGTTTATGGCATTGTTGGTACTGTGGGTTTTAGTAGTCGGCTATGCCTTCGTACTTACCCCGTACGGTTTTGTTATGACACAGGGGGGGGGGACCTGGTGTTCATATGTATTCCTTGGTGTTATTACATCGCAGACTGCCGGCAGTGAGGAAGGTATTCCACGGGCATGATTGATGTTGTGGGCGTGAGACCCATTGTTATATTTGAGTGATGACTTTGAGGGCGTGTGTCCCTGACTTGACATGACTGCTTACATATTGTGTATCGTAAATTGGTTATCATATATGTCTTCTGTCTTATATAGACTATTATGATTTCGTTTACAGTATTTTCAGTTTCACATACTTGGTACCTGTTGTACTGACCTCCTTCGGGGGCTGCGTTCATGCCGCAGGTAAAGGTACTCCTAGTGTTGATCCCCGCTCTTAGGATCACCGTTTCAGCGTTTGGGAAAGCTCCGTTTCTCCGGAGGCTTAGCTTTTGGTATGGTCCCCTGTTGTTGTAGGTATTTGCATTCAGGGGTATGGCGGGGCCCTGTCCCGCCATTGTTGTTGTAAACTCTTAGAGTGCGTAGTCTGTTGTAAAATTTGGATGTAATTCAAGTTATTGTTATTTATATATACAGAAGGTAACCGTTTTGGTTAGTCTGTCTTCTTATTTCGCTGTCTTTTTACATTGGTTTCATGTCTTACTTTATTTATTCATCTGGTTACTCTGATGTATGACTCTTTGGGGTGCGGGTAAGGCACGATCCACGGGCCGGTTCGGTCGTGACATCGGTTTAGTAACGAATCTCGTGATCTGACCTTACACAGTGGTCGACCCTCGTACTTGCCGGTCGGCTCGTGACTCGGCCTTGGTATCTGGTAGTCGGCTTCGCACTTGCCGTGCTCGGCCGTGGTTTGGATATTGAGTGGCAGAGTCTCGTGATACGGCCTTGGTATCTGGTAGTTAGCCCTCGTACTTTCCCCGGTCAGCTACGTGACTCGGCCTTGGTATCTGGTAGTCGGCTTTCGTACTTACCCCGTATCAGCTCAGTGGTTTGATTGTATAGTATTGTTAGTACGGTTTTATGACTCAGGTAGGACTTGGTGTTCATGCGTACTCCTTGGCGTTATTATATCATAGACTGCCGGCAGTGAGGAAGGTATTCCACGGGCATGATTGATGTTGCGGGCGTGAGACCCATAGTTATATTTGAGTGATGACTCTGAGGGCGTGAGTCCCTGACTTACTTGACTGCTTATTTATCATGAACTGTAGTTTGTTTATAATATATGTCTCCTGCTTTAGTGCCACATCATAGTGTAACAGGTCTTTTCTAGGCTGCGAATGATCGAAGCAGGGCCAATCGCCCGTAGTATCACTATGCAAGCCTAATCCTGGACTCCCGTAGTCCGCATAGGCCACTCACATAGGCCCGCATAGGGTATAACCCCGCATCGAGGGTAGCTACTCCTCGGCATCGTCCTGGACTCGTAGTCCGCATGGCCACATAGACCGCATGAGGTATAACCCCGCACACTAACCTGGAACTCTCGTAGCTCTGCATAGGTCCCCTGGACCCGCATGAGGTATTCTCGAATCATGGTCCCAGACCGCCTGAGTCTACCCCGCATCGGAGGGCAGCTTAACCCCCGGTATCATGTCAAGAGGTGAGTGATATTATACTAACACAACAGCTTATCGTTAAACAACATAAGCACAACAAGAATACTCTCTTATACAAACGTTACAAGACACTAACACACATAACATCATATTATGTCTACCTTTCAAACAATCTTACTACACCTTACTGCAATTAATACAAGGTTTTTATAAACAAATAAGTAAACAATTCCTTTTACCTTTCTTAAGTTGTTAAACCTAACTTCCCAAAAAGCTAGTATAACTCTTAAGCTTTTTGTTTAAAAAACCAAACATTTCTCTTCTGTTAAAAAATGATTCAGTATTCTTTTGAAATGCTTTAAGATCCTTATTATTCAGGCTTAAGTCGCAAGACATTGCCGTAAGTATTATTCAGGCTTAAGTCAAAAGACATTGCCGTAGTTACTATTCAGTTAACACACGTACGTCTACCGTACTATATATATATTTAAAATATCATGCTCAAGAGTATAGGAAGAATCACATACCTACCGTGAAAACCACCTTGAGTCGAATATGTCGCGCGCAGAGAATCAGCCTATAATAGTCAAATACGTCTATCAACGTCTAGACTATTCTGTAAACAATTCTAAGCAGAGGGTTCTCTATTCTACGGAAAATTGGGCAGCACTTCCCTACCCGCCAAGCTACTCAAGTCTACTGTGAAAACAGTTCAATTCTATTCTTTAATAACCTTCTAAGTATTTTATACTTATTTCTATACTTCTACAGTATGTATTCTCTAATTACAAAAAGAAGGATAAGATTATTTACCTCGGTAAGCCCAATAATATCCTAGCTATACGTCGATCCTGAGCAAGGTTTAGCTCATAATTTGTACGCTCCGATAGCTCCAAGGAACCCTTAGAAGTTCTTCACAACTTCTACTAAGTACTAAGGGATTTGGGCTAGGGTATTTAGGAATAGTAACTACACTTGGAAGACAACATTTCTACCAAGGGAGGGGGGTGTTTCGGCTAGGGCTTTCTTTAGAGGGGGCTTTGGCCAAAGCCACTTAGGCTAGAGGGGATAGGGTGTTGGGCGAAAATACTAGAAGAGAGGGAGGAACATTGAGACTTGGAAAGTTTGTTTGTGGATGAAGAACTCTTCATCTTAAGGGGGGTATTTATAGGTCAAGAAATGGCTAACCAATGACCAAGATTAAGCCAAGTGCTAGGCAAGTGTAAGGTCAAGATTAGGGCAAGTGTACCTTATCCAACTATCACACAAAATATCCTACCAACTCCATGACAAAATAGCCATTCCAATCGCCCTATACCGCCACACATCCATCAATTAGAGGGTGACAAGTGTCGCCTCTCGTTGGCCCAAAGTGTTCGTCTCTCGGAAAAATCCACAAAAATTAGAAATTGACATAGCGGAATTTACCTACGCGAGTCTTGTAAAGCGTTTAGTCGGAAACGATTCTTTGTGTGAGTTGTGCCCAAAAACGTCCCATGCCTAAACTTTTAAGGCTAAACCTTCGTACGTACGCCCTCACGTACATACTCTGGAAATACGGGGTATAACATAGACGCGCACATTAGATACTGCGGGCGAGTGGCCAGCTTCGATCATGTGGCGGTCTAGACAGATCTCATGATCTGATTTATGACCACTGTTGATGCGTGGGTTTTAGTAGTCGGCTATGCCTTCGTACTTACCGTGCGGTTTTATTATGACACAGGTGGGACTGGTGTTCATGTGTGTTCCTTGGTGCTTTTATATCATAGGCTGGCGGTGAGGAAGGTATTCCACGGGCATGATTGATGTTGTGGGCGTGAGACCCGTAGTTGTATTTAAGTGATGACTTTGAGGCGTGAGTCACGACTTGACATGGCTTATTTATTGTGAATGTAGTTTGGTTATCATACATGTCTCACCTTTATATAGACTACTATGATTTCATTCTGATATTTTCGATTTCACATACTTGGTACTGTTATCTTGACCTCCTTTGGGGCTGCGTTCATCTGCGGTAGAGTACACCGGTAGTTGATCCTCGCTCTTAGGGTCACAGTTCAGCGTTTGGGAAGCTCCGTTTCTCCGGAGGCTTATCAGTGGTATAGTCCCCTGTCGTTGTAAGTGCTTACATTCAGGGGTATGGCGGGGCCCTGTCCCGCCATTGTTGTCATATCATTCTTATAGGTCTGTAGTACTGTTGTGGACAGAATTGTAAAAAGGGATGTAACTGTTCTAGTTGTTATATATATATATATATGCCGAAAGGCAACTTTTCTCAGATAACTGTTTTACACTTCACTTTATTCATGTCTTGTTTTATATTCCGCTGATTACTCTGATGTATGGCTACTTGGGTGCCCGGGGTAAGGCACCAGTCACGGGCCCGGGTTCGGGTCGTGACAAAAGTGGTATCAGAGCAGTTAATCCTCGGAAAGTGTCTACAGACCGTATCTAGTAGAGTCTTGATTATCGGTGTGTTGTGCACCACACCAATAATCAGGAGGCTATAGGATATTTAGGATTGGTTTCCATTCTTCTCACTCTGAGATCGTGCTTAGAGATGTGTTATAAGTTGGACCCCTCTAACATATTTCTTTCCCTTACCGTTATGCCTCGCGTAAAGGCAACCGGGCCCGGAGGGCAAAGCGGCCGAGGAGGCTGCGAGTGAAACACGAGAGGGTTACTAGAGGCAGGCCCAATCATCACACAGGGTGGTGTTTCATTCGGGAGTTACGCTCGTCGCGGCCCGAGTTTAGCTGCAGCGGCGATGCCTCTGCGACCATGATATATGAACCTTGATTCACGGCCAGGAGCGGAGAATATAGATTGCAAAGAGGCGACCTGCTACTAGCTATGGATTTGGCTACGGAGTATACCGATGTACGCGAGTCTTGATGAATATCTAAGAGATCGTGCGGAGTATAATTCTTGATTGAAGCTTGGCATGGCACGTATGCGGGCTTATGCCTGGCCGAAAGCGTAGAGATCGGCGGGTTAACCAGGGCGAAGAGGACGAGCAGCGAGTCCTTTGGTAACTTTCGAAGCGAACCACCGGCGGACGGATATGCACATCCACCGGTGCGAGTGGTCTCACGGAGTTCGGGGCGTTGGGGATAAGCGGAGTTGGTGAGCTCGAGCTTCCGGTTACGGCTCTGCGTAGGTTCGGCCCGGCCGGATTGATTTTTCCCAGTGTTCACAATGTGACAGACGTCATCCCGGGGAATGTCGTCTTTTAGTTGGTACTTGTTTTACCTGCGGCCGTCAGGGCCTTGTGTCGAAAGGATGTCCTAGTAGGAGGGATGTAAGTAGGAGGACTCGCGCCATGTCGGTGACCGATTCATCATCTTCCCTAGCTATGCGCCCTACGGGGAAGGTTTGATTAGAACGACTAAGGGGAATGAAGCAGTAGACACAGGTATATCCTTGACCCTCTAGAGATTGTATGTGTGATAATTGTGATTAGAAACCATGGTTAGTTAAAAGAGTAAGATTAGGGATAAGGGAAAGTGTGAGCCTTAGAGTTTTATACGTGGAGACCTTAGAGGCAAGGCCATCTCGAGTAAGAGATCTATATTTTTATGTTTGACCCTTATCGGAGTGCATAGTATAAGTGGGATATATTTGTGTAATAAGTCACAGGTAGTGTGAAATGAAAGAGGGTAGTTGATCTAAGAAGACCACTAGGTTTCGTGACTTGATTGTGGGATTGTTAGGAATCGGAAGCAAATGTTTGTGCGATAGTGGGTCGGGTTGCGGACCGATCGCGGGTCAACCCGCGACTGTTTGGTGGTGGGGTCGGTTGTGGTGGTCCCGGTGGTGGGAGTCACGCGGGGTGTTAGGCCCAAGTTTAGTTAACCATCGTGCGAGTTCGTAGATGCGGTCGACCGATGGTCGGGCCGATGAGTCGATCCTCTTGTCTTTTAGTCGAGACCGTTTACGTGAGAGGTTATGCGAGATGTTATATCGGGGAAGGTTGTAAGGCTGCGAGGTACCTACTTTCACCTGTGACGAGTGAAGCCAGTTAGGGCTATTTCTTTTTCTGGGAGTTTTACCAGGCAGGGTAGGAACTCCGGTGAGTCTCCGTATCGCATTCATCCTCGGGCCAGTGTTTTGATTTCAAGGGTAGCTGTGTGGATTGTTGCCTCCTGTTGAGGGAGTGTTTTAGCTACTATTTCAGTGTTCGGATATTGCCTTATGAAGCCTTGTAGGGGCGGAAGTGTAAATTGCCGGTTGATTGATTCGATGTAGCAAGGTTCAGATAGTTGGTTCATACTTGTTCAGCAGAATGTGGATAGGGTGAAGCTTATCCAGAAGAGGTTATTGGCAGCTCAGAGTCAACGGAAGTCGTGCGGATAATCGACGTCGACACTTAAAGTTCAGGTTGACGGTCGGAATTCTTGAAGGTACCACCCCGGATAGGGTGTGACGAGTTTTGGAAAACAGAGGGAACTTAGCCTGAGGTACTTGGAGCGTTTTCAGATCCGTTGGAGGATAGGCCGGGTTGCCTATAAGTTAGCTTTGACGTCCGACGTGGGAGGCAGTATGTCCGGTCTTTCATATTATTATGTTCGGAAAAGTATGGAGATCCATCCAGTGTTCGATTAATGATGACTAAGTTGGAGATAGTGACCAGAGATTTTGGAAGCGACGATATGAAATGTGGTAAGTTATGAGAAAGAGTTCGAGTGTGCGAGAAAGTGCGACAGTAAGGAAGAATCGAGCATGTGTTAAGAACATAAAAGTGATCATTTCGTTTGTAAAGAAAAGGTGCGAAGGGAGTATCTTTTAGCCCTTGGGTGGGAGCTTTTGTAGTGATGGAGGTGGTTCCTCGTGGACTTGGATTAAGTATTTGCGGGTGTTTTACGTGGCGGGTGTGGCATGATTGTTTTCGTAAGTATAGCGGTGAAGACTATCTTGGCGCATGTTTGTTTGAGAATTAGAAGGAACATTCGGAATGAATGTTTCTAAGGAGGAGAATGTTATACCGTATTTCCAGTATGCGTGAGGACGTACGTAGAAAAGTTTGAGCCTTAAAGTTAGGCAAGGTTCGAATTTTGTTCACAACCCCCGATTAGAGTCGTTTTTCGACAAAACGTTTTACAAATCTTGCGAGGGGAAAAATACGGCTATGTCATTTATAATTTTTTCGGATTTTTAGAGGCGAAATATTTTGGACCAGCGGGAGGTGACACTTGTCACCTCAGTGGGCGTGCTAGTGGCCGAGTGGGGCGGTTTTTGGCCATGTTTTGTGCCTTGTTTGGTGCCTTGTTTTGTGCCTTGTTTTGTGGAGTAGGGATAGGGGGCACTTGGGCAAATCTTGGCCCTCCACTTGCCCCCCACATGGCTTGATCTTGGCCATTGAACTCCCTATAAATACCCCATCCCCTTTGAAGACTTCTTCATCCATTCCACGATCTCCCAGTCTTTAGAGCCCTCCCCATTTCGTGAGGCCAGCGGCCGAGAGATAACACCACCCTCCTTGTGGTGTGGCGAGACACCCCACTTCTAGTGGTTTAGTAGGGTACCCCACTCTTGAGAGTTGTTCTCATAATACACCCCCCTCTTGGTAGAAATACTCTCCTAGTATTGTTACTATACCCAAAATACCTTAGCCTTATACCTTGTAGTATTCCAAAAGTTATCTCTATACGTAGAGCCCGGAAATACTACCTTTTGTCCTTTTGTCTCAAACCGAAACCCTAAGGAAAATCTTCACAGTTGGTTGAAGTATTAAGTAGAAGTTGCGTAAAACTTCTAAGGGTTGTTTGGAGCGGGTTGTAGCGCCCAGAGTAGGAGCTAAACGTTGCTCAGGATCGACATTTTATACTTGGATAATTATGGGCTTATCGAGGTAAATATCTTGTCCCCCTATTGTAATTGGAAATTACATACTGTAGTAGTATAGAAATGAATATAAGATTCATAGAAGAGAATTGAATTGTAATAGAAGGATATTCTGAGAAAAGACTTGGTGAAATCGCGTGATAGAATATTAATGTAGAAGTTGATAGACTTATATAACTTTGTATAGGTTGAATGTTCTGAGTAGCATGTACTACTTGAAAGGTGGACAAGGCTAAGCGAGTTATAAGCCGTAGGCGTTTTGCTAATAGTCGATAATCGTCGCGAGGTATGTGATTCTTCCTATCCTCTTGAGCATGATATTTTAAAAGAATATATATAGTGCGGTAGGCGTGCGTGTGTTAGCGAGCGTAGTTGTGCGGCAATGTCTTTTGACTTAAGCAATAATAAGAATCTTGAAGTATTTCAAAAGAATTAAGAAACCTTTTTAAGAAGAGTAATACTTGGTTTTAAAAGCTTAAGAGTTATACTAGCTTTATGGGAAGTTAGGTATAACGGCAAGAGATAAAAAGAATGGTTTATTGATTTGAGAAGTTAAGAGACTTGATCTTAAAAGATAAGAGACTTGACTTAATTATTAATATGAATTTTGTTAAAAAGGTGTGAAACCTCATTCGTGAGTAATGAGTACTTGGTTTTTAAAAGGGATAATGTTTCTTGATTTGAGAATCAGAATAAGTATCGAACGAACCACTGCAGCGTTAATAAAGGGAAATGTTTTGACTACTTAAGTATTATTAACCAGTAGAAACCTCCATCTGCATAGAAGCTAAGATGAGACAAAATGATGTTACATTTCCTAGATCATAGCTGCTTTAATAAGATTGTTATAAACAAGAATAACCTACTCACATATAAGGCATATGTTTCTCAAATTGTTTTAAAGGAGAATTATATCATTAAGTGATTAAAACTATGAACTACGAAACCTTTCGAAAATGAGAAACTTGAGTATTTGAAATTAGGCAAACTTGAACGTTTGGAAAAGAATGTTGTTACTTGATTTTACAAAGAAAAGTGTTTTGATTTACTTAAGAAGATAGTCACTCTATTTTTATACTACGGGTATTGTGTGACTTTTGTGAAAGAAACGGATCTTTTAAAGAGTTAATGTATGAAGTACTTTGGGGATAAAAACCCGAACTTGTTAATCAAAGTAGAAAATACCTTGTGTGAATAACTTGATTGTGTTGGTTTGTGATAGCCTTGTAATACTTCCTTGTTGATTTGATAATTAAAAATGTTAGGATGCTACGTGTGTTAGTGTCTTGTGATGTTTGTGTAAAGGGGTTTCCCTTGTTGTGCTTATGTGGTCTAACGGTAAGCCGTTATGCTAGTATTACATCACTCACCTCTTGACATGATTAGGGGTTAAGCTGCGCTCCGTGCGGGGTAGACTCGGTGATGCAGGACCGTGATTCGAGAATACCTCATGCGGGTCACGAGGACCTATGCGGAGCTACGAGTTCGAGTTAGTGTGCGGCCCTTGTGGTCATGCGGTGCATGTGGCCGTGCGGTGCGAGTCGGGGCGTTGTCGGGGAGTAGCTACCCTCGATGCGAGAATACCTCATGCGGGTCATTGGGTGGCCTATGCGAGTGCGGGAAGTTCGAGGACTGAAGCGCGCACATTAGATGCGCGAGTGGCGGCTTCAATCATGTGGCGGTGCAGACAGATCTCATGATCTGATTTATGACACTGTTGATGCGTAGGTTTTAGTAGTCGGCTATGCCTTCGTACTTACCGTCACGGTTTTATTATGACATAGGTGGGACACGGTGTTCATGTGTGTTCCTTGGTGCTTTTATATCATAGGCCAGCGGTGAGGAAGGTATTCCACGGGCATGATTGATGTTGTGGGCGTGAGACCCATAGTTGTATTTAAGTGATGACTTTGAGGTGAGTCACGACTTGACATGGCCTTATTTATTGTGAAGTAGTTTGGTTATCATACATGTCTCTGCTTTATATAGACTACTATGATTTCATTCTGATTTTGATTTCACACTTGGTACTGTTATCTTGACCTCGCCCGGGGCTGCGTTCATGCGCGTGTAGAGTACACGGTGTTGATCCTCGCTCTTAGGAGTCTGATTCGGCGTTTGGGAAGCTCCGTTTCTCGGAGGCTTATCGATGGTATAGTCCCGTCGTTGTAAGTGCTTACATTCGGGGTATGGCGGGCCCTGTCCGCCCGTTGTTGTCATATCATTCTTAAGTGTAATCTTATGGGCAGAATTGTAAAAGGGATGTAATATTCTAGTTGTTATATATATATATATATATATATGCCGAAAGGCAACTTTTCTCGAATAAGCATTTTACTTCACTTTATTCATGTCTTGTTTTATATTCCATTGATTACTCGATGTATGGCTACTTGGGTGCGAGGTAAGGCACGATCACGGGCGAGTTGGTCGTGACAGATTCGGCGTTGGGAAGCTCCGTTTCTCCGGAGGCTTATCTTTGGTATGTTACCTTGAGTTGTAGGTTCTTGTACATTCAGGGGTATGGCGGGGCCCTGTCCCATCATGTTGTATAAAAACTCTTAAGTGCATGAAGTCTTGTTGTGGCGGTTTGTAAAAAGGATTAAACTGTTCGGTTTGAAAGATTTGTATACATATATTTTATTGGAAGGTAACCGTTTGGTTGGCCTGTTTTATGATCTTATCTCTTGTTTCATGTTTAAGTTTTATTTTTCGCTGATTTTCTCTGATGTTGTATCACTAGGGTGCCCGGGGTAAGGCACCAGTCACGGGCCCGGGATCGGGTCATGACAACTCCCTCCCTTTAGTGAGTTTTCGTCCCTCCCCCTCTTGTGTAGAAAATACTTGGTGTATTGTTGTATAATCCCAAATACCTTGGCCTAGTATCCCTAGTAGTATTCCAAAGTTATTTCAATACTAGAGCAGGAAATACTACTTTATTCCAATAGTAAGTGAAACCCAGAAAAATCTTCCTAGGTTGGTTGATGTTTTTAGAAGTTGTTGGAAACTTCTAAGGGTCGCTTGGAGCGGGTTGGAGCGTAATGAGTTGGAGCTAAACGTTGCTCAGGATCGACTTATAATCTTGGATAATTTTGGGCTTATCGAGGTAATGATCTATGTCCCCCTATTGTAATTGGATATTACATGTTGTAGTAGTTATACTTGAGTATATTATATGAGGAAAGGAGATTGATAGAATTGGTGTATTTACATTGGAATTTGTACTGATAGACATGTGATATTATTGTGAAGTAGATTTGAACATGTCCGGTTAGGCGTGTAATCCACAGGAGTTGTTGGCACAGTAGCGGGCCTTGATAGGAGGAGATTTATGTGATAGCGGGGAGGTCTGCGAATTTTACGTAGAATAAGGAATCTTGTATTTAGAATATTCTACGAAAGAACTAGAGATTGATAGATATATTGTGGCCTTTATAGGTGGATCTTCACTGTGGCATACTTGACTTGGCTTGTGGTTTAAGCTAAAAAGGTATGTGATTCTTCCTATACTCTTGAGCATGATTGTTGTGAACTATATAGTACGGTAGGCGCATGTGTGAAATGAGTTTTGTTTGTTTTAAACATAAAGTGTTATAATGGATTTATGGGAAGTTAGTTATAACGACTTTATGAAAATAAAAGAAAGATTTGATTTTGAAAGTTAGAGACTTGATCTTGAAAGATAAGAGACTTGACTTATAAACGACTTGATTTGGAAAAGGAAGTAACTTGATTTAAGTATAGGTTACTTGTTTTGAAAAGAGTAAGTTATTTGGGTTTTAAAAGAATACTTGATGTTGTTTAAAAGAAAAGCACTTGGTTTTAAAAGTATAGAGTTCTTGATTTTAAATCTTATAAAGATTTTCGGAAGGTGTAGTAATTTGGTTTGAAAGGAAAACGTGTTTTTAATACTACGAGTATTAGTATCATGTGGCTTTTACGTAAAAAGAGGTCTTTTTTTTAAAGAATGAAAGTATGTAGTATTTTGGGTTTGAAACCCGAATTGTTTGTTATACCCCGTATTTCCAGAGTATGTACGTAAGGACATATGTACTAAAGTTTAGCCTTAAAGATTAGGCATAGGACGATTTTTTTGGACACAACTCACAAAACGAATGGTTTTCCGACGAAACGTTTTACAAAACTTGCGACCGGAAAATTCCGGCTATGTCATTTATATTTGTTGCGGATTTTTTCGAGAGATGAAATATTTTGGACCAACGGGACCCTCATTGGACGGCAAGGGAGGCCACGATTGGCAAGGTTTTGGGGCACAAAACATGGGCCATTGTTTGTGGAGTGATTTGAGGAGTAGGTTAGGGGGCACTTGGGCAAATCTTGCCCTCCAGCCCCCCACTTGGCTTGATCATGGCCATTGGTTTCCTATAAATACCCCTTGCTGAAGACTTATTCAACCACTCCACAAATCTCCAAGTCTTGAAATCCTTCTCCCCTGTGAGCTTCGTCTAGGCTCACCTCTACAGAGCCTAGCGAAATACCCTCTCCCCTCTAGCCTAGTAGCTTTGGTAGAGCCCCCTTGGTAGAAAGTTGTCTTCCAAGTATAGCCACTATTCCAAAATACCCTAGCCCCAAATCCCTTTTAGTATTTAAGTAGAAGTTGTTGGAAACTTCTAAGGGTTCTTGGAGCTATCGGAGCGTGCAACTAGGAGCTAAACCTTGCTCAGGATCGATATTT
The DNA here is from genome assembly GCA_029844215.1 of Przewalskia tangutica. Lineage (NCBI taxonomy): Eukaryota > Viridiplantae > Streptophyta > Magnoliopsida > Solanales > Solanaceae > Przewalskia > Przewalskia tangutica. The sequence goes on from CM056739.1 coordinate 38,069,019, forward strand.
AACTTGGATAATTTTGGCTTATCGAGGTAAATATCTTGTCCTTCTATTGTAATCGGATATTACATATAAATAATAGAAGTGAACTGTAATCACAGTATAAGGGTATAACAGAAGAAAAATTAAACTGTACTTACATAGGACTGTTTTAACAGTAGACTTGGGTAGCTTACCAGGTAGGGAAGTGCTGCCCGATTTTCCGTAGAATTAAGAACCCTCTGCTTAGAATAGTCTACAGAGTAGTCTAGACATTGATAGACGTATCTGACTATTATAGGTTGATTCTCTGTAGCGACATATTCGACTTGGCAGGTGGATTTCGCCAAGAAGGTATGTGATTCTTCCTATACTCCGAGCATGATATTTTAATATATATATATAGTACGGTAGACGTACGTGTGTTAACTGAACGTAGTTGTACGGCAATGTCTTTTGACTTAAGCCTGAATAATAAAGATCTTGAAGCCTTTAAAAAGAATTATAAATCATTTTTGAAAGAAGAAGGATATTGTTTTAAAACAAAAAGCTTAAGAGTTATACTAGCTTTATGGGAAGTTAGGTATAACCACTTAAGAAGGATAAAAGGAACATTTTACTTATGTGTTTATAAAAGACTTATATTGATTTTTGGAAAGTATAATAAGATGGTTTGATAAGTAGACATGATATGATGCTATGTGTGTTAGTGTCTTGTAACGTTTGTATAAGAGGGTATTCTTGTTGTGCTTATGTTGTTTAACGATAAGCTGTTATGTTAGTATTATATCACTCACCTCTTGACATGATACCGGGGGTTAAGCTGCCCTCCGATGCGGGGTAGACTCAGCGATGCAGGACCATGATTCGAGAATACCTAAATGCGGGTCGAGGACCTATGCGAGCTACGAGTTCGAGTTAGTGTGCGGCCTTTATGGTCATGCGGTCTATGTGGCCATGCGGACTACGAGTCGGGGCGATGTCGGGAGTAGCTACCCTCGTCGAGAATACCTCATGCGGGCTGGGTGGCCTATGCGGACTACGGAGTCGAGATTAGGCATGCATAATGATACTATGGGCGATTAGCCTGCCCGATCATTCGCAGCCTAGAAAGAGACATTACTGATTTACCTATTGTTGCTCTTGTTTATGATGTGGCACTATGTGCGGTTACATTAGTTGTTTAAATGCGTATTTGTAAAATTCGTTTTAAAAGATATGATTTCATTTAAGTACTTTCTGATTTCACATACTTAGTACTGTTGCATGCGACCTCCCGGGGCTGCGTTAAATGCCGGTAAAGGGAAGCAGGTAGCGGATCCTCAGTCTTAGGATCTTTTCTTTGGTGTCAGGAGCTCCATCTTCTCCGGAGGCTCGGCTTTTGGGTATGATCTCCCTGTTGTTATAGATAGTTATGTACATTCAGGGTATGGCGGGGCCCTGTCCCGCCATAGTTGTTTACTTCCTTAGAGGTCTGTAGTCCTATTGTACAGTTGGGATGTAAACTGCCAGATTTTGGTTTATATATATATGCCGAAAGGCGATTTTCTCAGATAAGTTGTGTCTCAATTTACATTGTTTCATGTCTTGTTTTTATATTCCGCTGATATTCTCTGATGTATGACTACTTGGGTGCCCGGGTAAGGCACCAGTCACGGGCCCCGGAACGGGTCGTGACAAAAGTGGTATCAGAGCAGTTAATCCTCGGAAGGTGTCTACAGACCGTATCTAGTAGAGTCTTGATTATCGGTGTGTTGTGCACCACACCAATAATCAGGAGGCTATAGGATATTTAGGATTGGTTTCCATTCTTCTCACTCTGAGATCGTGCCTTAGAGTTGTGTTATAAGTTGGACCCCTCTAACGTATTCCTTTTCTGTAACAGTTATGCCTCCACGTAAGGCAACCCGGGCCCAGAAGGGCAAGGCAGCCGAGGGAGCTGCTAGTGGGACACCGAGAGTCACGAGGGCTCAGGCCCAGTCTATACCCGAGACGGCGAGTTCCACGACGCCGCCGACCCCAGGAGGGTTTAGGGCCGCAGCAGTGGCTGATGAGACCACAGTACCTACACCTCGATCCAGCGGCACCGGCGAGCGAGATGGGTTCTGAGAGATGGCGATTCGCCGAGATCGTGGCGAACGTGAGATAGTTTGAATCTGGCGATTCCAGTTCGATGGTACTGCGGTTCACCCAATCCCGGTTTGAGGCTACGGGATTTTCTCGAGTTGTAGCGCGAGTTCTCGGGTCAAGGCACGAGGATGATCCGCGGGAGTTCATCCGTCGATTCTGAGAAGGATCATGCGAGTGATCAAGGCTTGAAGACCGTGCGTGGTCTTCTCACATAAGTGCGTGATACCGCGATCGATTGGTTTGATTCGTGGAGTTATCTCGGGAAAGCACGCGTCCCCGCTACTTGGACGAGTTCTCGGAGGCCTTTCTCACTCACTTGCCTCGCGGATGAGGAGGGCGGGCAACCAGTTGTTGTTCTTGTCTGAGCAGGAGGGCCTTGATTAGGAGTACAACGTTGAGTTCGTCGTTGGCTCGATATGTGTTATACCTCGTATTTCAGTATATGCGTGGGGCGTCGTAGAAAAGTTTGAAGCTTAAAGTAGGCAAGGTTGAATTTTTGTGCACAACACGATTAGAATCGTTTTTCGACGAAACATTTTACAAGACTTGCGAAGGAAAATTCGGCTATGTCATTTATTATTTTTGCGGATTTTTAGAGAGGCGAAATGTTTTGGACCAAGAGGGCAACACTTGGCACCCTCTCATTGGTGGACTTAAGGGCGGCATTGGGACGATTTGGAGAGTGAGTAGGTAGGATATTTTGTGATATTTGTGTGGTAGATGGATAAGGTACACATGGATGAATCTTTACCCTACACTTGCCTTGCACTTGGCATGATCTTGGCCATTGGTTGGCCATTGCTTGACCTATAAATACCCCCCTTAGTTGATGAACTTCTTCATCCAAAAATTGTGCTAAGTCTTGAAAGCTCTTCCCCTTTTGTGTTGAAGTTCGTCCTAGCCTCCCCTCCCCCTTGGTGAGGCCATCGCCGAGCCCTCCCCTTGCCGAAAGTACCCCCTCCTAGTGGTGCTAACCGTGGGGTACCCCCCCTACCTTGAGTTGTTTTCGTAAAATACACCCCTACCTTGGTAGAAATACTCTCCAAGTATTGTTACTATACCAAAATACCTTGTAGTATTCCAAAGATACACTTATACGAAAAGCCCAGAAATACTATTATACTTCCCTTCAGTCACTAAACGAAACCCTAAGGAAATCTCCATAGTTGGTTGGAGTATTAAGAAGAAGTTGCGTAGAACTTCTAAGGGTTGTTTGGAGCGGGTTGGAGCACCCGGAGGAGGAGCTAAACGTTGCTAAGGATCGACATTAAACTTGGATAATTTTGGGCTTACCGAGGTAAATAATCCTAACCTTCTATTGTAATTGGAAATTACATACTGTAGTTGTATAAACGAATATAAGATTCATAGAAGAGATTTGAACTGTAATAGAAGGATATTACAGAAAAGACTTGAACTGAAATCGCATCAGAAGAATAATATACAGAGTAGTCTAGTCATTGGTAGACTAATATAACCTTTATAGGTTGAATGTGCTGCGAGTAGCGTATTCTACTCGGAGGGTGGAAAAGGCTAGCCGGACTACGATTTTGGAGCGTTTTGCTTATAGTCGATAATCGTCGCGGTATGTGATTCTTCCTATCCTCTTGAGCATGATATTTTAAAGAATATATATATAGTACGGTGACGTCGTGTGTTAATGAATAATAATTACGGCAATGTCTTGGACTTAAGCACGAATAATAATTACGGCAATGTCTTTTGACTTAAGCCTGAATAATCTTGAAGTATTTCAAAAGAATACTGAATCATTTTTAACAGAAGAATAATACTTGGTTTTAAAAGCTTAAGAGTTATACTAGCTTTATGGGAAGTTAGGTATAACGGCTTAAGAGAGATAAAAAGAATAATTTATTGATTTAAGAAGTTAAGAGACTTGATCTTAAAAGATAAGAGACTTGACTTAATTGAATTTTGTTAAAAGTGTGAAACCTCATTCGTGAGTAATGAGTACTTGGTTTTAAAAGGAATAATGTTTCTTGATTTGAAATCGAATAAGTATCGAACAAACCACGGCGCTAATAAAGAAATGTTTTGACTAATAAAGTATTATTAAAACCGATTAGAAACTTCCATCTGCATAGAAGCTAAGATGAGACAAAATGATATTACATTTCCTAGATCATGGTCTTTGTAATAAGATTGTTATGAACAAGAATAACCTACTCACACATAAGGTATATGTTTCTCAAATTGTTTTAAAGGATTAAAACTATGAACTACGAAACCTTTCGAAAATGAGAAACTTGAGTAATTGAAATTAGGCAAACTTGAACGTTTGGAAAAGGATGTTGTTACTTGATTTTACAAAGAGAAGTGTTTTGATTTACTTCAAAAGATAATCACTCTATTTTTTTATATACTACGGGTATTGTGTGACTGTTGTGAAAGTAACGTATCTTTTAAAGAGTTAATGTATGAAGTACTTTGGGGATAAAAACCCGATCTTGTTAATCATATAGTAGAAAGTACCTTGTGTGAATAACTTGATTGTGTTGGTTTGTGATAGCCTTGTAATACTTTCTTGTTGGTTTGATAAGTAAACATGTTAGGATGCTACGGGTGTTAGTATCTTGTGATGTTTGTGTAAAGGGGTTTCCCTCGATTGCGCTTAAGTTGTTTAACGATCAGCCGTTATGTTGGTATTGTACCACTCACCTTGACATGTTCCGGAGGTTAAGCCGCCTCCGATGCGGGTAATACTCGAATGCGGCATGTGACTATGATTCGAGGATACCTCATGCGGGTCGGGGACCTATGCGGAGCTACGAGTTCGTGTTAGTGTGCGGCCTTTATGGTCATGCGGTCTATGTGGCATGCGGACTGCGAGTCGAGCGGATGCGGGAGTAGCTACCCTCGCGAGAATACCTCGTGCGGGCCATTGGAGTGGCCTATCAGAGTGCGGGAAGTTCGGGCTAGGCGCACATTAGATCTGCGGGTGAGTGGCGGCTTTGATCATGTGACGATGCAGACAGATCTCATGATACGATTTATGACCTTGTTTGTCTTGTGGGTTTTAGTAGTCGGCTATGCCTTCGTACTTACCGTGCGGTTTTATGATGACAGTGGGACACGGTGTTCATGTGTATTCCTTGGTGCTTTTATATCATAGGCTGCGGCGGTGAGGAAGGTATTCCACGGGCGTGATTGATGTTGTGGGCGTGAGACCCATTGTTATATTTGAGTGATGACTTTGAGGCGTGAGTCACGACTTGACATATTTGCTTATTTATTGTGAGCGTAGTTTGGATTATCATACATGTCTCGCTTTATATAGACTACTATGATTTCATTCTGATATTTTGATTCACATACTTGGTACTGTTGTCTTGACCTCGCCCGGAAGTGCGTTCATGCCGTAGGTTGAGGTACACCAGTCGTTGATCCTAGCTTCAGGGTCACAGTTCAGCGTTTGGGAAGCTCCGTTTCTCCGGAGGCTTATCAGTGGTATAGTCCCCTGTCGTAGTAGGTGCTTACATTCAAGGGTATGGCGGGGCCCTGTCCCCCCATTGTTGTCATGTCACTCTTAGAGATCTGTAGTACTGTTGTGGGCAGAACTGTAAAAAGGAATGTAACTGTTCTAGTTGATATTTATATATGCCGCAAGGCAACTTTCTCAGATTATTGTTTCATACTTCATGTCATTTCGTGTTGTTGTTTTATATTCCGCTGATTACTCTGATGTTGTATCACTAGGGTGCCCGGGGTAAGGCACCAGTCACGGGCCCGGGTTCGGGTCGTGACAATATGTCCCTGCGTTGGTAGCAGATATGGAGGACAGGGTGCATCGCTACGTCACCGGGTTAGATGATTATATGGCCGAGTCTTGTGCGGGTGTGGCTCTTCAGCAAGGCATGGACATTACCGCGTCGCGCGCACTTAGATGCGAGGCGTAGAGGCCGACGGGTTGTGACGTGAGAAGGCAGGGGCGAGTCTTTGGTAGCTATCGGGGTGGGCGGCCTCGGCGATCTAGATTTGCACCACGGCTCAGAGCACTCTGCTCCGTCTTCAAGACATCCAGTATTGGGGCGGTCGGGGCCCAGGACTTGGACTTCGGTAGCAGATGTGCTAACCGATCGAGACCACCCCCGGTGTGGCCGTCGGTAGATCCCATCTCGGGAGTTGTGGTCCTACCCGGGAGGTTGCTACACTTGTGGCAGCGGGGCCACTTTGCGGCTGTTCGACCAGGAGCGGCGGGTGGTAGGAAGTCGCCTACGGTCTTTCGCCGGGTCTTCCTCTCCTACGATTTACTCGCCGGAGCGAGTACTCATGGACCAGCAGGTGGCGCAGGTCGTGGCGCGGTCCCGATTCTAGCGGTCCTCGAATCGCATTTATGCCTTGTCGGCCGGCGGGATCGGAGGCCTCACGATGTCGTCGCAGTACCTTGCTCGGTTTAGGATTTGATGTGTATGCCTTGATAGATCCGGGTTCTACTGCATCATATATCTCCTTATTGCTAGTAGGATGAGGATAGATCCTGAGTCCATAGACCCTTTCGAGGAAGCTACGCGATGGGTGATTCGATGGTAGCTCGGCGGGTATATAGGGCTTGTCGGTGACCATATCTGATCGTCGGACCCTGGCGACTTGATAGAGTTGGATATGACTGATTTCGACGTGATCATGGGTATGGATTGGCTAGCTTCTTGCTACGCCAATGTAGGCTGCGAGGAGAGTGGTGCGGTTCTAGTTTCACGAGGCCGGTTGTTGAGTGGGAGGAACCTGTATCGTAGAGGTAGGTTTATTTCCCACCTCGAGGCTAGGAAGATGGTGCGAAGGGTATATCTACCATCTCATTCGGGTGTTTGATCACGAGGTGCGGTACGATTTTGATCGATTCGGTAGTCGAGAGAATTCCCGGATGTGTTTCAGACGACCTCGGGTATCCTCCGAGAGGAGATAGAATTTGTATCGATGTCTTTGCGGACACTCGCTATTTCCATTCCGCCATACGAATGGCACCGCCCGAGTTGAGAGAGTTGAAGGACCGGTGAGAGATTTCTTTGGAAAAGGGCTTCATCAGCCTAGTGTTTCTCCGCAGGAGCGCCGGTATTGTTCGTGAAGAAGAAGGGCGGGGCGCTGCGCATGTGTGTTAATGACGGTGAACAAGGTGACCATTAAGAACGATACCCTTCCCGTGATTGATGATTTGTTCGACCCGGTTACGGCGAGATGTTTCTCAAGATTGATCTGCGATCGGGCTATCATCAGTCACGAGTCGAGGCGGATATCCCTGATGCATTCGGACGATGCGGGCATTATGAGTTCGTGGTATCTTTCGGGTTGACCAATGCTCGTGGTATTTATGGATCGATGAACCGAGTGTTCAAGCCATTTTTGACACGTTTGTGATAGTGTTCATTGATGACATCTTGGTTTATTCGCTCGGAGCGAGGAGCATGCAAAGCATTTGAGGATTTGTCTTTGAGAGTTCTCCAGACAACGGTTATACGCCAAGTTTTCCAAATGTGAGTTTTGGTTAACCGGTGGCTTTTCTTGGGCATATTGCCGAGTGATGGCATTCGGGTGAATCTGGCCAAGATCGAAGCGATCCAGAGTTGGCCTAGACCTACTCCCAGCAGTGCGCGATTTTAGGCCTTGCGAGTTACTATCGGCGGTTCGTGGAAGTTTGCTTATCTCTGCACCATTGACTAGGTTGACTGAAAGCGGCTAAGTTTCATGGGTGATGCTTGTGGCGGGGTTTCGATTCTTGAAGGAGGCGGCGGCCCCGTTGTTACTCTTCCAGAGGGTCCCGACGGTTATGTTGTGTATTGTGATGCGTCAGGCATCGGATTGGGATGTGTGTTATAGCGTACGCATCCCGACAACTTAAGAAGCATGAGAGGAACTACCCCACCCATGATTTGGAGTTGGCAGCGGTGATTCACGCCTTGAAGATCTGGAGGCACTATTTGTATGGGGTTCATGTGGATATTTATACAGACCAAGAGCCTCAGGTATATCTTCACGGAGGAGCTGAACTTCACGGCGAGGCGGTGGTTAGAGTTACTCAAGATTATGATGTTGATATCTGTACCACGGGAAGGCGATGTTGTGGCAGATGCCCTTAGTCGTAGGTCGATGGGTAGCCTATCAAATGTGCAGCCGGAGAGGAGGGGCATGGTTCGCGATTTGCATCAGTTAGCGAGCCTTGGTGTCCGTTTGATTGATTCTGATAGCAGTGGGGTTCGAGTTCGAGAGGTTGCCGAGTCTTCCATCGTCGAGGAGGTGAAGAGGCAACAGTTTGAGGATCCGGTTTTGACACGGTACCGTGATACGGCTCTTCGTGAGGGGAAGGGTCCTTTTGAGGTAGCACCTGATGGGGTGCTAAATGTTATACCCCGTATTTTCAGAGTATTTACGTGAGGGCGTACGTATAATAATTTAAGCCTTAAGGTTTGGCAAGGATCGAAATTTGTACACAAGTGCCGAAAAGAGTCGTTTTTCGACGAAACGTTTTACTAAACTTGCGAAGGGAAAAATACGGTTATGTCATTTTTAATTTTTGCAGATTTTTCCGAGAGACGAAACATTTTGGACCAACGGGAGGGTGACATGTGTCACCCTCACATTGGAAGGAATTGGGGTGGCTTGGCCGATTTGGAGGAGGGAGTTGGTAGGATATTTTGTGATATTTTTGGTGGTAGATGGATAAGGTGTACTTGGTTAAATCCTAGCCCTACACTTGCCTTACACTTGGATTGATCTTGGCCATTGGTTGGCCATGTCTTGACCTATAAATACCCCCCCTTGGTGGTATAGAAATACTCTCCAAGTATTGTTATAATGCCCTAAATACTCTAGCCCATATACCTTGTAGTATTCCCAAGGTTACCTCTATACGAAAAGCCCAGAAATACTATTATACTTCCCCTCAGTCACAAAAACGAAACCCTAAGGAAAACCTTCATAGTCGGTTGAAGTGTTAAGTAGAAGTTGCGTAGAACTTCTAAGGGTTGTTTGGAGCGGATTGGAGCACTCGGAGTAGGAGCTTAACGTTGCTCAGGAGCGACATTAAACTTGAATAATTTTGGGCTCATCGAGGTAAATATTACTGTCCTTCTATTGTAATTGGGAATTACATACTGTAGTTGTATAGAAATGAATATAAGATTCATAGAAGAGAATTGAACTGTAATAGAAGGATATTACAGAATAGACTTGAACTGAAATCGCATCAGAAAAATATTAAAGTAGAAGATTAAACTGTACTTACATAGGACCGTATTTACAGTAGACTAATAACCTTCATTGGTTGAATGTTCTGCGAGTAGTATGAACTACTTGGAAGGTGGACAAGGCTAGCCGGGTTATAGTCGTGGAGCGTTTTGCTTATAGTCGATAATCGTCGCGAGGTATGTGATTCTTCCTATACTCTTGAGCATGAAGTATTTTAAAGGAATATATATATAGTACGGTAGACGTACGTGTGGCAATGTCTTTTGACTTAAGCCTGAATAATAGGAATCTTGAAATATTTTAAAGGAATATAAATATAGTATGGTAGACGTACGTGTGTTAACTGAATGTAGTGTTACGGCAATGTCTTTTTACTTAAGCCTGAATAATAGGAATCTTGAAATATTTTAAAGGAATATATATATAGTACGGTAGACGTACGTGTGTTAACTGAATGTAGTGTTACGTCAATGTCTTTTGACTTAAGCCTGAATAATAAGAACCTTGAATGTATTTCAAAAATATTAAGAAACTTTTTTGAAAGAAGAGTAATACTTGGTTTTGAAAACATAAGAGTTATACTAGCTTTATGGGAAGTTAGGTATAACGTCTTAAGAGAGATAAAAAGAATGGTTTACTGATTTAGAAGTTAAGAGACTTAATCTTAAAAGATAAGAGACTTGACTTATTTGTATTGATATGAATTTTGTTAAAAGTGTGAAACCTCATTCGTGAGTAATGAGTACTTGGTTTTAAAAGGAATAATGTTTTACTGATTTCGCAAATCAGAGTGAGTATCGAACAAACCACTGCAGCGCTAATAAAGAAAAATGTATTGAATAATGAAGTATTATTAAAACCAGTAGAAACCTCCATCTGCATAGAAACTAAGATGAGACAAAATGATATTACATTTTCTAGATCATGGCTGCTTTAATAAGATGGTTATAAACAAGAATAAACTGCTCACACATATGACATATGTTACTCAATTGTTTTAAAGGAGATTAAGACATTGAACTATGAAACTTTTCTAAAATAAAGAGACTTGAGTAATTGAAATTAGGCAAACTGGAACTTTAGGGAAAAGAAAGGCATTGTTTTGTCTTAAATTGGTTTAAAACATAAAGTGTTATAACAGCTTTATGGGAAGTTAGTTATAACGACTTTATGAAAACAAAAGAAGGGTTTTATCATTGGTTTTAATGTGGTAACTTGACTTTAAAAAGAGAAGTGTTTTGGTCTAAAAAGAAGGCATGGTATTGCCTTAATTTGGTTTTAAAAAGGAAAGTATGGAAGTTGTTTTGGTTTACTTAAAAGATGTAAGTCACTCTATTTTTATACTAAGGGTATCGGGTGACTTTTATTAAAAGGAATGGATCTTTAAAAGAAGTTTAACGTATGTAGTACTTTAGGGTTAAAACCCGGACTTTGACATAAAATGAAAGTACCTTGAGTTTGTAACTTGCCTATGCTTGTTGTTGTGTAACTTGCCTATGCTTGTTGTGTAACTTGCCTATGCTTATTGTGATAGCCTTTGTGTGCAAGAATTGTGTTTCTATACTACCGCGTCTCTCGATGGAGGGTCGGTTGACTTGTTGAGGACTTACTTGGACGTGCTAGCAGTGACGGAGAATTCCACGGGTAAGCTCCTGTTGATAGTGTTATTCCATGGACTAGCTCTCCATAAGGTTTCTTACTGTTCGGCCTTGGTACACGGTGGTCGGCTTTTCGTACTTGCCGCCTCGTGGCTGATTCGGCCTTGTACACGGTAGTTAGCCTCGAACTTGCCCGTTCGGTGTAGTGACGAAGTCTCGTGATACGCCTTGGTACACGTAGTTAGCCCTCGTACTTGCCGGTCGGCTACGGCGCCGGCCTTGGTATCTGGTAGTCGGCTTTCGTACTTGCCCCGTGTCAGCTTCGTGGTTTGGTTGTATTGTATTGTTAGTACGGCTTTGTCATCAGGTAGGAATTGGTGTTCATGTGTACTTCTTGGTGTTATCATATCATAGACTGCCGGCAGTGAGGAAGGTATTCCACGGGCATGATTGATGTTATGGGCGTGAGACCCATCGTTATATTTGAGTAATGACTTGGAGTGCGTGAGTCCCTGACTTGATATAACTGTTATATGTGTGTACTGTAGTCTGGTTATCATACATGTCTCCTGCTTTATATAGACTGCTATGATCTCATTTCTGATATTTGCTTTCACATACTTGGTACTGTTATCGACCTCCTTCGGGGGGCTGCGTTCATGCCGCAGGTAGAGATACATCGGCTGTCGATCCCCGCTTTTAGGATCACATTTCAGCGTGTTGGGCAGCTCCGTTCCTTGGAGGCTTATCTTTGGTATGTTACCCTGAGTCTATAGGTTCTTGTACTTTCAGGGGTATGGCGGGGCCCTGTCCCGTCATAGTTGTTGTAAAAATCTTAGAGGTCTGTAGCACTGTTGTGGGCAGGGTTGTAAGGATTGTAACTGTTCAGAGGTCGATATATTTATATATGCTGAAAGGCAACCGTTTTGGTTGGCCTACTTTCTTTCATCTTGATCCATATCTATTATTATGTTTAAGTTTTTATTTCATGGTTTTCTCGATGTTGTATCACTAGGGTGCCCGGTAGGCACGATCACGGGCCGGTTGGTCGTGACAAAAGTGGTATCAGAGCAGTTAATCCTCGGAAAGTGTCTACAGACCGTGTCTAGTAGAGTCTTGATTATCGGTGTGCTGTGCACCACATCTATAATCAGCAGGCTGCAGGACATTTTAGATTGGTTTCCATTCTTCTCATTCTGCGATCGTGCCTTAGAGCTGTATGATAAGTTGGACCCTCCGACGTGCCGTTTTTACGATTATGCCTCCGCAAGGCAACCCGCCCGAAGGGCAAAGCGGCGAAGAGGAGCTGCGAGTAGAAGCGTGGCGATCTCTACAGACCACAAGACTGAGCCTCGGTCCCGATGCGGAGAAGAGGAGATGGGTTACAAGAGTGGGCGATTAATGGCGAGGTTGTGGCGGACTTGAGGATAGGCCGATGGCCAGTTCGAGCACGATGGTTCACCCTAGATCGGATAGTTCGAGGCTACGGGATTTTTACGAGTTATAGGCCGCGAGTTTTATGGGTCGAGGCACGAGGATGATCCGCAGGAGTTCATCAAGCGATTCTGGATCGTGAGAGTGATCAAGGCATCGGAGACCGAGTCGGTGGTCCTTGGTTCGCATCGGCTGCGTGATACCGCAGTCGACTGATTTGATTCGTAGGAGCTATCCCGGGGAGAGCATGCACTTCCAGCTGTGTGGAACGAGTTCTCAGAGGCCTTTCTTGCACATTTCTTGCCTCGCGGATGAGGAGGGCTCGGTAAACAGTTTTTGGTGTTGCGGCGAGCAGGCGCGCAGTTCGGGAGTACAATGTGGAGTTCGACTCATTGGCGTCGTCCCGCGTTAGTAGCTAGTATGGAGGATCGAGTGCACCGATATGTTCTGAGGGCTCGATGATTACCTAGCGAGAGTTGTTGGTGTAGCTCTTGGTGGGCATGGACATTGCCGCATGCGAGCTTATGCACTTGGATGTGAGGCGGAGAAATCGGCGGAATGACCAAGATCGGCGAGAGAGGGCGAGCAGCAGGTCCTTTGATAACTTTCGAGGCGGACCGCCTCAAGAAGAACAAGTTATGTACCTCCGCGATCTGAGTGGTCCTCGCGACGCCGGGACGCCGGGATATTCGGGAGGCGGTCGGGGCTCCTGTGTTTGATTTTCGAGAGTAGGAATGCTCGCCGGATGAGGTCGCCCTTGTCTCAGTGTGGCCGTTGTGGAAAACTTCATAAGGGAGAGTGTCGTACTAACTTGGGAGATTAACAATTCTTGCGGCCAACAGGGCCATCTGGCGGCCTCCAGGCCGGGTAGCGGTAGGATAGCACATACTACTGAGGATCGATTGCGGGTTCTTCACCTTCCATAGCTAGGCGGGATGTTCTTGCCGTGAGCCACGGCAGTCGCGGTGGAAGTTCCCGATTTTAAGCGGTCCTTTGAACCGCCTTTATTTTGTGTATATCCTTAACCCTACAGAGACTTGTATGTATTGTTGTGATGATAATGTGTTAAGTGTTATATTCGGATAGCTTTGTGCTAAAATGTGATTTAGAAGCACAGTTAGTAAAAGGGTAAGCTGGGGTGAGAAAATGATGAACCTTAGGATATTACCATTGAGACCTTAGATGTAAGGTCGTCTTGAGTACAAGACTTTGCGGGTGATCTTTGTCAGAATGTATAAGTATACGTGGAGTAATTGTGGAAAAATTCCTTAGGTAGTGTAAAATGGAAGTGGTAGCTTTCGACTGTATAGGTAAGATTGTTCGGATCGGAAACAAGAGCTTGATGCGTTAAGTGGGTCGGGTTGGGGCCATGTTGCGGCCAACCGCGACTGTTCGGTAGGGTCAGCTCTGGGTGGTCCCGCCAGGTGGTAGGGTCACGAGGGTGCTAGGCCCAAGTTTAGATGACCATCGTATGAGTTCGTGGATATGTTCGACCAGAAGCGGATCGTGAAGGCCGAGAATGGCCTTAAGGAAGATTGAGACTAGTAAGATGACCAAGTTTGGAAGTGGTGACTCCAAAGTTTTGGGAACTGAAGCGATGGTCAAGTGTGATGCGTATACTAGAAGAGTTCAGTGTTCGATAAGGGCACGACGAGTAAGGAAGGAAGAGAACGTGTGTTATTTCGTGGCCAGGTGTGGCGTTGGCAACTTGTTAGAGGAACTTTATCGTTATCCGTCTTGAGAAGGAACATTCGGGACGAATGTTTCTAAGGAGGGGAGAATGTTATACCCCGTATTTTCAGAGTATGTACGTGAGGGCGTACGTATAATAATTTAAGCCTTAAGGTTTGGCAAGGATCGAAATTTGTACACAAGTGCCGAAAAGTGTCGTTTTTCGACGAAACGTTTTACTAAACTTGCGAAGGGAAAAATACGGTTATGTCATTTTTAATTTTTGCAGATTTTTCCGAGAGACGAAACATTTTGGACCAACGGGAGGGTGACATGTGTCACCCTCACATTGGAAGGAATTGGGGCGGCTTGGACGATTTGGAGGAGGGAGTTGGTAGGATATTTTGTGATATTTTTGGTGGTAGATGGATAAGGTGTACTTGGTTAAATCCTAGCCCTACACTTGCCTTACACTTGGATTGATCTTGGCCATTGGTTGGCCATGTCTTGACCTATAAATACCCCCCCTTGGTGGTATAGAAATACTCTCCAAGTATTGTTATAATGCCCTAAATACTCTAGCCCATATACCTTGTAGTATTCCCAAGGTTACCTCTATACGAAAAGCCCAGAAATACTATTATACTTCCCCTCAGTCACAAAAACGAAACCCTAAGGAAAACCTTCATAGTCGGTTGAAGTGTTAAGTAGAAGTTGCGTAGAACTTCTACGGGTTGTTTGGAGCGGATTGGAGCACTTTCGAGTAGGAGCTTAACGTTGCTCGGCGACATTAAACTTGAATAATTTTGGGCTCATCGAGGTAAATATTATCATCCTTCTATTGTAATTGGGAATTACATCACGTAGTTGTATAGAAATGAATATAAGATTCATAGAAGAGAATTGAACTGTAATAGAAGGATATTACGTAATAGACTTGAATGAAATCGCATCGAAAAATATTAAAGTAGAAGATTAAACCGTACTTACATAGACCGTATTTACTGAGACTAATAACCTTCATTGGTTGAATGTTCGCGAGTAGTATGAACTACTTGGAAGGTGGACAAGGCTAGCAGTTATAGTCGTGGAGCGTTTTGCTTATAGTCGATAATCGTCGCGAGGTATGTGATTCTTCCTATACTCTTGAGCATGAAGTATTTTAAAGGAATATATATATAGTACGGTAGACGTACGTGTGGCAATGTCTTTTGACTTAAGCCTGAATAATAGGAATCTTGAAATATTTTAAAGGAATATATATATAGTACGGTAGGCGTCGTGTGTTAATCGAATGTAGTTACGGCAATGTCTTTTACTTAAGCTTTGAATAATAGGAATCTTGAAATATTTTAAAGGAATATATATATAGTACGGTAGACGTACGTGTGTTAACTAAATGTAGTGTTACGTCAATGTCTTTTGACTTAAGCCTGAATAATAAGAACCTTGAATGTATTTCAAAAATATTAAGAAACCTTTTTGAAAGAAGAGTAATACTTGGTTTTGAAAACATAAGAGTTATACTAGCTTTATGAGAAGTTAGGTATAACGTCTTAAGAGAGATAAAAAGAATGGTTTACTGATTTAGAAGTTAAGAGACTTAATCTTAAATGATAAGAGACTTGACTTATTTGTATTGATATGAATTTTGTTAAAAGTGTGAAACCTCATTCGTGAGTAATGAGTACTTGGTTTTAAAAGGAATAATGTTTTACTGATTTCGGAAATCAGAGTGAGTATCGAACAAACCATCTGCGCTAATAAAGGAAAATGTATTGAATAATGAAGTATTATTAAAACCGGTAGAAACCTCCATCCGCATAGAAACTAAGATGAGACAAAATGATATTACATTTTCTAGATCATGGTCGCTTTAATAAGATGGTTATAAACAAGAATAAATCGCCACACATATGGCATATGTTACTCAATTGTTTTAAAGGAGATTAAGACATTGAACTATGAAACTTTTCTAAAATAAAGAGACTTGAGTAATTGAAATTAGGCAAACTGGAACTTTAGGGAAAAGAAAGGCATTGTTTTGTCTTAAATTGGTTTAAAACATAAAGTGTTATAACAGCTTTATGGGAAGTTAGTTATAACGACTTTATGAAAACAAAAGAAGGGTTTTATCATTGGTTTTAATGTGGTAACTTGACTTTAAAAAGAGAAGTGTTTTGGTCTAAAAAGAAGGCATGGTATTGCCTTAATTTGGTTTTAAAAAGGAAAGTATGGAAGTTGTTTTGGTTTACTTAAAAGATGTAAGTCACTCTATTTTTATACTAAGGGTATCGGGTGACTTTTATTAAAAGGAATGGATCTTTAAAAGAAGTTTAACGTATGTAGTACTTTAGGGTTAAAACCCGGACTTTGACATAAAATGAAAGTACCTTGAGTTTGTAATTTGCCTATGCTTGTTGTTGTGTAACTTGCCTATGCTGGTTGTGTAACTAGCCTATGCTATGTGTGATAGCCTTTGTGCAAGAATTGTGTTTCTATACCACCGCGCTCTCGATGGAGGTCGGTTGACTTGTTGAGGACTTACTTGGACGCGTCTTGCGGACGTGGAGAATTCCACAGTGCGCTCGCGTTGATAGTGTTATTCCACGGACTAGCTCTCCATAAGGTTTCTTCTTGTTGGCCTTGGTACCGGTAGTCGGCTGTGCTTGCCGCCTCGTGGGCTGATTCGCCCGCACGGTAGTTAGCCCTCGCGCTTGCCTCCGGTGTAGTGAAAGTCTCGTGATCTGACGCGGTACTGGTAGTTAGCCCTCGTGATTGCCGGCCGCTCACGTGGCCGCCTTGGTATCCGTAGTCGGCTTTCGTACTTGCCGTGTCGCCTTCGTGGTTTGGTTGTATTGTATTGTTAGTACGGCTTTGCATCGTAGGACTTGGTGTTCAGTGTACTTTGGTGTTATCATATCATAGACTGCCGGCAGTGAGGAAGGTATTCCACGGGCATGATTGATGTTATGGGCGTGAGACCCATCGTTATATTTGAGTAATGACTTGGAGGGCGTGAGTCCCTGACTTGATATAACTGTTATATGTGTATCAGAGTCCGGTTATCATACATGTCTCCCGCTTTATATAGCGCTATGATCTCATTTATGATTTTACGATTTCACATACTTGGTACCTGTTGTACTGACCTCCTTCGGGGGGCTGCGTTCATGCCGTAGGTAGAGATACATCGGCTGTCGATCCCTGCTTTTGGGATCACATTTCAGCGTGTTGGAAAGCTCCGTTCCTTCGGAGGCTTATCTTTGGTATGTTACCCTGAGTCTGTAGGTTCTTGTACTTTCAGGGGTATGGCGGGGCCCTGTCCCGTCATAGTTGTTGTAAAAATCTTATAGGTCTGTAACAACATTTGTGGCGGGGTTGTAAGGATTATGGCTCAAAGGTCGATATATTTATATATCTTTGAAAGGCAACCGCTTTGGTTGGCCTACTTTCTTTCATCTTGATCCATATCTATTTATATGTTTAAGTTTTTATTTAGGTTTTTCTCGATGTTGTATCAAGGGTGCGGAGGGCACCGATCACGGCCCGAGTTCGGTCGTGACACTAAGGTTTGAGGGCGGGTTGTGTATTCCGGATATTGCAGGACTTGGCGGAGGTTCGGGGAAGCACACGCCGCGCGTTACTTATCCATCCGTCGTCGCACCAAGATGTACCACGACCTTAGATCTATGTATTGGTGGGATGGCTTGAAGAGGGCGTTGCGAGTTTGTAGCTCAGTGCCCGTGTTGTCGGCGGTGAAGGTAGAGCACGGAGGCCCGTGGTTTGTTGCGCAGATTGAGATCCCGCACGGAAGTGGAGGTGATCAACATGGACTTTATCACGGATTACCTCGCACTCGGAGAGACATGATTCTATGGGTTATCGTCGACGTCGACGAAATCAACCCACTTTCTTCCCGTCAGACGACTTTTGGTGAGGATTATACGACTTTATATCAGAGATCGTCGACCGCATGGAGTCCCTATTTCGATCATATCCGGCGGAGCCCGGTTACCTAACTTACGAGGTCTTTCCGTATGGTTTAGGGGACGCAGTGAGCGAGCACCGCATTCCATCCACGAGACGGACGGGCGAGCGCACTATCCGACTCTCGAGGATATCTTTGCGAGCCTTGTTATTGACTGTGGTAGTGGGAGGATCATTTGCCTACAGTTGAGTTTGCGTATAATAATAGCTACCACTCCGATTCGACGACGCCTTATGAGGCGTTGTATGGGAGGAAGTGCATATCGCCGATAGGCTGGTTTGATGTGGCGAGGTACGCTAGTAGGACCAGATCGTGCAAGGCGATGGATAAGGTGAAGCTTATCCAGAGCGATTCGATACCATGAGTCGGCGAGAAGTCATACGGATCATCGTCGTCAGATCCGGAGTTCGAGGTTGATGATTGGGTTTTCTGAAGCGCCACCCATGAAGGTGTGATGAGATTCGGAAGAAAGGGAAACTCACCGAGGTACATCGGGGCCGTTCAGATTGTCGCGAGGTAGGCAAGGTTGCGCTGAGTTGGATCTGCCGTCCGATGCGGAGGAAGTGCATCCGGTGTTTCATGTTTCTATCTTTGCGAGATGTACGGGATCCATCTAGAGTGCACCGATTGACGATGTCGGTGGCCAGGGGTTATCGTATGAGGAGATTCCCATAGCGATAATCGATCGTCAGGTTAGGCGTCTGCGGACCAAGGACGTGGCTTCCGTCAAAGTCTTGTGGCGGAACGAGCTCAGGGAGGAGATGACGTGGGAAGCTGAGGAAGACATGAGGCAGAAGTATCCTCACTTATTCCCCACACCTCCAGGTAACTCACTTTCCTAATTGTTGATTTAATTTACTTATTGCTAACTGTTTATGTTATGAAGAACCTTATCATTATCTGTCTTGGAAGGGAACATTCGGGACGAATGTTTCTAAGGAGGGGAGAATGTTATACCCCGTATTTCCAGAGTATGTACGTAAGGGCATACGTACTAAAGTTTAGCCTTAAAGATTAGGCATAGGACGATTTTTTTGGGCACAACTCACAAAACGAATGGTTTTCCGACGAAACGTTTTACAAAACTTGCGACGGGAAAATTCCGGCTATGTCATTTATATTTTTTGCGGATTTTTCCGAGAGATGAAATATTTTGGACCAACGGGAGGGTGACAATTGTACGGCAAGGGAGGCCACGGTTGGCAAGGTTTGGGGCACAAAACATGGGCCATTGTTTGTGGAGTGATTTGAGGAGTAGGTTAGGGGGCACTTGGGCAAATCTTGGCCCTCCACTTGCCCCCACTTGGCTTGATCATGGTCATTGGTTTCCCTATAAATACCTCCCCCTCTTTGAAGACTTATTCATCCACTCCACAAATCTCCAAGTCTTGAAATCCCTTCTCCCCCCCCTTTGTGAGATTCTCGTCCTAGCCTCACCCCCCCCCCCCCCCTCTAGAGAGCCTAGCCGAAACACCCCTCTCCCCCCCTCTAGCCTAGTGGCTTTGGCCGAGAGCCCCCCCTTTTGGTAGAAAGTTGTCTTCCAAGTATAGCCACTATTCCAAAATACCCTAGCCCCAAATCCCTTTTAGTATTTAAGTAGAAGTTGTTGGAAACTTCTAAGGGTTCTTGGAGCTATCGGAGCGTGCAACTAGGAGCTAAACCTTGCTCAGGATCGACATTTAACTTGGATATTACATATAAAGAATAGAAGTGAACTGTAATCACAGTAGAAGGGTATAACAGAAGAAGAATTAAACTGTACTTACATAGGACTGTTTTAATAGTAGACTTGGGTAGCTTACGGTGGGAAGTCTCGCCGATTTTCCGTAGAATTAAGAACCCTCGCTTAGAATAGTCTACGCAGTGGTCTAGACATTGATAGACGTATCTGACTATTATAGGTTGATTCTCTGCGCGCGACATATTCGACTTGGCAGGTGGATTTCGCCAAGAAGGTATGTGATTCTTCCTATACTCCGAGCATGATATTTTAATATATATATATATAGTACGGTAGACGTACGTGTGTTAACTGAACGTAGTTGTACGGCAATGTCTTTTGACTTAAGCCTGAATAATAAAGATCTTGAAGCCTTTAAAAAGAATTATAAATCATTTTTGAAAGAAGAAGGATATTGTTTTAAAACAAAAAGCTTAAGAGTTATACTAGCTTTATGGGAAGTTAGGTATAACCACTTAAGAAGGATAAAAGGAACAGTTTACTTATGTGTTTATAAAAGACTTATATTGATTTCTGGAAAGTATAATAAGATGGTTTGATAAGTAGACATGATATGATGCTATGTGTGTTAGTGTCTTGTAACGTTTGTATAATAGGGTATTCTTGTTGTGCTTATGTTGTTTAACGATAAGTCGTTATGTTAGTATTATATCACTCACCTCTTGACATGATCTGGGGTTAAGTCGCCTCCGATGCGGGGTAGACTCGAGCGATGCGGGACCGTGATTCGAGAATACCTCATGAGGTCCAGGGACCTACGCGAGCTACGAGAGTTCCGTGTTAGTGCGCCTTTATGGTCATGCGGTCTATGTGGCCATGCGGACTACGAGTCCAGGGCGATGCCGGGAGTAGCACCCTCGATGCGAGAATACCTCATGCGGGCCAAGGTGGCCTATGCGACTACGGAGTCGAGATTAGGCATGCATAATGATACTATGGGCGATTGCCCCGCTCGATCATTCGCACCTAGAAAAGACCTATTCTGATTTACCTATTGTTGATCTTGTTTATGATGTGGCATTATGTGCGGTTACATTGGTTGTTTCGATGCGTATTTGTAAAATTGGTTTTAAAAGATATGATTTCATTTAAGTACTTTACGGTTTCACATACTTAGTACCGTTGTAATCGACCTTCTGGGCGCTCATGCCGCAGTAGCGGATCCTCGATCTTAGGATCTTTTCTTTGGTGTCGAGCTCCATATTCTCGGAGGCTCGGCTTTGGGTATGATCTCCCTGTTGTTATAGATAGTTATATGCATTCAGGAATGGGGCCCGCCGCCATAGTTGTTTACTCCTAGAAGTCTGTAGTCTATTATGCAGTTGGGATGTAAACCGCAGATTTTGGTTTATATATATATCTTGAAAGACGATTTTCTCGAGATAAGTTGTGTCTCAATTTACATTGTTTCATTTGTACGTTAGCTTAAGATACTTGCTCGCGCCTACCATACAAGAAGCTGGATCGCAATAACGCATCTGCCCGTGATGGGATATGATCAGCTTTGACTCAGAGTCGCTATTCTACTTGGCCCGACGATTTTGATTGTTTTTATATCTAGTGTTCGAAGTTCACATACGGGTGGTGTTGTTTCATGACTGGGTCAACGCCCCTGAATCCGTCGCTATTATCGCTGACAAAACTAATGTACGTTGAACTTGCCTACGTGATGAAGTTATTAGGGGATCGTTTTATTTGACCTAACCGCTTACTTATTGCGAAATGGTTTTATAAAATGATTTAAATGCGATTTCATTCTGATTGATTGATTTCACATACCCGCACGCCGCGCTTGACAGCCTACGCTTCGGCCCACTTCAGTCATCTGCAGTAGGTATGATCGGCCAGGAGTACTCGACCATAGGATTTCCTTCGTGTCGACGCCATATTGGGAAGCTCTGCTTTCTCCCAGGCTTTCATTCTTTCCTGAGGCGGTATTGCTTCCACCCCGAGTTGTAGGTTTTGCGATACATTGGTTTCAGTCCACGGACCGCCTGGCGCCATAGTTGTTATTACACTTGATTTGTAACGCGGTCTGCAGTAGATCAGCCACGTGGGGGTTGATAAAGGATACTGTCTTCTACATTGGTTATATATATATACATGAAGGCGATTGCACGTTAGCTTAAGATACTGGTTCTGGCTTTATTTTCTTATGATGTAAGTGTGTTTCTGTTTTGATTTTAAAAAGATTAAGTCACTCTAGATTTTCTCTGGACCGTTGTATCACTGGGTGCCGTATTCCGCTCAATTTTGGACGACGGGCAGGAATTCAGTGCTCCGTCGACACATAAAAGCAGTTACGAGTCATGTTAATCCTAAAGGTGCCTATGTCAGGACCGTGTTTGTCGCACGAAGAGTGCGATTATCGCAAGTGTGTTGTGCACCACATACGTATGTCGAGGAGGGCCAGCAGACATTTTGACATCGTTACTGCACTTCGCCATGATCGCATCGAAGATAAATACACGAGAACTCACACGCCTGATGAAATGGAGGGATTCATTACGCATTTTTTTCGGGCCACATACTTGGTACCCACGATATTTCGCCTTATACCAAATGGTCGGCGCCAGCAGGCGGTTGGCCCCGTCCGGGCCTGATCAGCCGGGCCAAGGCGTAGTTACCGTGGGAGCCGCTTTAGCAGTGATCGGGAGGCGAGACTATCTGTACGTAGCATGCAGTCTCTCGCCGTAACTGGTAGTGCTTCCGTAGACGGGCGAGAGTTTCGTGGCCTTGCCCCGCAGGTCAAATTTCAGTGGGTTTGGTTGTTAGTTTGTATTGTTAAGCGCGGCAAAGGTGGAGCCTACAGAGTGTTCAGGTAGCATTCCCGAAATCATGCCTACACGGCAGAGCAGAGGAGATGGGTTACGCCCGCATTTACGATTAATCTTGCGAGACCCATCGTTATGATTTCATAATGGCTCGGAGGGCGTGGCTGCACACGAGATAGGATATAAACTGTTATATGTGTGTACTGTAGTTTGCCAGGGCTCGCCCATTACAAGATAGCCCCCGTAGTTCGCCCCTGCATGGAG
Source organism: Przewalskia tangutica (assembly GCA_029844215.1). Taxonomy (NCBI): domain Eukaryota; kingdom Viridiplantae; phylum Streptophyta; class Magnoliopsida; order Solanales; family Solanaceae; genus Przewalskia; species Przewalskia tangutica. The sequence continues at coordinate 38,091,795 of CM056739.1, forward strand.
ATAAAAGCTCGAGGCTCACGATTTTACGAGCGCACATCCGATCTCCGCGATGCAGTTTTATGTCGAGGTAGCACTGAGGATGATCCGTCAGGGGGAGTTCAACTGCCGCTACGAGATTCGATAATCGTAGAGGTCGCAGGCTTTGGAGACCCCCGAGTCCGTGATTTTGCTGGTTCGATCGGCTACGTAATAATACGCTAGCATGATCAGTTTGTAGTTTCTGGTCCATGTGAGCCGTCCAGAATACTGCTGTGGTGTACAAGGTCCTCACGCATTCAAAGGTCGATATATATAATGGGATGCCGTTCTTTGAGGCATTTCTCACCATTCTTGCCTCGGAGATCAATTTATGTTTAGTTTATTTCCGCCGAGAGGGTTTTTCCACGTCAGGACACGCAGGGAGTGACAGCTTAGGGAGTACAGCGTGGGGATTGCGACAGATGGCTCGTAGTCCCGATGATTTTGAGTAGCGCACATGAGGACCCAGAGTGCACCGCAGCTTTACAGGCTTGATGACTACTTGGCGAGTCTTGTTCGGTGTATCTCGGTTGATCCACGAAGTGCAGAAGGAGACACTTAGGTCGGGCGTGAGCTCGAATGGCGCTGGGTGTGAGGCAGCCTGAGGGCACGGAGACCGGATTGGACCAGATACCCGGCGAACCGATTTCGAAGGCCAGGGGACGGCAGGGGTCCTTGGTGACTTTCTCAAGGCGGATCCTCGCAGGTCGTGTTGGCCAAGCAGACTAGTTATACGCCGCCACCTAAGAGGAGGGCAATGCAGTGGTCTCTCATACTCTGGCCTCGGGCATTCAGGGAGGCGGTCATGGATCACGAAAAGGTGGTTCTGAGCTATAGCGGAGTCAGCGCCGCAATGAAGCCACCCCGACCTGGCCGTTGTAGCGCCAGCATGTAAACCCCAGTCTGTAGAGTGTCGCAGAAAAAGACTTGTTTTACACGGCAATGGATGCCATGCCAACAAAAAGCCATTTTTAACGAGAATTGTCCTACCAGAGGTAGCGCGATGTTGAGACACTCAGCCTTCTGGATCGGTGGCTTTGGTTCGCGGGTTCTTTCGCCTTCGGGCCGATAGCCAGCGGTGGTGTTCAAGTATGCAGCTTAGGCGGGGCAGGGTCGTGGTCATGTAGTTCCAGTTCGCCTAGCGGTCCTTGAAACCGCCTATTCTTTTGATATCGTGTATATCCTTGACCCTCTGAGAGACTAGTATGCATTTGTGTTAAGATGAGCATATTTTTAATTGTTATGTTCGATAGCATTACGTTGTTGTGATTAGAAAACATGGGCGCTTGAGAAAGGGTAAGTGCCTGGGACACGAAGTTTGCAACCTTAGAATATTATCACGCCGAGACCTTAGATGCCGCGCCGTCACGTGAGTAAAATATTTTTCGGTTGATATTAATTAATCACGTTGCATATGCGTGGTGTATTGGTGTGATAATTCCATGGGTAGTGTAAGCATGGGAAGGCAGCGTAGCTTTACATGACTTTGCGTGAATTAGTAATTGTTCCGGATCGGAACGAGACATTGGGCGCGAGAAGCGGGGGCTCCGGGTTGACGGCCATCAGTCGGGTCAACTGAGCCCCGGACATAGGTGGGAGTCGTTCGAGGAAACCCAATCGGTGGTAGGTCTTTGCGGTGCTGAGCCCAAGTTTAGATTAACCATCAGATGTGACGTTCGTGGGACGTGTTCGACCAGAACGATCGACTGACCTGAATAATGATAGGCTCAGAGTAAATCAAGCCAAGCTGGCAGTTGTTGTGAGATTAGAAATGATTTCCTCGTTGGAGCTTGGATTGTTGTATGATATACCACGCCTATGGCCGGCGTGATGGGATTAGTTCGTAAGTATGAAGTAGTGAAGACTATACCAGAAAGCGATGCGTTTGTTCGAGACTTAGGCGAACATTCGGGACGAATGTTTCGCTGAGGAAGAATGTTATACCCCAGTAGTTCCAGTGGTATGTATGTGAGGACGACGCATTTGCGTGCATTTAATGGCATGTAAATTTTGGAAAGAAAGAAAGATGCCGCGGATTTTTCAGTGGAATGTTTCCAGACGCTTTTACGTAGCATGAGCTAAGACCATAAAGTTGCTTTCGTTGATGGAATTGGATTGATTTGGTATTAATGGACTTTCTGAAGTGGATTATTTTAGAATTATGAGATTTTTATGTACTGCGAAACGGTCACTGGGCCCACGAGAAATTTACGGTGATTAATTGTCCAACACTTGTTTTTGAGATTTTCGGGTGTATTTGGATATTTTCTAAGACGCAAATATTTTAGATCGAAGCCTGGGCGGTACACGCAGTCACCCCCTACGCTTATGGCAAAACTAAGAGTGGCCGAGACAAGTGACAGCTCGCTAGCCATCATGTCCCTCGGTCGAAATAGGCCTTGCAAGTGTCGTGTAGTACTTGTGCCACTCGCCCTTCAGTTAGCCGTGCCGTGTGGTGGGACCCAATGTCACATGGCCCAATATTGACCATACACTTACCTTGATCTCAGCCCTCAGATCCCACTATATAATACCCCCTTAAGTCAAGAGTAGTGCATCCCACACTTGAAAACTTCCAAAGGCCAAAAATATTTCCCCTCCCTTCAGTAGTGCTTCGTCCCCCTCCCCAACGTGTAGAAAATACTTGGTGTATTATTGTATAATCCCAAATACCTTCGCCTAGTATCCCTAGTAGTATTCCAAAGTTATTTCAATACTAGAGCTAAAAATACTACTTTATTCCAATAGCAGTAAAAGTTGAAACCCTAGAAAAATCTTCCTATGTTTGGCTGAAGTTTTTAGAGGTTGTTGAAACTAAAAATCTAAGGGTCGCTTGAGCGGGTTGCTGGGTAGCATGATTTGAGCTAAACGTTGCTACTCAGATCCCACTTATAAAACTTGGATGAATTTTTCGCTTATCGAGTAACTAATCTACGCCCCCTATCATTGTAATCGGAAATTACATGTTGTAGTTATATAGTTGAGTATATTATATATAGAATGAGTATTAAAAGGAATTGAACTCAGATTTACATCGGAAATTTGTCATTTACAAGTTACGCGACTCACAGTTGCATTATCTGGAAGCAGATTGTGAACACGCCCTGTTAAGGGCGTGTAATCCCCTCGGGAGTTTGGCCGTCGGTAATGCGGGCCTCGGATAGAGGAGGAGTTTTATGAGATAGCTGGGGAGGTGCTGCTGAATTTTCTTCAGAGATAAGGAATCTTGTATTTAGAATATTCTACCAAGAAGAAACTAGAGATCGATATATATCATGGGCCTTTATAGTGGATCTTCACTTACGCGGCATACTCGGGCTTCGCTCGCGTACTGTGGTTTAAGCTAAAAAGGTATGTGATTCTTCCCATACTCTGAGCATGATTGTTAGAACTATATAGTAATTTTGCGGTGGGCGTAGACGATGTGTGAAATGAGTTTTGTTTGTTTTAAACATAAAGTGTTATAATGGCTTTATGGGAAGTTAGTTATAACGACTTTATGAAAATAAAAGAAAGATTTGATTTTGAAAGTTAAGAGACTTGATCTTGAAAGATAAGAGGCTTGACTTATAAACGACTTGTTTTCGGAAAAGGAGAAGTAACTTGATTTAAGTATAGGTTACTTGTTTTGGAAAGAGTAAGTTATTGGGTTTTAAAGAGTATACCTGATGTTGTTTAAAAGAAAAGCACTTGGTTTTAAAAGTATAGAGTTCTTGATTTTAAATCTTATAAAGATATTCGGAAGGTGTAGTAATATGCGTATGGGCGTGCGTAAAAGTTTAAGCCTTAAAGTTAGGCAAGTTTCGAAATTTTGTACCTGACCAGTAAAGAATGCGTTTTTAATGAAGCGTTTTCTTGAACTGCGAAGGAAAAATTCCGGCTATGTCGTTTAGTATTTTTGCGGATTTTTGCGACGGAACATTTTGGGCCGCGAGAGGTGACAACTTGTCACCCCAGTGGCAGTTTAGGTGGGCGAAATGGGGGCGTCTCTCCACTTGTTTTGTGCCTTGTTTTGGCCTTATTTTGTGCCTTGTTTTTGTGCCATGTTTGGTGGAGTAGGGATAGGGTGCACTTGGCACGATCAAGGCCTTACTTCTGCCTTGCACATGGCTTGATCTTGTCCGTTGGTTGTGCCGCTTGGCTTCCTATAAATACCCACCTGTAGAACTTCATTCGTCCACAAATGTTTCCAAGTCTTGAAATCTCCTCCCTCTTCTTGTTGTGTTCGTCCTCACACCCTCCCCTTTGAGAGGCCTTGTGGCCGAGGGTACCTCTAGTTGTGTTAGCCGAGGTACACCCCCTGCCTTGTTGTTCTCGTATAATACCCACTCCATGGTATTGAAATATTTCTCCAAGTATTGTTATAATGCCCAAAATACCTTAGCCTTTACCTTGTAGTATTCCAAAGTTACCTCTATACGTAGGCAGGAAATACTACCTTTTGTCCTTTTTAGTCTCAAAGAAACCAAGGAAATCTTCATAGTTGGTTGAAGTATTTAAATAGAAGTTGGTTAGAACTTCTAAGGTTGTTTGGAGCGGATTGGAGCGCACGGAGTAGGAGCTAAACCTTGCTCAGGATCGACATTATAACTTGGATAATTTTGGGCTTATCAAGGTAAATACTCTTGTCCCCTTATTGTAATTGGAAATTACATGTTGTAGATTATATAGTGAAGTATACTATATATAGATCTGAACATAACTGCGGCAATGTCTTTTGACTTAAGCTGAATAAAGAAGAGAACTCAACTGTAGTTACATAGGGTGTATTCTGATGGCTTGTGTGGTATTCTTGTAGTAGAATTGTACACGTCCGGTTAGGCGTATAACCCCGGTTGGCTTGGTAGCGGCCTGCGTTAGAGAGGAGATTTCTGTTTGCGGGCGGGGGGATGTCTTTGCGAATTTTACGTAGAATATGGAACCATGCGGTTAGAAGTTAATGCGTTTGTGGCCTTATAGGTGGAAGTACGAGTAGCGTATTCTACTTGAAGAGTGGAAAAGGCTAAGCGCAGTTACGATCTTGTGGGCGTTTTGCTTATTATCGAAAATCGTCGCGAGGTATGTGAACCTCTTCCTATCCTTTCTAGCATGATGCTTTGTAAACTATGTAGTGCGGTAGACGTCACGTGTGTTAAATGAGTTGGTTGGTTTAAAACATAGGGTGTTATAATAGCTTTATGGGAAGTTAGTTATAACGACTACATGTAGGTAAAAGATGGTTTATTGATTGTAGAAGTTAAGAGACTTGATCTTGAAAGATAAGAGACTTAACTTGTTTTACTTGGTTATTAACATTTTGTTAAAAGTGTTGTGAAACCTCGTTCGCGAGTAATGAGTACTTGGTTTTAAAAGAATAATGTTTCTTGATTTGGAAATGAGAATAAGTGTCAATGAACCACGTAGTAGCTAATAAAGGAAAGTGTATTGAAAAATAACTAATTGTTATTAAAACCAGAAACCTCCATCTGCGTAGAAGCTAAGATAAGACAAAATTGTATTACATTTCTAGATCATGGCCATTTATAACAAGATTGTTGTAAACAAGAATAAACGGCTCACGTATAAGACATATGCTTCAGTTGTTTAAAAGAGAATTATATTCTTAAATGATTAAGAATATGAATCGAAACTTTTCTAAAATAAAGAGACTGAGTAATTGAAATTAGGCAAATTTGGAACTTTAGGGAAAGAATGTTGTTGAAAAGGAAAGTGTTTTGGTTTACCTAGAAATGTGAGTCACTCTATTTTTATACTACTGCTCAGGTGACCTTTATAAAAGGAATGGATCTCTTTAAAAGGAATTTAACGTCACGTAGTACTTTAGGTTAAAACGGACTTGATATAAAATGGAAGTACCTTGAGTTATGTATAACTTGCCTATGCTTGTTGTTGTATAACTTGCTTATGCTTGTTGAGATAGCCTTTGTTGTGCAAATGTTGATATCAGGTGACTTCTTGAGAAAAAGTGGATCTTTTATAAAAGTCTAGAAGTATGGTAATTTGCTTGAGCTTGTTTGTGATAGCATGGTTGTGCGGTATATTGTTGTTGTGGTTACATGGACATGTCTACCGTGCAGTCCGGGGCATGTACGTGCGGGGTTGATCACCCAATATATTGTTATTGTAGTTACATGGACATGCTACACCGTCTGAGAATTTGGGGGCATGTGGCCCGTGCGGCAGGGTTGACCACCCTGGATATTGTTGTTGATGTTACATGGACATGTCTGCACCGATGCAGAATTCCGGGGGCATGTGGCCATGCGGCATTGTTATTATTGTTGCATCATGGACATGTCTGCACCGATGCAGAATTCCGGGGGCATGCGGCCATGATGCGAACATGATTGATGTGGTGGGCGTGAGACCCATAGTTATATTAGTGATGACGTTGAGGCGTGAGTCACGACAGCTTTTATGTTGCGTCTTGTATTTTTGTTATCATCGTATCTCGCTTTATGTAGATCGTTATGATTTATTTGCTGCATATTTTGATTTCCATACTTTGTTACTGTTATCTTGACCTCGCCGTTTGCGTTACGCCGCAGTAGTACATCGTAGTTGATCCTCGCTCTTAGGATCACTGATTCGCGTGAAGCCCTCATTCTCGGAGGCTTATCTTTTGGTATGTTACCACGAGTTGTAGGTTCTTGTACATTCGGGGCGTAAGGCCTGTCTGTCGTCATGTTGTATAAAAACTCTTAGAAGTGCAGAAATCTTGTTGTGGTGGTTTGTAAAAGGATTAAAGCTGTTCATTTTGAAAAAGTTGTTTATATATATTTTATTGGAAGGTAACGTTTGGTTGCTTTGTTTTATGATATATATCTTGTTTCTTGTTTATGTTTTATTTTCATTGGTTTTCTCGATGTTGTATCACTAGGTGCAGGGTAAGACACGATCCACGGGCAGGTTCGGTCGTGTGGTATGTTTCCTGAGTTGTAGGTTCTTGTACATTGGTATGGTCAGCCACATCGTCATAGTTATTACACTCTTAAGTGCAGCAAATGTTGTGGGCGGGGTTTGTAAAGGATTTTAAGCATTCGGTTATGTAAATATACATGAAGCGACCGTTTTGGTTGGCCTATTTTCTTATGATGTATCTTGTGTCGTGTTTAAGTTTTTATTTCCGCTGATTTTCTCTGATGTTGTATCACTAGGGTGCCCGGGGTAAGACACCAGTCGCGGGCCCGAGGTCGGGTCGTGACAATTAGTTTCTAGTGTTGCATGTTAAGAAGAAAGAACTTGTGGTAGTAAATAATGCTCTTAGAGTCATTGCATGCAAGAAATGTGGTTTGGATACGAGGTGGTTAAGAAGATATTATGAGCATGTTGTAGCCAAAAACTACCTTAGAATTGTTAAGTGAATTGTTGTACCTTATGGGCGAATTTTACACCCAGTTTAGGTGTGTAATCCGCTTTGAAATGTTGGATTGTTGAGCCTTAAATGTGGCGTTTGGATGATAAATTCGGCCTTGAGAAGGTGGCAAGTATGTAGAAACAAAGGAAATCTGCCCGATTTTCCATAGAATTTAGTGACTTTGAACTTGGATTATTCTACATTGAAGTTAGAGGTTAATAAGCGTATCATGATTATTATAGGTTGAAATATTACTGCGGTAGTTGAGCTTAGCAAGTGGATTGACCAAAGAGGTATGTAGAACTTTCCTATCTCTTGAGCATGAGTAGTTGTACCTATGTACTAGATGAGCGTACAAGATTTGATATCTTTCACTTGTTTTAAAAGTATATGCTATTTGTTTCATTTCAAAAGTATAAGTCCCTTGGATTTAGGGAAAATGTATTTGACAAAGGGATAACGCTAATATAATGACTTTATAGGAAGTTGGTTATATTAGTTTTCTTGAAAGGTTCACAAAGAAAGGTTTACTCTAATTAAAACAAGTACGGGTAAAGGATTTGAAACTAAGAAAGGTGAATTGATTTTTAGGCATTGGTTGCCTAAGGTTTTAAAGGAAATGAAGTCACTTGATTTAGAAGCCTATTATATTTCTAAAAGGAAATGTGACTTGTCTTGAAAAGAAATCGTAACTTGATACTATGGTGATTAGTATCTTGGAAGTTTTGTATAAAAAGAGTTATTTCTTAAAAAGTTAGAAGTACATGGTACTTGGGTTGAATTACCGGATTTTCTATTAAAAGACATGTTAGTGCCTTAGAATACTAAAATGAGAGGATATATTAATAATGTTATAAGAAGTTAGGGGATTTCTTAACTTGCTTATGTTATGATAAGCCGGTAGTGCTTATGTATGATATGATAGGCCGGTAGTGCTTATGTTATGTATGATAGCCGGGTGAGCTATGTTATATATTTGTATTATTACGGGGTAAACCCCGGGTTATTATCTATGCCGTGGATTTGCTACCCGTGATGCGAATCACGTGACTGCGCTAAATGCGGATCGGACCACGGATCCGTGCGGGTGAAATAGTCCCACGCAGTCTGGCGATGGTACTCATGCGAGTCCACGAAGATCCATGCGGTGAAATAGTCATGCGGTGAAATAGTCCCATGACGAGCGGATGACCTCGTGCGGGTTTTCTCGATGTTGTGTCACAAGGGTGCGGGTTAAGGCACCGGTCACGAATCGGTCGGTCGTGACACTGGTAGCTCCTGTACTCCTTTGCCACAGGCGTTGTTGCCCTCGAGGCATAAGCGTAACACAAAATCACGCCGAGATGAATTATCTTACTAACCGACTCATGGCACGATCTTAGAGTGAGAAGAATAGAAACCAACTCCTAAATGTCCTGTAGCCTCACTGTTTATGGGTGTGGCGCAGCACACCGATAATCGAGACTTACTAGACACGGTGCAGACATTAGAGGCGGCGCTCACGATACCACTCTGTGGGCCACATCACGACCGTTAGGGGCGTGGATGATGCCTTACGGCACCCAAGTAGTCATACATCGAGAAAATCAGAATATAAAACAAGACATGAAACAATGTAAATTGAGACACGGTTTATATGAGAAAAGTAAGCCTTTCGGCATAATATATATAAACCAAAATCTGCGATTACATCCCAACTGCATAATAGGACTCAGACCTACTGAAATAAACAACTATGGCGGGATAGGGCCCGCCATACATGCAAAACTATCTCTGACAGGAGATCATACCGAAAAGTCGAGCCTCGGAGAAGATGGAGCTCACGACACCAACCCAAAAGATCCTAAGGATGCGGATCTAGCACTGCTTGCCCACTGCGGCATGAGCGCGGCCCCGAGGAGAGTCAGTACGAGTACTAAGTATGTGAAAGCGTAAAGTACTTAAATGAAATCATATCATTTTAAAACCAATTTTACAAATATGTACGAAACAACCAATGTAACCGCGCATAGTGCCGCACAAACAAGAGTAATAATGGTAAATCAGCGAGGTCTTTTCAGGCTGCGGATGATCGAAGCAAGGCCAATCGCCCATAGTATCATTATGCAAGCCTAATCACGGACTCCCGTAGTCGCGTAGGCCACTCGCATAGGCGCGTGAGGTATTCCGCGTCGGGGTAGCTACTCCTCAAGATCGTCTGGACTCGTAGTCGCGTGGCGCATAGACGCATGAGGTATAACCCCACACTAACACGGAACTCGTAGCTCCGCATAGGTCCTGGACCCGCATGAGGTATTCTCGAATCATGGTCGGACACTTTGAGTCTAACCCGTCGGAGGGCAGCTTAACCCGTATCATGTCAAGAGGTGAGTGATATAATACTAACATAACAACTTATCGTTAAACAACATAAGCACAAGAATACCTCTTATACAAGCGTTACAAGACACTAACACACATAGCATCATATTATGTCTACTTATCAAACCATCTTATTATACTTTCCATAAATCAATATAAGTCTTTTATAAACACATAAGTAAACTTCCTTTTATCGTTCTTAAGTCGTTATACTTAACTTCCCGTAAAGCTAGTATAACTCTTAAGCTTCTTGTTTAAAACAAATATTCTTCTTCTTTTAAAACTGATTTATAATTCTTTTGAAAGACTTTAAGATCTTTATTATTCGGGCTTAAGTCAAAAGACATTGCAGTAAATCGTTCGATTAACACACGTCGTCTCCGTACTATATATATACTTTAAAATATCATGCTCAAGAGTGTAGGAAGAATCACATACCTTCTGAAATCCACTGTCAAGTCGAATATGTCGCGCAGAGTATCGTCCTATAATAGTCAAATCGTCTATCAGCGTCTAGACTATTACGTAGGATATTCTAAGCAGAGGGTTCTTTATTACGGAAAATTGGGCAACACTTCCCTACGAGTCAAGTTACCCGAGTCTGTAAATACGGTCTATGTAAATCTGGTTTAATTCTTCTTCATTAAACCCTTCTCTGTGATTACGGATCAATTCTATTCTTTAATATCCTACATATTTTATACTCGAGTCTTAACTATTCTTATATGTAATGTCAGATTACAATAGAAGGACAAGAGTATTTACCTCGATAAGCCCAAAAATTATCCAAGTTAAATGTCGATCACGAGCGAGGTTTAGCTCTAATTTGCACGCCCGATAGCTCAAGAAACCCTTAGAAGTTTCTAACAACTTCTACTTTCTACTTGACCAACAATGAAGTTTCTCTTAGGGTTTCGTTTAGTGATAATAGAGATGAGGTAGTATTTCTAGGCTTTTAGTATAGAGGTGACTTTGGAAATACAACAAGGTATAGGCTAAAGTATTTGGGAATAGTAACAATACTTGGAAGACAACTTTCTACCAAAGGGGGGGGGGGGTAGGTCTCGGCTAGAACACCACTGAGGGAGGGTGGTTTCGAAAGCCTTTTCAAGAGGAAGGGGAGGCTTGGGCGAACACAACACAGGGAGGGAGGGATTTTAGACTTGGAAAGTTTGATTTGTGGATGAAGAACTCTTCATCAAGGGGTATTTATAGGGCTTTTAAGGGCTAGGATGAGGCAAGTGGATGGTGGGGATTTGCGCGCAGTGCACCCTAACCTACTCCACAAATCCCTCACAAAACATTGACCCAAGTTTTAAGCCCCAATTTCATGCCAACTGTGGCCCTCCTTTTGCCGTCCAATGAGGGTGACAAGTGTCACCCTCTCGTTGGTCCAAAATATTTCTTCTCTCGGAAAAATCCGCAAAAATTAGAAATGGCATAGCCGTAATTTTCCCGTCGCAAGTTTTGTAAAACGTTTCGTCGGAAAACCATTCGTTTTGTGAGTTGTGCCCAAAATCGTCCTATGCCTATCTTAAGGCTAAACTTTTGTACATACGCCCTTACGTACATACTCTGGAAATACGGGGTATAACATTCTCCCCTCCTTAGAAACATTCGTCCCGAATGTTCCTTCCCAAGACAGATAACGATAAGGTTTCTCATAACTTAAACAGTTGCAAATGCCACACATGGCCACAATACAACACTTAAGCAAAAATGACAATGAAAATTTACAAGTAGGAAAGTGAGTTACCTGGAGGTGTGGGGAATAGGTGAGGATACTTCTTCCTCAAGTCCTCATCAGCTTCCCACGTCATCTCCTCCCTGAGCTCGTTCCGCCACAAGACTTTGTGGAAGCCACGCGTCCGCTTGACGCCTAACACGACGATCGATTATCGCTATGGGAATCTCCACATCGATAAACCCTGGTCACTGGAAATCGTCAATCGGATGCACTCTAGATGGATCCGATACATCTCCTCGGCATAGAAACATGAAACACGGATGCACCGCTTCCGGATCGGACGGCAGATCAACTCATAAGCAACCTTGCCTACCTGCGACAACTGTCACGACCCAATGTACCTTGGGCCGAGTTTCCCTTCTTCCCGAATCTCATCACACCGCCGTGGGTGACACCTTGAGAAAACCCAATCATCAACCTCGAACTCCGGATGCCGACGGCGATGATCTGCATATGACTTGCCGACTCGAATCGCCAACAACCGTTCTGGATAAGCTTCACCTTATCCATCGCTCGCTGCACCAAATCGGTCCCACTAGCGCACTCGCCACATCAAACCACTTATCGGCGATCTGCACTTCCTCTCATACAAGGCCTCATGGCGCCATCGAATACTTGAGTGGTAGTTATTATTATCATAAACTCAACTAGAGGCAAATGATCCTCCAGGCTACCCTCGAAGTCAATAACACAGCTCGCGACATATCCTCAAGAGTGCGGATAGTGCGCTCACCGTCTGTCATGCTCGTGGATGAAATGTAGTACTCGGGCTCACTGCGTCCTAAACCATACGGAAAGACCTGAGTTAGCCAGAACCGGCTCCTGCATGCGATATGATCGAAATAGGGACTCCATGCACGACAATCTCGGATATAAAGTACGCATAATCCTCAGAAAAAGTCGTCTGACGGAAGAAAGTGGGCTGATTTGAAAACTGTCGGCGATAACCCATATAGAATCATTTCTCCTGCGAGTGCGAGGTAATCGTGATAAAGTCCATGTTGATCACCTCCCACTTCAGTGTCGGGATCTCGATAAATCGTGCAACAAACCACCGGCCTCGGTGCTCTACCTTCACTGCTGACAACACGCAGGCCGAGCTACAAACTGCAGCGTCCCTCTTGAAGCCATCCCACCGATACGGATCTAAGGTCGTGGTACATCTTGGTGACCACGGATGGATAGAGTAACGCGTACGTGTGCTTCCTAGAACTCTGCCGAAGTCACGAAATATCTGGAACACACAACTTGCCTCAAACCTTAGAACCCCATCGTGCTACCTCAAAGGACCACTTCCCCGCATGAAGAGCCGTATCACGATACGAATCAAGCGGATCCTCAATGTTGCCTCTTCACCTCTTCGACGATGGAAGACTGGAACCTCTCGATCTCGAACCCACTGCTATCAGAATCAATCAGTCGGACTCCAAGGCTCGCTAACTGGTGTAACTCGCGGACCATGGCTCTCCTCTCTGTCTGCACATCTGATAGACTCCCCATCGACCTACGACTAAGAGCATCTGCCACAACGTTGGCCTTCGCAGGTGGTGCAGATATCGACATCGTAATCCTTGGCGACTCTAACCACCGTCTGCGTAAGTTCAGCTCCTCTGGTGAAGATATCTTTGGAGGCTCTTGTGGTGCGTATAAATATCCACATGAACCCCATACAAATAGTGCCTCGGATCTTGGCGTGAATCACCGCGCGACTCGAATCATGGGTGGGTAGTTCCTCTCGCTTCTTAAGGCGTCGGGATGTGCGCTTATAACCTTGCCTGCTGCATCAACACACATCCCAACACGATGCTGGCGCGTCACAATACACGACATAGCCGTGCGACCCTGCGGAAGAGTAAGAGCGGGCGGTCGATCTCCTTCAAGATCGAAACCACCGCTCACATCATCCCCATCGAAACTTAGCGCCTACGAGTCGGCCTAGTCAATGGTGCAGATAGAAGCAAACTTCTCCACGAACCGCCGATAGTAACTGCGAGGCCCGAAAAGCGCGCGCACTCTGGAAGTAGTAGGTCTAGGCCAACTCATCGCCTCGATCTTGGCGTATCCACCGAATGCCATCACCGGACAATATGCCCAAGAAAAGCCACCGAAGTTAACCAAAACTCACATTTGGAAAACTTGGCGTACAACTGCTGGTCCTGGAGAACTCTCAACACAATCCTCAAGTGCTCCGCATACTCCTGCTCTGAGCGAGAATAAACCAAGATGTCATCAATGAACACTATCACAAATGTGTCCAAAAATGGCTTGAACACTCGGTTCATCAAATCCATGAATCTGCCGAGCATTGGTCAACCGAAAGACATGACCACGAACTCATAATGCCCGCATCGTCCGAATGCGATCCCAGGACATCCGCCTCTCTGACTCGTACCTGATGATAGCCTGATCACAGATCAATCTTGGAGAAACATCTCGCACCCTGCAGCTGGTTGAACAAATCATCAATCCTGGGAAGGGGGTATCTGTTCTTAATAGTCACCTTGTTCAGCTGCCTGTAATCAACACACATGCGCAGCGTCCCATCCTTCTTCTTCACGAACAATACCGGCGCTCCCCAAGGAGAAACACTGGGCCTGATGAAGCCGCTTCTCTCCAAAGAAATCCTCAGTTGGTCCTTCAACTCTCTCAACTTGGCGGTGCCATTCGTATGGCGGAATGGAAATAGCCGAGTGTCCGCAGACATCGATACAAAACTCAATCTCTCCGGAGGGATACAGGAGGTCATGCGAAACACATCGGGAACTCGACTACGAGGCGATCGGAAAATCTGCACCGCAGCCTCAATATCAAACACCCGAATGAGATGGTAGATATACCCCTTCTGCACCATCTTCCTAGTCTTGAGGTTGGAAATAAACCTACCCCTCGGCGATACTATGTTCCCCTCCCACTCAACAACCGGCTCCTCTGGAAACTGGAACCGTACCACTCTCTCCCTGCAGTCTACATTGGCATAGCAAGACGCTAGCCAATCCATACCGTGATCACATCGAAATCGGTCATATCCAACTCTATCAAGTCGGCTAAGTCCGACGTGCATATAGTTCTTGGACAAGCCCTATATACCCGTCGAGCTACCACGAATCACCCGCTGGCGTAGCTACCGAAAGGGTCTATGGACTTAGGCTCTATCCACTATCCTACTAGCAATAAGGGAGATATATAGATGCAGTAGAACCGGATCTATCAAGGCATACACGTCAAATCCGAGCGATAAGGTACCGTGGCGACATCAGGTGAGGCCTCCCGATCTGCCGGGACAAGGCATAAATGCGATTCGAGGACCGCTAGACTGGACCGCGCCACGACCTGCCGCGACCTGCGCCCGTGAGTACACTTGCTCGGGCGAGTAATCAGGAGATGAAGAAGACCGTGAAAGAACATGTAGTGACCCCTACCATCTGCGCGCCGCTTGGATGAGTTCCTCACAAGTGACCTGTTAGCCACAAGCGTAACAAACTCCGTGCATTACCACAATTCCCGAAGTGGGATCTGCGTCGGCCACGCTGGGGTGGTCGATCGGCCGATACCTCTTTGCCGCTGGGCGTCGAAGTCTGGGGCCACAGTACGCCTCGAATATCTGGGCCGCCGAGGGCGGTGTAGGAGTTCTCTGAGCTGGTTGTGGTGCAAATGTAGACTGCTGCTGAGGTCGCTCACCACGATAGCTACCAAAAGACCCTGCCGTCCTGGTCTTCTTCTGCTGTTTTTTGTCAATCCGTCGGCCTCTACGCTTCTCGCATCCAAGTGCATGAGCCTGCATGCGGGTAATATCCATACCTGGCTGAAGAGCCACACCCGCACAAGACTCGGCCATATAATCATCTAGCGGTGGCGTGGCGATGCACCACTGTCCTCCATATCGCTACCAGCGCAGGGACATGCTCGAGCCAACGAATCAAACTCAACGTTGTACTCCTGGCGTCCTCTCTGTCTCGGAACAAAAATATGTCGGCCCGTGCCCTCCTCAGCAGAGGCAAGAAATGAGTGAGAAAGGCCTCCAGAACTCGTCCCAGTAGGCGGGACGCGTGCGCTCCGGGATAACTCGCGAATCAAACCAATCGACTGCGGTATCACGCAGCCTATGGGAACCGAAGATCACGGACTCGGTCTCTGAAGCCTTGATCACTCGCATGATCATCTGCAACTGACTTATGAACTCCTGCGGATCATCCTCAGGCCTCGACCCGTAGAACTCTGGCGGCTACAACTCGAAAATCCCGTAGCCGCAAACCGCCCGATCTCGGGTGAACCACGTGGTATTCTTTGAGCCAGGCTGAATCGAATCGGCCGTATCCACCCTATCTCATGCGCCACGATCACGGCGAATCGGGCCATCTCTACGTAACCCATCTCATCCGCTCCGGTGTGGGGCGGAGGTGTAGGCACCGTGGTCTCATCGACCCGCGCTGCGCCCTAAACCTCGCAGGGTCGGCGGCGTGGAACTCGACATCTTGGGTATAGGCGGGCTGTGCCTCGTGACTCTAGGTGTCCCACTAGAAGTTCCTGGCCGCCTTGCCCTTACGGGCGGTTGCCTTACGTGGAGGCATAAGCGTTCTGAAGGAATACGTTAGAGGGTCCGACTTATAACACGCCTCTAAGGCACGATCTCGAGTGAGAAGAATGAAACCAATCCTAAATATCCTATAGCCTCACGATTATTGGTGTGGTGCACAACACGCGATAATCAAGACTTACTAGATACGGTGTAGACACCTTCCGATGATTAAGCGCTTTGATACCACTTTTGTCACGACCGTTCGGGGCGGATCGTGCCTTACCCGGGCACCCAAGTAGTCATACATCAGAGAAAATCAGCGGAATATAAAAACAAGACATGAAACAATGTAAATTGAGACACAATTTATATGAGAAAAGTCGCCTTTCGGCATAATATATATAAACCAAAATCTGGCAGTTACATCCCAACTGTACAATAGGACTACAGACCTCTAAGGAAATAAACAACTATGGCGGGACAGGGCCCCGCCATACCCTGACTGTACAAAACTATCTACAACAGGGAGATCATACCCAAAAGTCGAGCCTCCGGAGAAGATGGAGCTCCTGACACCAACGCAAAAGATCCTAAGGATGCGGATCTAGCACCTGTTTGCCCTTACCTGCGGCATGAACGCAGCCCCCCGAAGGAGGTCAGTACAACAGGTACTAAGTATGTGAAACTGTAAAGTACTTAAATGAAATCATATCATTTTAAAACCAATTTTACAAATATGTACGAAACAACCAATGTAACCGCACATAGTGCCACATCACAAACAAGAGTAATAACAGGTAAACTGTAACAGGTCTTTTCTAGGCTGCGGATGATCGAAGCAAGGCCAATCGCCCATAGTATCATTATGCAAGCCTAATCCTGGACTCAGTAGTCGCGTAGCCACTCGCATAGGCCCGCATGAGGTATTCCCGCATCGAGGGTAGCTACTCTGGCGTCATCTGGACTCGTAGTCCGCGTAGCCACATAGACGCGTGAGGTATAACCCCGCACACTAACATGGAACTATCGTAGCTCCGCATAGGTCCCCTGGACCCGCATGAGGTATTCTCGAATCATGGTCCCAGACCGCCTGAGTCTACCCCGCATCGGAGGGCAGCTTAACCCCCGGTATCATGTCAAGAGGTGAGTGATATAATACTAACATAACAACTTATCGTTAAACAACATAAGCACAACAAGAATACCCTCTTATACAAACGTTACAAGACACTAACACACATAGCATCATATTATGTCTACTTATCAAACCATCTTATTATACTTTCCATAAATCAATATAAGTCTTTTATAAACACATAAGTAAACTGTTCCTTTTATCATTCTTAAGTCGTTATACTTAACTTCCCATAAAGCTAGTATAACTCTTAAGCTTCTTGTTTTAAAAACAAATATTCTTCTTCTTTCAAAACTGATTTATAATTCTTTTGAAAGACTTTAAGATCTTTATTATTCAGGCTTAAGTCAAAAGACATTGCCGTAAAGCTACGTTCAGTTAACACACGTACGTCTACCGTACTATATATATACTTTAAAATATCATGCTCAAGAGTGTAGGTGTTATACCCCGTATTTTCCAGAGTATATACGTGAGGGCGTACGTATAAAAGTTTAAGCCTTAAGTAGGCAAAGTGGTGAATTTGTACACAACACACGAAAAGAATCGTTTTCCGACGAAACGTTTTCCAAACTTTGCGAAGGGAAAAATACGGCTATGTCATTGATTATTTTTGCGGATTTTTCCGAGAGATGAAATATTTTGGACCAACGAGAGGGTGACACTTGTCCCTCAAGTGGACGACATTGGGAGGGCTTTCCTTGCACGTTTTTTTGTGCTTTCTTTTGGTCAAGGGTTAGGTAGGATATTTTGTGTAGTAGATGGATAAGGACACATGGTTAAATCATCACCCTACACTTGCACCACACTTGGCTTAATCTTGGCCATTGATTGGCCTATAAATACCCCCCTTTGGTAGAAAAATACTTCTCCAAGTATTGTTGTTTTTATTCCAAAATACTTTAGCCCAAATACCTTGTAGTACTTTCCAAAGTTACCTTTATATGTAGAGCCCGGAAATACTACTATATTCCCTTAAGTCACAAAAACGAAACCCTAAGGAAAATCTTCATAGCCGGTTGAAGTATTAAGAAGAAGTTGCTTAGAACTTCTAAGGGTTGTTTGGAGCGGGTTGGAGCGCCCGGAGTAGGAGCTAAAACGTTGCTCAGGATCGACTTATAACTTGGATAATTTTGGGCTTATCGAGGTAAATACTCTTGTCCTTATATTGTAATTGGAAATTACATACTGTAGTATTATTAGAAATGAATATAAGATTCATAGAAGAGAATTGAACTGTAATAGAAGGATATTCTGAGAAAAGACTTGAATAGATCACATCGGAAGAATATTAAAGAAGAAAATGAGGCGTACTTACATAGGAATTGTATTCTGATGACTTATAACCTTTATTGGTTGAATGTTCTGCGAGTAGCATGTACTACTTGGAAGGTGGACAAGGCTAGCCGGGTTATAGCCGTGGAGCGTTTTGCTAATAGTCGATAATCGTCGCGAGGTATGTGATTCTTCCTATCCTCTTGAACATGATATTTTAAAAGAATATATATATAGTACGGTAGACATACGTGTGTTAACTGAATGTAGTTTTACGGCAATGTCTTTAGACTTAAGCCTGAATAATAAGAATCTGGAAGTATCTTAAAAGAATATATATATAGTGCGGTAGGCGTGCGTGTGTTAGCGAATGTAGTTTTACGGCAATGTCTTTTGACTTAAGCCTGAATAATAAGAATCTGGAAGTATTTCAAAAGAATTAAGAATCCTTTTTGAAAGAAGAATAATACTTGGTTTGAAAGCTTAAGAGTTATACTAGCTTTATGGGAAGTTAGGTATAACGACTTAAGAGAGATAAAAAGAATGATTTATTGATTTTAAGAAGTTAAGAGACTTGATCTTAAAAGATAAGAGACTTGACTTAATTGAATTAATATGAATTTTGTTAAAAAGTGTGAAACCTCATTCGTGAATAATGAGTACTTGGTTTTTAAAAGGAATAATGTTTTATTGATTTCGGAAATCAGAATAAGTATCGAACAAACCACTGCAGCGCTAATAAAGGGAAATGTATTGAATAATTAAGTATTATTAAAACCAGTAGAAACCTCCATCTGCATAGAAGCTAAGATGAGACAAAATGATATTACATTTCCTAGATCATGGCTGCTTTTATAAGATTGTTATAAACAAAGAATAACCTACTCACACATAAGGCTTATTGTTTTAAAGGGGAGTACGTTATTTGATTAAGACTATAAACTATGAAATCTTTCCAAACTAAAAGACGTGAGTATCTGAAATTAGGCAAACTTGAACTTTTGGAAAAGAATGTTGTTACTTGACGTTGTTCTAGAAAGTGTAAGCCACTTGGTTAAAACAGTGTAAAAGTACTTGATTTTAAAACATGAACGTATTTGGCACTACGGATAATAGTATCGAGTTGTTTTTACGTAAAAATAGGTCTTTTTGAAATGATTAATGTATGTAGTACTTTGGGGTTAAAACCCGGATTTGTTGTAATAAAATAAGAGTCTATAAGTATGTTGAACTTGCCTATGTTTGTGGTAATAGCCTTTGTTGTGCAAGTGTTGTATTTCTGTGCTACCGCGTCTCTCGTTGGAGGGTCGGCTATCTGACTGATTGATGGACATACTGACACGATGGGTGGCCCACGGGTATGCTTCCATTAGGAGTGTGATGTTGTTACATGGACATGCGCTGCCGTCACGAGTCGGGGCATGCGGCCATGCGGCGGGTTAATCACCCGATATATTGTTATTGTTGTTACATGGACATGTCTGCACCGATGCAGAATTCCGGGGGCATGCGGCCATGCGGCGGGTTAATCACCCGATATATTGTTATTGTTGTTACATGGACATGTCTGCCGTCTGCGATTCAGGGGCATGTGGCCATGCGGCAGGGTTGATCACCCGATGTATTGGTATTATTGTTACATGGACATGTCTGCACCAATGCAGAATTCCGGGGGCATGTGGCCATGCGGCAGGGTTGATTACCCGGTACCTTATTATTATTGTTGAATCCTGGACATATGCGCGATGGAGAATTAGGGGCATGTGGCCAAGATGCGAACATGATTGATGTTGTGGGCGTGAGACCCATAGTTATATTTGTTATACCCCGTATTTCCAGAGTATGTACGTGTGGGCGTACGTAGAAAAGTTTGAGCCTTAAAGTTAGGCAAGATTCGAAATTTGTACACAACCCCCGAAAAGAATCGTTTTTCGACGAAACGTTTTACAGAACTTGCGAAGGGAAAATTCCGGCTATGTCATTTATATTTTTTGCGGATTTTTCCGAGAGACGGAATATTTTGGACCAACGAGAGGGTGACACTTGTCACCTCAGTGGGCGACCAAGGCGGTTTGCCTTGGACGAATGGCATGAATTTGGGGCCTAAAACATGTGCCATTGTTTGTGGAGTGATTTGAAGAGTAGGTTAGGGGGCACTTGGGAAAATCTTGGCCATCCACTTGCCCCCCACTTGGCTTGATCATAGCCATTGGTTTCCCTATAAATACCCCTCCCTTGTTGAAGACTTTTTCATCCAAAAATTGTTTCTAAGTCTTGAAAGCCCTCTCCCCCTCTTAGTGTAGTGTTCTCGTCCAAGAACACCCCCCTCCCCTTTCGTGAGGCCCCCTTGGCCGAGAGTTATTTCCCCCCCTCCTAGTGGTGCTAGCCGAGGGGTACCCCCCCTACCTTGAGTTGTTCTCGTAAAATACACCCACGGTAGAAAGTATTCTCAGTATTGTTACTATTTCAAAATACCTTAGCCTTATACCTTGTAGTATTCCAAAAGTTACCTCTATCGTAGAGCAGGAAATACTACCTTTTGTCCTTTTAGTCTCAAACCAAAACCCTAAGGAAAATCTTCATAGCGAGTTGAAGTATTAAATAGAAGTTGCGTAGAACTTAAGGGTTGTTTGGAGCGGGTTGAGCGCCAGGTGGAGCTAAGCGTTGCTCGGGATCGGCATTTAAACTTGGATAATTTTGGGCTTATCGAGGTAAATACGCTTGACCTTCTTTTTGTAATTAGAGTGCATCTTGTTGAAGTATAAGAATTAAGTATAAGTTATATACAAGGAAGGTATATAAGAGGAACTGACTGTACTTACATATGGTTGTATTCTGAGACTTGTGTAGTTTGGCGGGTAGGGAAGTGCTGCCCAATTTTCCGTAGAATTATTTTACAGATAGTCTAGTCGTTGATAGACTTGTGTGATCATTATAGGGTGAAGTACTGCGAGTAGTGTATTCTACTCGAAGAAGTGAAAAGGCTAGCAAGATTCTGATTTTGGAGCTATTCTTTGATAGTCGATAATCGTCGCGAGGTATGTGATTCTTCCTATACTCTTGAGCATGATATTTTAAAGGAATATATATAGTACGGTAGACGTACGTGTGGCAATGTCTTTTGACTTAAGCCTGAATAATAAGAATCTGGATGTATTTTACAAGAATATATATATAGTACGGTAGACGTACGTGTGTTAACTGAATGTAGTGTTACGACAATGTCTTTTGACTTAAGCCTGAATAATAAGAATCTTGAAGTATTTCAAAAGATTTAAGAACCGTTTTTGAAAGAAGAGTAATACTTGGTTTTGAAAGCTTAAAAGTTATACTAGCTTTATGGGAAGTTAGGTATAACGACTTAAGTTGATAAAAGGAAGGGTTTATTGATTTTAGAAGTTAAGAGACTTAATCTTAAAAGATAAGAGACTTGACTTAATTAAATTGATGTGAAGGTTGTTAAGAAGTGTGAAACCTCATTCGTGAGTAATGAGTACTTGGTTTTTAAAGAATAATGTTTTACTAATTTCGAAAATGAGAATAAGTAAGGAACTTGATTTCTAAAAGAGACTTGAGGAAATTAAAGAGTTTTTGGTTTAAAAAGAAAGGCATTGTTTTGTCTTAAATTTGGTTTAAAACATAAAGTGTTATAACAGCTTTATGGGAAGTTAGTTATAACGACTTTATGAAAACGAAAGAATGGTTTTATCATTGGTTTTAAAGTGGTAACTTGACTTTAAAAGGAGAAGTGTTTTGGTCTAACAAGAAGGCATGGTATTGCCTTAATTTAGTTTTAAAATGAAAGTATGGAAGTTGTTTTGGTTTACTTAAAAGATGTTAGTCACTCTATACTGCGGGTATCGGGTGACCTTTGTAAAAGAAATGGATCCTTTAAAAAGAGTTTAACATACGTAGTGCTTTGGGGTTAAAACCTGGACTTTGGCATAAAATAAAAAGTACCTTGAGTCGTGTGTAACTTTCATGTTTGTGTATGATAGCCTTGTTGTGCAAAGTGTTGTATTCTTATGTTCGCGTCTCTCGAATGGAGGGCGGTCGTGTTATTCTTGATCATTTTGGAAATCTGACACGATGGGTGGCCCACGGGTATGCTTCATTATGATAGTCCGGGCATCTGACTCGATGGATGGTCCACGGGTATCGCGGCCGTGATGAGGTTCGTTTCCTGTTGATAGTGTTATTCCATGGACTAGCTCTCCATGGTTTCTTCTTGATTCGGCCTTGGTATCCGGTGGTGGCTTTGCCCCGCCTCGTGGCTGATTCGGCCTTAGTACTGTTGTCTTGACCTCGCCCGGCTGCGTTCATCTGCGGTAGAGGTACATCGATTGTTGATCCTCGCTCTTGGATCATGATTCGGCGTTAGGAAGCTCCGTTTCTCGGAGGTTTATCTTTGGTATGTTACCACTGAGTTGTAGGTTCTTGTACATTCGAGGGTATGGCGGGCCTGTCGTCATATTGTATAAAAACTCTTAGGCGTCTGTAAATCTTGTGTGGCGGGTTTGTAAAAGGATTAAAGCATTCGGTTTGAAAGAATTGTATACATATATTTTATTGGAAGGTAACCGTTTGGTTGCTTTGTTTATGATCTTATCTCTTGTTTCATGTTTAAAGTTTTATTTCCGTGATTTTCTACGATGTTGTATCACTAGGGTGCCGGGGTAAGGCACGATCCACGCCCGGATCGGTCGTTCTGATATTTGAGTGATGACTTTGAGGGCGTGAGTCCCTGACTTAACTGCGTTTATGATTGCGTACTGTATTTTGGTTATCATATATGTCTCCTGCTTTATATAGACTGTTATGATTTAACTACGATATTTTGATTCACATACTTGGTACTGTTGTCTTGACCTCCTTGAGTGCGTTCATGCCGCAGGTAGAGGTACATCGGTCGTTGATCCCCGCTTCTAGGATCACAAATCAGCGTATTGGGAAGCTCCGTTTCTCCGGAGGCTTATCTTTTGGTATGTTACCCTGAGTCTGTAGGTTCTTGTACATACAGGGGTATGGCGGGGCCCTGTCCCGCCATAGTTGTCGTTACATTCTTAGAGGTATGTAGTACTGTTGTGGGCAGGGTTTGTAAAAAGGATTAAACTGTTCAAACTTTGTATTTATATATATATGTCGAAAGGCGACTTTCTCTCCGGAAATGTGTTTCATTTTACAGTTGTTTCATGTCTTGTTTTTATGTTCCGCTGATTACTCTGATGTATGACTACTTGGGTGCCCGGGTAAGGCACGATCCACGCCCCGAGCGAATCGTGGCGATGGAAGAATCACATACCTTCTCGTGAAATCCACTGCCAAGTCGAATATGTCGCGCGAGTATCGACCTATAATAGTCAAATCGTCTATCAGCGTCTAGACTATTACGTAGGATATTCTAAACAAAGGGTTCTTTATTACGGAAAATTGGGCGACTTCTACCGTCAAGTTACCCAAGTCTCTTGTAAATACGATCTATGTAAATGCAGTTTAATTCTTCTTACATTAAACCCTTCTACGTGATTACGGTTCAATTCTATTCTTTAATATCCTTCATATTTTATACTCAAGTCTTAACTATTCTTATATGTAATATCAGATTACAATAGAAGGACAAGAGTATTTACCTCGATAAGCCCAAAAATTATCCAAGTTAAATGTCGATCCTGAGCAAGGTTTAGCTCCTAATTTGCACGCCCCGATAGCTCCAAGAAACCCTTAGAAGTTTCTAACAACTTCTACTTTCTACTTCAACCAACAATGAAGTTTCTCTTAGGGTTTCGTTTAGTGATAATGGAGATAAGGTAGTATTTCTAGGCTTTTTAGTATAGAGGTGACTTTGGAAATACAACAAGGTATAGGCTAAAGTATTTGGGAATAGTAATAATACTTGGAAGACAACTTTCTACCAGGAGGGGGGGTAGGTCTCGGCTAGAACACCACAAAGGGGGAGGGGGGTGGTTTCGGCAAAAGCCTTTTCAAGAGGGAAGGGGGAGGCTTGGACGAACACAACACAAAGGGAGGGAGGGATTTTAGACTTGGAAAGTTTGATTTGTGGATGAAGAACTCTTCATCAAGGGGGGGGGGGTATTTATAGGGCTTTTAAGGGCTAGGATGAGGGCAAGTGGAGGGCAAGTGGAGGGCAAGTGGATGGTGGGGATTTGCACAAGTGCACCCTAACCTACTCCACAAATCCCTCACAAAACATTGACCCAAGTTTTAAGCCCCAATTTCATGCCAACTGTGGCCCTCCTTTTGCCGTCCAATGAGGGTGACAAGTGTCACCCTCTCGTTGGTCCAAAATATTTCGTCTCTCGGAAAAATCCGCAAAAATTAGAAATGGCATAACCGTAATTTTCCCGTCGCAAGTTTTGTAAAACGTTTCGTCGGAAAACCATTCGTTTTGTGAGTTGTGCCCAAAATCGTCCTATGCCTATCTTAAGGCTAAACTTTTGTACGTACGCCCTTACGTACATACTCTGGAAATACGGGGTATAACAGCCCCGAACCCCGGGCCCGTGACTGGTGCCCTACCTGGGCACCCTTCTACCTAACAGACACAAGTAAACTGCGGAATTAAAATAACACCTCATTTTTTTTTTCCAACGTACGTGCAAGGGCAAAGCCGACAAGGCTGCCATATAATATACATAACAAAAGACACTTACACCGTACATGAGTCCAATCCCACATATGAATACATATCTCTAAGAGTAGTATACCCCGTATTTCCAGAGTATGTACATGAAGACGTACGTACGAAAGTTAAGCCTTTAAGTAGGCAAGGTTCGAAATTTGTGCACAACCCCCGAAAAGAGTCGTTTTCCGACGAAACGTTTTTCTAAACTTGCGAAGGGAAAATTCCGGCTATGTCATTTATTATTTTTGCGCATTTTTCCGAGAGATGAAATATTTTGGACCAACGGGAGGGTGCCACTTGTCACCCTCAATGGACGACAATGGGGGGCTTTCTTTGGCACGTTTTTGTTGCCTAACCTTGGTCAAGGTTAGGTAGGATATTTTGTGGGTAGATGGATAAGGTTACACTTGGGTAAATCTTCACCCTACACTTACCTAGCACTTGGCTTCATCTTGGCCATTGGTTGGCCATTGGTTGGCCTATAAATACTCCCCTAAGTTGAAGACTTTCTTCATCCCTCAAATAATTGTTGTTATACCCCGTATTTCCAGAGTATGTATGTGAAGACGTACGTACGAAAGTTTAAGCCTTAAGGTAGGCAAGGTTCGAAATTTGTGCACAACCCCCGAAAAGAGTCGTTTTCCGACGAAACGTTTTACAAACTTTGCGAAGGGAAAATTCCGGCTATGTCATTTATTAATTTTGCGGATTTTTCTGAGAGACGAAATATTTTGGACCAACGGGAGGGTGACATGTGTCACCCTCAAAAAGTGGACGGCAAGGGCATTCTTTGGCACGTTTTTTGTGCTCTTTCTTGGTCAAGGGTTAGGTAGGATATTTTGTGTGGTAGATGGATAAGGACACATGGATGAATCCTCCCCCTACACTTGGCTTAATCTTGGCCATTGGTTGGCCATTGCTTGACCTATAAATACCCCCTTAGTTGATGAGTTATTTCATCCACACTTGAGCAAATTCCAAGTCTAAAAATACTCCCTCCCTCTTGAGGTTTCGTCCGCCACACCCCCTCCGCTGTGAGGCCCTTGGCAGAAACCCCTAGCCTAGTTGTTTTCGAGAAATACACCCCCCCTTTGTGGTATAGAAATACTTCTCCAAGTATTGTTATAATGCCAAAATACTCTAGCCCAAAACCTTTGTAGTATTTCCAAGTACCCTCTATACGAAAAGCCCGGAAAATACTATTATACTTCCTTTAGCCACTAAACGAAACCCTAAGGAAAATCTCCATAATTGGTTGGAGTACTAAGTAGAAGTTGTGTAGAACTTCTAAGGGTTTCTTGGAGCGAATTGGAGCGTTCAGAATCGGAGCTAAACGTTGCTCAGGATCGACATTAAACTTGGATAATTGTGGGCTCATCGAGGTAAATACTACTGTCCTTCTATTGTAATTGGGAATTACATACTATAGTAGTATAAAAATGAATATAAGATTCATAGAAGAGAATTGAACTGTAATAGAGGGATATTACAGAAAAGACTGGAATAGATCACATCAGAAGAGTATTAAAGTAGAAGTTTAAACTGTACTTACATAGGACTGTATTTACAGTAGACTTATAACCTTTATTGGTTGAATGTTCTGCAAGTAGCATGTACTACTTGGAAGGTGGACAAGGCTAGCCGGATTATAGCCGTAGAGCGTTTTGCTAATAGTCGATAATCGTCGCGAGGTATGTGATTCTTCCTATACTCTTGAGCATGATATTTTAAAGGAATATATATAGTACAGTAGACGTACGTGTGGCAATGTCTTTTGACTTAAGCCTGAATAATAAGAATTTGGAAGTATTTTACAAGAATATATATATAGTACGGTAGACGTACGCGTGTCAACTGAATATAGTTTTACGGCAATGTCTTTTGACTTAAGCCTGAATAAAAAGAATCTTGAAGTATTTCAAAAGAATTAAGAAACCTTGTTGAAAGAAGAATAATGCTTGGTTTTAAAAGCTTAAGAGTTATACTAGCTTTATGGGAAGTTAGGTATAACGACTTAAGAGAGATAAAAAGAATGGTTTATTAATTTTAGAAGTTAAGAGACTTGATCTTAAAAGATAAGAGGCTTGACTTAAATGAATTAATATGAATGTTTGTGTGAAACCTCATTCGTGAGTAATGAGTACTTGGTTGTTAAAAAGAATAAGGTTTTACTGATTTCGGAAATCAGAATAAGTATCGAACAAACCACTGGCTTAATAAAGGGAAATGTATTGACTAATAAAGTATTATTAAAACCAGTAGAAACCTCCATCTGCATAGAAACTAAGATGAGACAAAATGATATTACATTCCCTAGATCATGGCTGCTTTAATAAGATTGTTATGAACAAAGAATAACCTACTCACACATAAGGCATATGTTTCTCAAATTGTTTTAAAGGATTAAAACTATGAACTACGAAACCTTTCAAAATGAAACTTGAGCATTGAAATTAGGCAAACTTGAGCGTTTGGAAAATAATGTTGTTACTTGATTTTACAAAGGAAGTGTTTTGGTTTACTTAACAATGTTAGTCACTCTATTTTTATACTACGGTATCGGGTGACCTTTGTAAAAGAAATGGATCTTTAAAAGGAATTTAACGTCGTAGTACTTTAGAGTTAAAACCGGACTTTGACATAAAATGAAAGTACCTTGAGTTGTGTATAACTTGCCTGTGCTTGTTGTTGTGTAACTTGCCTATGCTTGTTGTTGTGTAACTTGCCTATGCTTGTTGTTGTGTAACTTGCCTATGCTTGTTGTGATAGCCTTTGTTGTGCAAAAATTATGTTCCTATACTACCGCTGGCGTCTCGATGGGGCGGTTGACTTATTGAGAACTTAGTTGGGCGTCGGCGTGACGGAAGATTCCACGGGTATGCTTCCATTATCATTGTTACACGGGCATGTCTACACCGATGATGGATTCTGTGGACATGTGACCCTTATGGTTATTTATGGCGAAGTATTGTGACTTACGGTTGTGATCGGGTGCGTAGCCTGTTTACTTTCCCCCGTCAGCTACGTGATGCAGGTGGATCTGGTAGAGGTTATTGCACTTGCCACGTGTTAGCTTCCGCGGCGCATCGTGACTTACGGTTGTGATCCGGTGCTTAGCGATTCACTTTCCCCGTCGCCACGTGGCGCAGGAGGAGCTGGTGGAGGCTAGTGCACTTGCCGCGTGTCGACCGCGAGTCGGTGTTTGGATGGAGCCGTGACTTACGGTTGTGATCTGCGTGGCGATTCATTTGCCCCGTCGCCTCGTGGCGCAGGAAGAGCTGGTGGAGGCTATTGCACTGCCACGTGTCGCCTTCCGTGATATGGTTGTCTGATATTATTGGTGCGGTCGGATCGGTAGTTATACTTGCCCGCACGGTTTTTATGACACAGTGGGACTGGCGTTCATGTATACTCCTTGGTGTTGTTATATCATGATCGCGGTGAGAAGGAATTCCACCGCACGGTGATGATTTGGAGGCGTGAGTCACGACTTGATATGACTATTTATATGTTGTATCTTGTAGTTTGGTTATCATACATGTCTCACCTTATATAGACTATTATGATTTCATTTACTGATATTTTGATTCACATACTGTACATTGTCTTGATCGACCTCTGAGGGCTGCGTTCACGCGGTAGAGGTAGATCGGCTGTCGATCCCCGCTTATTGGATCACATTTCAGAGTATTGGGAAGGTCCGTTACTTCGGAGTCTTATCTTTTGGTATGTTACCCTGAGTCTGTAGGTTCTTGTACATTCAGGGGTATGGCGGGGCCCTGTCCCGTCATAGTTGTTGTAAATCTTAGAGGTCTGTAGCACTGTTGTGGGCAGGGTTGTAAGGATTGTAACTGTTCAAATGTCGATATATTTATATATATGCAGAAAGGCAACCGTTTGGTTGGCCTATTTTCTTTTATCTTGATCCTTATCTAAATTGTATGTTTAAGTTTTTATTTCATTGGTTTTTCTCGATGTTGTATCACTAGGGTGCAGGGTAAGGCACGATCACGCCCGGTTGGTCGTTACAAAAGTGGTATCGAGCGATTAGTCCTCGGAAAGTGTCTACGACCGTGTACAGTAGAGTCTTGATTATCGATGTGTTGTGCACCACATCTATAATCGGAGGCTGCAGACATTTAGGATTAGTTTCCATTCTTCTCATTACGATATCGTGCCTTAGATTTGTGTGATAAGTTGGACCCTCCGGCGTATTTCGTTTTACGATTATGCCTCCGCAGGCAACCCGCCGAGAAGGCAAGGCAACAGAGGAGCTGCGAGTAGAACGGCAGTCTCTGAGACCACGATGCTGAGCTCCAGTCCGCGATGCGGAGCATATGAGATGGGTACAAGAGATGGCCCGATTCTTGGAAGTCGTGGCGGATATGAGATAAGTGGATGCAGTGCAGTTCGATAGCACCGTAGTTCACCCCCGAGCAAATAGTTTGAAGCTACGGGACTTCATGAGTTGTAGCCCGCCAGAGTTCTACGGGTCGAGGCACGAGGATGATCCGCAGGAGTTCATCCAACGATTCACAATGATCGTAAAGTGATCGAGGCATCGGAGACCGAGTCGGTGGTCCTAGGTTCGCATCGGCTGCGTGATACCGCGATCGGTGGTTTGATCGTGGGAGTTGTCGGGAGAGAATGCACTTCGGCTATATGGGGCGAGTTCTCGGGGCATTTCTTGCACATTTCTTGCCTCGCGGATGAGAGGGCTCGGTAAACATTTTTGGTGTTGCGGCGAGCAGGCGTGCGGTTCGGGAGTACAATGTGAGTTCGACTCATTGGCGATGCGGCCCCGCGTTAGTAGCTAGTATGGAGGATCGAGTGCACGATATGTTCTGAGGGCTCGATGATTACCTAGCAGAAGTTGTTCGGTGTAGCTCTTGACCGGCATGGACATTTCGCGCACGAGCTTATGCACTTGGATGTGAGGCGGAGAGATCGGCGGAATGACCGAGATCGAAGAAGAGGCGAGCAGCGGGGCCCTTTGATGACTTCGAGGCGGACCGCCTCAAGGCGAGACACCTCGCCCGATCTGAGTGGTCCCCCACCGTCGTCGGACGTTTGGGATATTCAGGAGCAAGTCGAGCTCGAGTTTCAGATTTTCGGGAGTAAGTGCTCGCGGGATGAGGCCACCCGTATCTCGGTGTGGCGTTGTGGTAAAGCCCATGGGGAATGTCGCATTGGTTTGGGAGATTGCTATACTTGCGGCCAGCAGGGCCATTTGGCGAGATTGTCCAGGCCGAGGTAGCACTGGTGGGATAGCACAGACTACGAGATCCGTTGCGGGTTCTTCACCTTCCATAGCTAGGCAGGATGTTCATACACCGGCAGACCACGGCAGAGGTCGCGGTGGAAGTTCCCAGTTTTAGTAGTCCTTTGAACCGCCTATTTTCAGGTATATCCTTAACCCTCTAGAGACTTTTATGTATTGATGTTTTGATGATGTGTTATGTTCGGATAGCTTTGTGCTAAAATGCGATTTAGAAGCCTGGTTAGTGAAAAGGGTAAGCCTGGGGGTGAGGAAATGATGAACCTTAGAATATTACACATTGAGACCTTAGATGTAAGGCCGTCTTGAGTAAAAGATTTATGTCTATGTTGACCTTTATCGGAGTGCAAATGTGTTGTGGGATAATTCCAGGGGTTGTGTAGCATGAAAGTGGTAGCTTTCAGGACTTGATTAGTGAGATTGTTCCGGATCGGGGAACAAGAGTTGGCGCGATTGTGGGTCGGGTTGAGAACCATTCGCGGGTTAACCCGCAGCCCGGATTAAGGTTGGGTCAGTTCGAGGTGGTCCCGCCAGGTGGTAGGATCACGAGGGTGCTAGGCCCAAGTTTAGGTAACCATCGTATGAATTCGTGGATGCGTTCGACCAGAATCGGTTCGTGAAGGCCGGGAATGGCCTTAGAGGAAAGTGAAGCTAGTAAGATGACCAAGTTTGGAGGTAGTGACTCCAAAGTTTTGACAACAGAAGCGTTGACTGAAGTGTGGTACGTGTACTAGGAAGAGTTCGAGTGTTCGGGAAGGGTACGACGAGAAAAGAAAGAAGTGAACTTGTGCTGAAAGATGGAAGTAATTTTTTTTGTGAAATGAATGTGCGAAGGGAGTATCCTTTGGACCAGAAGAGAGTTAGTGCTTGTTTTGCATCGTCGAGGTGATTCCTCGTTGGCTTGGATTTAAGTATTTGCGGCGTGTTGTGCGTGACCATGTGTGGCATTTGCAAACTGGTTAAGCTATGAGGAACTTGATCGTTATTTGTCTTGAGAAGGAACATTCGGGACGAATGTTTCTAAGGAGGGGAGAATGTTATACCCCGTATTTCCAGAGTATGTATGTGAAGGCGTGCGTCACGAAGTTTAAGGCTTAAGGTAGGCAAGGTTCGAAATTTGTGCACAACCCCCGAAAAGAGTCGTTTTCCGACGAAACGTTTTACAAACTTTGCGAAGGGAAAATTCCGGCTATGTCATTTATTATTTTTGCGGATTTTTCCTAGAGACGAAATATTTTGGACCAACGGGAGGGTGACATGTGTCACCCTAAAAAAGTGGACGGCAAGGGCATTCTTTGGCACGTTTTTGTGCTCTTTCTTGGTCAAGGGTTAGGTAGGATATTTTGTGTGGTAGATGGATAAGGACACATGGATGAATCCTCCCCCTACACTTGCCTTGCACTTGGCTTAATCTTGGCCATTGGTTGGCCATTGCTTGACCTATAAATACCCCCTTAGTTGATGAGTTATTTCATCCACACTTGAGCAAATTCCAAGTCTAAAAATACTCCCTCCCTCTTGAGGTTTCGTCCGCCACACCCCCTCCCCCTTTGTGACGCCCTTGGCCGAGAAACCCCCCCCTAGCCTAGTTGTTTTCGAGAAATACACCCCCCCCCTTTGTGGTATAGAAATACTTCTCCAAGTATTGTTATAATGCCAAAATACTCTAGCCCGAAACCTTTGTAGTATTTCCAAGTACCCTCTATACGAAAAGCCCGGAAAATACTATTATACTTCCTTTAGCCACTAAACGAAACCCTAAGGAAAATCTCCATAATTGGTTGGAGTACTAAGTAGAAGTTGTGTAGAACTTCTAAGGGTTTCTTGGAGCGAATTGGAGCGTTCAGAATCGGAGCTAAACGTTGCTCAGGATCGACATTAAACTTGGATAATTGTGGGCTCATCGAGGTAAATACTACTGTCCTTCTATTGTAATTAGGAATTACATACTGTAGTAGTATAAAAATGAATATAAGATTCATAGAAGATAATTGAACTGTAATAGAGGGATATTACAGAAAAGACTGGAATAGATCACATCAGAAGAGTATTAAAGTAGAAGTTTAAGCATAACTTACATAGTATGTTCTGATGAACTTATAACCTTTATTGGTTGAATGTTCTGCAAGTAGCATGTACTACTTGGAAGATGGACAAGGCTAGCCGAATTATAGCCGTAGAGCGTTTTGCTAATAGTCGATAATCGTCGCGAGGTATGTGATTCTTCCTATACTCTTGAGCATGATATTTTAAAGGAATATATATAGTACGGTAGACGTACGTGTGGAAATGTCTTTTGACTTAAGCCTGAATAATAAGAATTTGGAAGTATTTTACAAGAATATATATATAGTATGGTAGACGTACGCGTGTTAACTGAATATAGTTTTACGGCAATGTCTTTTGACTTAAGCTTGAATAAAAAGAATCTTGAAGTATTTCAAAAGAATTAAGAAACCTTGTTGAAAGAAGAATAATGCTTGGTTTTAAAAGCTTAAGAGTTATACTAGCTTTATGGGAAGTTAGGTATAACGACTTAAGAGAGATAAAAAGAATGGTTTATTAATTTTAGAAGTTAAGAGACTTGATCTTAAAAGATAAGAGGCTTGACTTAAATGAATTAATATGAATGTTTGTGTGAAACCTCATTCGTGAGTAATGAGTACTTGGTAAAAGGAATAAGGTTTTACTGATTTCGGAAATCAGAATAAGTATCGAACAAACCACAGCAGCGCTAATAAAGGGAAATGTATTGACTAATAAAGTATTATTAAAACCAGTAGAAACCTCCATCTGCATAGAAACTAAGATGAGACAAAATGATATTACATTCCCTAGATCATGGCTGCTTTAATAAGATTGTTATGAACAAAGAATAACCTACTCACACATAAGGCATATGTTTCTCAAATTGTTTTAAAGGATTAAAACTATGAACTACGAAACCTTTTCGAAAATGAGAAACTTGAGCATTGAAATTAGGCAAACTTGAACGTTTGGAAAATAATGTTGTTACTTGATTTTACAAAGGGAAGTGTTTTGGTTTACTTAACAATGTTAGTCACTCTATTTTTATACTACGGGTATCGGGTGACCTTTGTAAAAGAAATGGATCTTTAAAAAGGAATTTAACGTACGTAGTACTTTAGGGTTAAAACCCGGACTTTGACATAAAATGAAAGTACCTTGAGTTATGTGTAACTTGCCTATGCTTGTTGTTGTGTAACTTGCCTATGCTTGTTGTTGTGTAACTTTCCTATGCTTGTTGTGATAGCCTTTGTTGTGCAAAAATTGTGTTCCTATACTACCGCGTCACTCGATGGAGGGCCGGTTGACTTGTTGAGAACTTACTTGGGCGTGCGGCGTGTGAAAGATTCCACGGGTATGCTTCCATTATCATTGTTACACGGGCATGTCTACACCGATGATGGATTCTGTGGACATGTGACCCTTATGGTTATTTATGGCGAAGTATCGTGACTTACGGTTGTGATCGGGTGCATAGCCTGTTTACTTGCCCCCGTCAGCTACGTGACGCAGGTGGATCTGGTAGAGGTTATTGCACTTGCCACGTGTCAGCTTCGCGGCGAAGTATCGTGACTTACTGTTGTGATCTGGTGCTTAGCCGATTCACTTGCCCCCGTCAGCTACGTGGCGCATGGAGGAGCTGGTGGAGGCTGCACTTGCCGCGTGTCGCCAGCGAGTCGGTGTTTGGATGGAGCCGTGACTTACGGTTGTGATGCAGTGCGTGGCGATTCACTTGCCCCCGTCGGCACGTGGCGTAGGAGGAGGCGGTGGAGGCTATTGCACTTGCCGCGTGTCGGCTTCATGATATGGTTATGCGATATTATTGAGTGCGGTCGGATCTGGTAGTTATACTTGCCCCGTACGGTTTTTATGACACAGGTGGGACCTGGCGTTCATGTATACTCCTTGGTGTTGTTATATCATAGACTGCCGGCAGTGAGGAAGGAATTCCACGGGCACGAGTGATGATTTGTAGGGCGTGAGTCCCTTACTTGATATGACTATTTATATGTTGTGTACTGTAGTTTGGTTATCATACAAGTCTCCTGCTTATATAGACTATTATGATTTCATTTACAGTATTTTCAGTTTCACATACTTGGTACCTGTTATCGGCCTCATTCGGAAATTTGCGTTCACGCGGTAGAGGTACATCGGCTATCGATCCCCGCTTATAGGATCACATTTCAGCGTATTGGGAAGCTCCGTTCCTTCGGAGGTTTATCTTTTGGTATGTTACCACAGTGCATAGGTTCTTGTACATTCGGGGTATGGCGGCCCTGTCCGTCATAGTTGTTGTAAATCTTAAGTGCATGCCTTTGTTGTGGCAGGGTTGTAAGGATTGTAACTGTTCAAATGTCGATATATTTATATATATGCAGAAAGGCAACCGTTTGGTTGGCCTATTTTCTTTTATCTTGATCCTTATCTAAATTGTATGTTTAAGTTTTTATTTCCGCTGGTTTTTCTCTGATGTTGTATCACTTGGGTGCCCGGGGTAAGGCACCAGTCACGGGCCCGGGTTCGGGTCGTGACAATTTCCAAGTCTAAAAATCCCTCCCTCTCCCTTGTGAGCTTTCGTCCGCCACACCCCCTCCTCCTTTGAGAGGCCCTCGGCCGAGAACACCCCCCCTAGCCTAGTTGTTTTCGAGAAATACCCCCCCCCTTGGTTGAGAAATACTTCTCCAAGTATTGTTATAATGCCCTAAATACCTTAGCCCTATACCTTGTAGTACTTTCGAAAGTTACCTCTATACGTAGAGCCCGGAAATACTATTATACTTCCCTTAAGTCACAAAAACTAAACCCTAAGGAAATCTTCATAGTCGGTTGAAGTGTTAAGTAGAAGTTGTGTAGAACTTCTAAGGGTTTCTGGGAGCGAATTGGAGCGTTCAGAATTGGAGCTAAACGTTGCTCAGGATCGACATTATAACTTGGATAATTTTGGGCTTATCGAGGTAAATACTACTGTCCTTCTATTGTAATTGGAAATTACATACTGTAGTAGTATAGAAATGTATATAAGATACATAGAAGAGAATTGAACTGTAATAGAAGGATATTCTGAAGAAGATTGAATTGTACTTACATGGAATTTGTATTCTGATGAACTTGTGTAGTTTGGCGGGTAGGGAAGTGCTGCCCAATTTTTCGTAGAATTATTCTACAGTGTAGTCTAGACTTTGATAGACTGGTATAACCTTTATAGGTTGAATGTTCTGCGAGTAGCATGTGCTACTTGGAAGGTGGACAAGGCTAGCCGGGTTATAGCCGTGGAGCGTTTTGCTAATAGTCGATAATCGTCGCGAGGTATGTGATTCTTCCTATACTCTTGAGCATGATATTTTGAAGTATATATATAGTACGATAGACGTACGTGTGTTAACTGAATAATAATTACGGCAATGTCTTTCGACTTAAGCCTGAATAATAAAGAATCTTGAAGTATTTCAAAAGAATTAAGAAACCTTTTTGAAAGAAGAGTAATACTTGGTTTTGAAAACATAAGAGTTATACTAGCTTTATGGGAAGTTAGGTATAACGTCTTAAGAAGGTAAAGAGAATGGTTTATCGATTTTAGAAGTTAAGAGGCTTGATCTTAAAAGATAAGAGACTTGACTTAATTGAATTGATATGAATTTTGTTAAAGTATGAAACCTCGTTCGTGAGTAATGAGTACTTGGTTTTAAAATGTATAATGTTTCTTGATTTGGAAATCGAATAAATATCGAACAAACCAACGCGGCGCTAATAAAGGGAAATGTATTGAATAATGAAGTATTATTAAAACCAGTAGAAACCTCCATCTGCATAGAAGCTAAGATGAGACAAAATTATATTACATTTTCTAGATCATGGCTGCTTTAATAAGATTGTTATGAACAAGAATAACCTACTCACACATAAGGCATATGTTTCTCAAATTGTTTTAAAGGATTAAAACTATGAACTACGAAACCTTTCGAAAATGAGAAACTTGAGCATTTGAAATTAGGCAAACTTGAACGTTTGGAAAATAATGTTGTTACTTGATTTTACAAAGGGAAGTGTTTTGGTTTACTTAACAATGTTAGTCACTCTATTTTTATACTACGGGTATCGGGTGACCTTTGTAAAAAAAATGGATCTTTAAAAGGAATTTAACGTACGTAGTACTTTAGGGTTAAAACCCGGACTTTGACATAAAATGAAAGTACCTTGAGTTGTGTATAACTTTCCTATACTTGTTGTTGTGTAACTTGCCTATGCTTGTTGTGATAGTCTTTGTTGTGCAAGAATTGTGTTTCTATACTACCGCGTCTCTCGATGAAGGGCCGGTTGACTTGTTGAGAACTTACTTGGACGTACC
Organism: Przewalskia tangutica; assembly: GCA_029844215.1. NCBI lineage: Eukaryota > Viridiplantae > Streptophyta > Magnoliopsida > Solanales > Solanaceae > Przewalskia > Przewalskia tangutica. Next base: position 38,128,501 of record CM056739.1, read on the forward strand.
GGCAGTGACGGAAGATTCCACGGGTATGCTTCCATTATCATTGTTACATGGGCATGTCTACACCGATGATGGATTATGTGGACATGTGACCATTATGGTTATTTATGGCGAAGTATCGTGACATACGGTTGTGATCGGGTGCGTAGCCTTTTTACTTGCCCCCGTCAGCTACGTGACGCCAGTGGATCTGGTAGAGGTTATTGCACTTGCCACGTGTCAGCTTCGCGGTGAAGTATCGTGACTTACGGTTGTGATCTGGTGCTTAGCCGATTCACTTGCCCCCGTCAACTACGTGGCGCAGGGAGGAGCTGGTGGAGGCTAGTGCACTTGCCACGTGTCAGCTTCGCGAGTTAGTGTTTGGATGGAGCTTCGTGACTTACGGTTGTGATCTGGTGTGTAGCCGATTCACTTGCCCCGTCGCCTCACGTGGCGCGGGAGGAGCTGGTGGAGGCTATTGCACTTGCCGCGTGTCGGCCATGATATGGTTGTGCGATATTATTGGTGCGGTCGGATCTGGTAGTTATACTTGCCGTCACGGTTTTATGACACAGTGGGACACGTGTTCATGTATACTCCTTGGTGTTGTTATATCATAGATCGCGGTGAGGAAAGGAATTCCACGCACGAGTGATGATTTGGAGGCGTGAGTCACGACTTGATATGACTATTTATATGTTGTGTAATCGTAGTTTGGTTATCATACATGTCTCACGCTTATATAGACTATTATGATTTCATTCTGATATTTTCGATTTCACATACTTGGTACTGTTGTCTTCGACCTCCTTCGGCTGCGTTAACGCCGCGGTAGAGGTACATCTACCGTCGATCCGCTTATAGGATCACATTTCAGCGTATTGGGAAGCTCCGTTCCTTGGAGGCTTATCTTTTGGTATGTTACCCAGTGCAGTAGGTTCTTGTACATTCGTGGTATGGCGGGCCTGTCCGTCATAGTTGTTGTAAAAATCTTAAGGTGCGTGCTTTGTTGTGGGCAGGGTTGTAAGGATTGTAACTGTTCAAATGTCGATATATATATATTTGCAGAAAGGCAACCGTTTTGGTTGGCCTATTTTCTTTTATCTTGATCCATATCTAATTGTATGTTTAAGTTTTTATTTTCGCTGGTTTTTCTCTGATGTTGTATCACTAGGGTGCCCGGGGTAAGACACCAGTCACGGGCCCGGGTTCGGGTCGTGACAAAAGTGGTATCAGAGCAGTTAGTCCTCGGAAAGTGTCTACGCATCGTGTTCAGTAGAGTCTTGATTATCGATGTGTTGTGCACCACATCTATAATCAGGAGGCTGCAGGACATTTAGGATTGGTTTCCATTCTTCTCATTCTGAGATCGTGCCTTAGAGCTGTGTGATAAGTTGGACCCCTCTGACGTATTTCGTTTTTACCAGTTATGCCTCCGCGCAAGGCAACCGGCCGAAGGGCAAGGCGAGGAGGCTGCGAGTAAATGGCGGTCTCTCACAGACCACGCACGAGCCTCGATCCCACATTCGGCGAGAGAGATGGGTTACTGGAGTTGGCGATTATTGGCCGTGGTTGTGGCGACACGAGGATAGGCCGGACGCAGTTCGAGAGCACGATGGTTCACCTAGATCGAGATAGTTTGAGGCTACGGGATTTTGAGTTGTAGCCCGCCGAGTTTTATGGGTCGAGGCACGAGGATGATCCGCGAGTTCATCCGGCGATTCTGACCGGATCATGAGAGTGATCAAGGCATCGGAGACCGAGTCGGTGGTCCTAGGTTCGCATCGGTGCGTGATACCGCAGCCGATCGTTTGATTCGTGGAGTCGTCTGGGAGAGAATGCACTTAGGCTATATGGGACGAGTTCTCAAGGGCTTTTCTTGCACATTTCTTGCCTCCACAGATGAGGAGGGCTCGGGCCGACAAATTTTTGGTGTTGCGGCAGAACGGGCGTACGGTTCGGGAGTACAATGTGGAGTTCGACTCATTGGCCCGGTACGTCCCCGCGTTAGTAGCTAGTATGGAGGATCGAGTGCACCGATATGTTACAGGGCTCGATGATTACCTAGCAGAGAGTTGTTCGGGTGTAGCTCTTCACCGGCATGGACATTGCCGCATGCGAGCTTATGCACTTGGATGTGAGGCGGAGAAATCGACTGAACGATCGAGATCAGAAGAGGCGAACAGCAGGGTCCTTTGGTGACTTTCGAGGTGGACCGCCTCAGCAGTAGGCCAGTTATGCGCCTCCGCCAGTACCAAGTGGTCCCCCACCGTCGTCGGGACATTTGGGATATTCAGGAGCAGGTCAGGGCTCCCAGGTTTCGGATTTTCTGGGGAGTAGAAGTGCTCGCCGGATGAGGCCACCCGTATCTCAGTTTGGCCGTTGTGGTAAAGCCCATAGGGGGGAATGTCGTACTGGTTTGGGAGATTGCTATACTTGCGGCCGACAGGGCCATTTGACGAGAGACTGTCCGACCACGGGTAGAACTGGTGGGATAGCACAGACTACTAGATCAGTTGCGGGTTCTTCACCTTCCATAGCTGGGCAGGATGTTCATACACCGGCAGGCCACGATAGAGGTCGCGGTGGAAGTTCCCAGTTTTAGCGGTCCTTTGAACCGCCTATTTTCAGGTATATCCTTAACCCTCTAGAGACTTGTATGTATTGATGTTATGATGATGTGTTAAGTGTTATGTTCGGATAGCTTTGTGCTAAAATGTGATTTAGAAGCCTGGTTAGTGAAAAAGGGTAAGTCTGGGGATGAGAAAATTTTGAACCTTAGAATATTACAGTTGAGACCTTAGATGTAAGGCCGTCTTGAGTGGATGATTTTACGGTTGGTCGTTGTCAAGTACTTAGTATGTGTGAAATATGTTGGGGGATAATTTCCTTGGGTTGTGGTGAAAGTGGTAGCTTCCATGACTTGTATAGGTAAGATTGTTCCGGATCAGGGAACAAGAGCTTGATGCGTTAAGTGGGTCGGGTTGGGGCCATGTTGCGGGTCAACCCGTAGCCCAATTTAGGGTTGGGTCAGTCGAGGTGGTCCCGCCAGGTGGTAGGATCACGAGGGTGCTAGGCCCAGGTTTAGGTGACCATCGTATGAATTCGTGGATGCGTTCGACCAGAATCGGTTCGTGAAGGCCGGGAATGGCCTTAGAGGAAGGTGAAGCTAGTAAGATGACCAAGTTTGGAGGTAGTGACTCCAAAGTTTTGGAAACAAAAGCGTTGACTGAAGTGTGGTACATGTACTAGGAAGAGTTCGAGTGTTCGAGAAGGGTACGACGAGAAAGGAAAGGAGTGAACTTGTGCTGAAAGATGGAAGTGATCATTTTTTTTGTGAAATGAATGTGCGAAGGGAGTATCCTTTGGACCAGGAGTGAGAATTTGTATTGTTTTGCATCGTCGAGGTGATTCCTCGTTGGCTTGGATTTAAGTATTTGCGCGCGTGTTATTTTGTGGCCAGGTGTGGCATGTTTGGTTTCGTAAGTATAGTAGTGAAGGCTATACCGGCGTGTGTGTGTTTTGAGACTTAGAAGGAACATTCGGGACGAATCTTTCTAAAGGGGGAAGAATGTTATACCCCGTATTTCCAGAGTATGTACGTGAAGACGTACGTACGAAAGTTAAGCCTTAAAGTAGGCAAGGTTCGAAATTTGTGCACAACCCCCGAAAAGAGTCATTTTTCGACGAAACGTTTTTCTAAACTTGCGAAGGGAAAATTCCGGCTATGTCATTTATTATTTTTGCGGATTTTTCCGAGAGATGAAATATTTTGGACCAACGGGAGGGTGACACTTGTCACCCTCAATGGACAGCAATGGGGGGCTTTCTTTGGCACGTTTTTGTTGCCTAACCTTGATCAAGGTTAGGTAGGATATTTTGTGGGTAGATGGATAAGGTTACACTTGGGTAAATCTTCACCCTACACTTGCCAAGCACTTGGCTTCATCTTGGCCATTGGTTGGCCATTGGTTGGCCTATAAATACTCCCCTAAGTTGAAGACTTTCTTCATCCCTCAAATAATTTCCAAGTCTAAAAATCCCTCCCTCTCCCTTGTGAGCTTTCCGCCACACCCTCCCCTTTGAGAGGCCCTCACGAGAACACCCCTAGCCTAGTTGTTTTAGAAATACCCCACTTGGTTGAGAAATACTTCTCCAAGTATTGTTATAATGCCCTAAATACCTTAGCCCATATACCTTGTAGTACTTTCCAAAGTTACCTCTATACGTAGAGCCCGGAAATACTATTATACTTCCCTTAAGTCACAAAAACGAAACCCTAAGGAAATCTTCATAGTCGGTTGAAGTGTTAAGTAGAAGTTGTGTAGAACTTCTAAGGGTTTCTGGGAGCGAATTGGAGCGTTCAGAATTGGAGCTAAACGTTGCTCAGGATCGACATTATAACTTGGATAATTTTGGGCTTATCGAGGTAAATACTAGTGTCCTTTTATTGTAATTGGAGATTACATACTGTAGTAGTATAGAAATGTATATAAGATACATAGAAGAGAATTGAACTGTAATAGAAGGATATTACAGAAGAAGATTGAATCTGATTTTACATAGGGTGTATTTATGAGACTTGTGTAGTTTGGCGGGTAGGGAAGTGCTGCCCAATTTTCCGTAGAATTATTCTACAGTGTAGTCTAGACTTTGATAGACTGGTATAACCTTTATAGGTTGAATGTTCTGCGAGTAGCATGTGCTACTTGGAAGGTGGACAAGGCTAGCCGGGTTATAGCCGTTGAGCGTTTTGCTAATAGTCGATAATCGTCGCGAGGTATGTGATTCTTCCTATACTCTTGAGCATGATATTTTGAAGTATATATATAGTACGGTAGACGTACGTGTGTTAACTGAATAATAATTACGGCAATGTCTTTCGACTTAAGCCTGAATAATAAAGAATCTTGAAGTATTTCAAAAGAATTAAGAAACCTTTTTGAAAGAAGAGTAATACTTGGTTTTGAAAACATAAGAGTTATACTAGCTTTATGGGAAGTTAGGTATAACGTCTTAAGAGAGGTAAAGAGAATGGTTTACTGATTTTAGAAGTTAAGAGGCTTGATCTTAAAAGATAAGAGACTTGACTTAATTGAATTGATATGAATTTTGTTAAAAGTATGAAACCTCATTCGTGAGTAATGAGTACTTGGTTTTTAAAAGGTATAATGTTTTACTGATTTCGGAAATCAGAATAAATATCGAACAAACCACTGCAGCGCTAATAAAGGGAAATGTATTGAATAATGAAGTATTATTAAAACCAGTAGAAACCTCCATCTGCATAGAAGCTAAGATGAGACAAAATGATATTACATTTTCTAGATCATGGCTGCTTTAATAAGATTGTTATGAACAAGAATAACCTACTCACACATAAGGCATATGTTTCTCAAATTCTTTTAAAGGATTAAAACTATGAACTACGAAACCTTTTCGAAAATGAGAAACTTAAGCATTTGAAATTAGGCAAACTTGAACGTTTGGAAAATAATGTTGTTACTTGCCACGTGTCAGCTTCGCGGCGAAGTATAGTGACTTACGGTTGTGATCTGGTGCTTAGCCGATTCACTTGCCCCCGTCAACTACGTGGCGCAGGGAGGAGCTGGTGGAGGCTAGTGCACTTGCCACGTGTCGCCTTCGCGAGTCGGTGTTTGGATGGAGCCGTGACTTACGGTTGTGATCCAGTGCGTGGCGATTCACTTGCCCCGTCGCCTACGTGGCGCAGGAGGAGGCGAGGCTATTGCACTTGCCACGCGTGTTAGCTTCGTGATATGGTTGTACTGAGATATTGGTACGGTCGGATCCGTAGTTATACTTGCCGTCACGGTTTTTATGACACAGTGGGACACGTGTTCATGTATACTCCTTGGTGTTGTTATATCATAGGCATCGCGGTGAGGAAGGAATTCCACGCACGAGTGATGATTTGGAGGGCGTGAGTCCCTGACTGATATGACTATTTATATGTTGTGTACTGTAGTTTGGTTATCATACATGTCTCCTGCTTTATATAGACTATTATGATTTCATTTACGATTTTCGCCACATACTTGGTACTGTTATCGACCTCCTTCGGATTGCGTTCATGCCGCAGGTAGAGGTACATCGGCCGTCGATCCCCGCTTATAGGATCACATTTCAGCGTATTGGGAAGCTCCGTTCCTTCGGAGGCTTATCTTTTGGTATGTTACCCTGAGTCTGTAGGTTCTTGTACATTCAGGGGTATGGCGGGGCCCTGTCCCATCATAGTTGTTGTAAAAATCTTAGAGGTCTGTAGCACTGTTGTGGGCAGGGTTGTAACTATTCAAATGTCGATATATATATATTTGCAGAAAGGCAACCGTTTTGGTTGGCCTATTTTCTTTTATCTTGATCCATATCTAATTGTATGTTTAAGTTTTTATTTCCGCTGGTTTTTCTCTGATGTTGTATCACTAGGGTGCCCGGGGTAAGGCACCAGTCACGGGCCCGGGTTCGTGTCGTGACAAAGAGTTTTACTGAACTGTGACGGGACAAGGCCCCGTCGTACCCATAACTGTACAAAAGCTTTGTTATACCCCATAGTTCCAGGGTATGTATGTGAGGACGTACGTACGAGAATACGACAGAAAAATTGGAAAGGAAGAAAGATGTGATTTTTCGACGGAAAAGTTTCCGGATTTCGTGAAGGGAAAAGGTTCGTTAATGGGAATTGGATTCCCAGATTTGGTATTCGGACTTCGTGGAATATTTGAGAATTATGAAATTTTATTTCCGGAATTGGTCACGTGGGGCCCACGGGAGAAATTTACGGTTTTGTGGGGCCCACTTTGTTTTCGAGATTTTGGCCATTATGGATATTTTCGGGAGATGAAATATTTTGGACGAGTAGGAGGGCGACACGTGTCACCCCCTAGGTGGCCTTGTGGCCGAAATTATGTGCCAAGTGGCAAGACAAGTGGCCTTGTCTTGCAAGATATTTTAGTGTGGACAAGTGGCTTGTGGGACCCACACACACTTGTCCCCAATCTCAACCACACACTTGCCTTCATCCTAGCCCTTGGTTGTCCTATATATACACTACTAGTTGATGAAATCTTCCACACTTAACCATTTCAAGACTTGAAAAACCCTCCCTCTCCCTTCATTGTTGCTCACGTTTTTGGGCCCTCATCTTGACCTAAATTTGTCCAACAATTCTTAAACTCTCAAGTGTTCTTCCCTAAGGTGTTAGGAAGATTGTGTACCAAGAGTTGGAAAAGATTTCACACCCCTAACCTCTATTTGTTGCCTTGGCCGAAAGTTGTCATCTTTGAAACCTAAGTGTTCTTCACTTTTTGGAGTTGGTTCTTGAAGAGAAGTTGGTTAGGAGCTTCTATGGGTTGCTTGTAGCGGATTGGAACGTAAAGATTTGGAGCTAAGACTTGCTTGGAGCGACTTTAAGAACTTGGATATTCTTGGGCTATTTGAGGTAGTGAAACTTAAACCTCTTTGTGAATTGGTTATTATACATATATTATAAGTATATTATGGATTATATAATATATGGAGTAAAGTTTGGAGGAGTTGTATCTTGTTAACTTGTTAAAAGAAAGGATTGGCCATTCACCATTAAAATGGTAAAAACGTATCCAACGTATCAAACGTATCTTACTTGTGAAGAAGTATTTAACAAGTAACTATAACTTATATTAAGAATGGAAATATAAGTTGGATGACTAATGAGTAATTTGGATAAGTAAAATGGACAAAGTTGGCCAGGACCCCAACTTAAGGATCAGATTTACTTTGGATTGTATTTACATTGGACTGTATTTACATTTCTGTTAAGGGGAAGATTGTTCAATTGCGTTCCGTTTGGGCGTGTGATCCCTTTTTAATTATTGTATTGTTATGAAGGCGTGATAGTAAACCGTTACACGGGTTGCCGTAATCCCCTTCTTTTACTTATTGTTGTTATGAAGGCGTGATAGTAAACCGTGTTACCGTTTGGGCGTGTAATCCCCTTCTTTATGTTGTTTAAATTATTACGCCTTATATATGGCATATAATTACGGTTATTCGGGCCTTGGAGAAAGATGGAAAAGTGAGTAAAAACGGGGGAAGTGCTGCCCAATTTTCCGTTGAATTAGAGGGCTTTTTATTGGTATAAGTCTTCAATGGTAAGAAAGGTTTGATAGAAGTACTATGACCATTTTAGGAGTGGAGTACTACGTGTGGCGTGATCTACTTGGCTTAAGGAGTAGCCGACGGGTTGAAGTACTTGGAGCGTTTTGCTATTTATCGATAATCGTCGCGAGGTATGTGAACCTCTTCCTATCTTTTCTAGCATGATTGTTGTGAACTATGTAGTACGGTAGACGTACGTGTGCTAAACGAGTTTTGGTTGGTTTAAAACATAAGGTGTTATAATAGTTTTATGGGAAGTTAGTTATAACGACTTTATGTAGGTAAAAGAATGGTTTATTGATTTTAGAAGTTAAGAGACTTGATCTTAAAAGATAAGAGACTTAACTTATAAATGACGTTTTATGAAATGTTAAGGACTATGAATTTTGTTAAACAGTTGTGAAACCTCATTCGTGAGTAATGAGTACTTGGCTTTTAAAGAATAATGTTTTATCGATTTGGAAATGAGAATAAGTATCGAACAAACCATTGCGTTAATAAAGGAAATGTATTGACTAATGAATTATATTAAAACCAGTAGAAACCTCCATCTGCATAGAAGCTAAGATAAGACAAAATTGTATTACATTTCCTAGATCATGGCTGCTTTAATAAGATGGTTATAAACAAGAACAAGCTACTCACACATAAGGCATATGTTACTCAATTGTTTTAAAAGGAGATTACGTTAAGTGATTAAGACTATGATCTATGGAATCTTTCGAAAATAAGAGACTTGAGCATTTGAAATTAGGCAAACTTGAACTTTTGGAAAAGAATGTTGTTACTTGATTTTAATAAGGAAAGTGCTTTGGTTTACTTATAAATGTTAGTCACTCTATGTTAATACTACGGGTATCGGGTGACCTTTGTAAAATAAATGGATCTTTTAAAAGAATTTAACGTATGTAGTACTATGGGGTTAAAACCCGGAATTTGACATGAAATGAAATGTTATACCCCGTATTTCCAGAGCATGTACGTGTGGGCGTACGTAGAAAAGTTTGAGCCTTAAAGTTAGGCAAGATTTGAAATTTGTACACAACCCCCGAAAAGAGTCGTTTTCCGACGAAACGTTTTCCAAACTTTGCGTAGGGAAAATTCCGGCTATGTCATTTATTATTTTTGCGGATTTTTCCGAGAGATGAAATATTTTGGACCAACGAGAGGGCGACACTTGTCACCCTCGTGACGGCCATGTGGTGGCCGGTGGGGCGTTTTTTGGCAAGGTTTTGTGGCTTGTTTTGTGGCATGTTTTGTGGCCTAATTCATGGGTCAATGTTTGTGAGGGAATTGAGGAGTAGGGATAGGGGCACTTGGGCAAATCTTGGCCCTCCACTTGCCCCCCCACATGGCTTGATCTTGTCCATTGGGTTCCCTATAAATACCCCCCCCCCCTTTGTGAAGACTTCTTCATCCAAAAATGTTCTAAGTCTTGAAATCCTCCCCTCCCCTCTCAAGAGCTCTCGCCCGGAGTCTCCCTCCCCTTTCGTGAGGCCCTTGGCCGAGATATCCCCTCCTAGTGGTGTTGGCCAGGTACACCCCCTTTGCCTTGTGGTTCTCGTAAAGTACACACCCCTTGGTAGAAAAGTATTCTCCAAGTATTGTTACTATACCAAAATACCTTGGCCTTATACCTTGTCGTATTCCAAAGTTACCTCTATACGTAGAGTCTAAAATACTACCTTTGTCCTTTTAGTCTCAAACCAAAACCCTAAGGAAATCTTCATAGCTAGTCAAGTATTAAGTAGAAGCGTAGAACTTCTAAGGGTTGTTGGAGCGGTCAAGCGCCAGTAGTAGAGCTAAACGTTGCTCAGGATCAACATCATATCTTGGATAATTTTGGGCTTATCGAGGTAAATACGCTTGACCTTCTTTTGTAATTAGAGTTTACATACTGTTGAAGTATAAGAATTAAGTATAAGTTATATACCAGGAAGGTATATAAGAAGGGAACTGAACTGTACTTACATAGGACTATATTTACAATAGACTTGTGTGACCATTATAGGGTGAAGTACTGCGAGTAGCGTATTCTACTCGAAGAAGTGAAAAAGGCTAGCAGGATTACAGTACTTTGGAGCTATTTGCTGATAGTCGATAATCGTTGCGAGGTATGTGATTCTTCCTATACTCTTGAGCATGATATTTTAAAAGAGTATATATATAGTACGGTAGACGTACGTGTGTTAATTGAATATAATGTTACGGCAATGTCTTTTGACTTAAGCCTGAATAATAAGAATCTTGAAGTATTTTAAAAGAGAATATATATAGTACGGTAGACGTACGTGTGTTAACTGAATATAATGTTACGGCAATGTCTTTTGACTTAAGCCTGAATAATAAGATTCTTGAAGTATTTCAAAAGAATTAAGAATCATTTTTGAAAGAAGAATAATACTTGGTTCGAAAGCTTAAGAATTATACTAGCTTTATGGGAAGTTAGGTATAACGACTTAAGAAGATAAAAAAATGGTTTATTGCTTTTTAGAAGTTAAGAGACTTGATCTTAAAAGATAAGAGACTTGACTTAATTGAATTGATGTGAAAGTTGTTAATAAGTGTGAAACCTCATTCGTGAGTAATGAGTACTTGGTTTTTAAAGAATAATGTTTTACTGATTTCGGAAATAAGAATAAGTAAGGAACTTGATTTCTAAAAGAGACTTTGAGGAAATTAAGGAGTTTTTGGTTTAAAAGAAAGGCATTGTTTTGTCTTAAAATTGGTTTAAAACATAAAGTGTTATAACAGCTTTATGGGAAGTTAGTTATAACGACTTTATGAAAACGAAAGAATGGTTTTATCATTGGTTTTAAAGTGGAACTTGACTTTAAAAGGAGAAGTGTTTTGGTCTAAAAAGAAGGCATGATATTGCCTTAATTTGGTTTTTAAAGGAAAGTATGAAAGTTGTTTTGGTTTACTTAAAAGATGTTAGTCACTCTATACTGCGGGTATTGGGTGACCTTTGTAAAAGAAATGGATCCTTTAAAAAAAGAGTTTAACTGTCACGACCCGAACCCGGGCCCGTGATTGGTGCCTTACCCCGGGCACCCTAGTGATACAACCATCAGAGAAATCAACGGAACATAAAACAAGACATGATATAATATGAAATGTGAAATGCTTATTCGAGAAAACTTGCCTTTAAGATATATATATATAAACTTTAAACCGAACAGCTTACATCCCTTTACAAACTCTTCCCACAACAAGATTACTGCACTTCTAAGAATGATACGATAACAATGGCGATGTTCGCCATACTTCAATGTAAGTACCTACAACATTGTGGATTATACCATCGCAAGCTCTCCGAGAAACGAGCTAAACGCCGAATCGTGACCCTAAGAGCGAGGATCAACATCGCGTGTATTTACTCGCAGATGAACGCAGCCTCGGCGAGGTCAAGATAACAGTACCAAGTATGTGAAATGAAAATATCAGAATGAAATCATAGTAGTCTATATAGCAGAGACATGTATGATAATTCACAAGCTTCACAAATAGCAAATATGTCAAGTCAGACTCACGCCAAAGTCATCACTCAAATATCACTATTGGTCTCACGCCCACAACATCAATCACCCAATGGCCCGCATGAGGTATTCCCGCATCGAGGGTAGCTACTCCCTACATCCGCGCATGATTGATGTTGTGGGCGCGAGACCCATAGTGATCTTTGAGTGATGCCTGTGAGGGCGTGAGTCCCGGACTTGACATGATCGCTATTTATCAGGAATCGTAGTTTGCTTATCATACATGTCTCCCGCTTTATATAGACTACTATGATTTCATTTACGAATTTCGCCACATACTTGGTACCGCCAGATCGACTCTCGTGGCCGCGCTCACGCCGCAGTCGAGGTACACCGCCGCCGATCCTATCTCTCGTGGTCACGTCATTGCTGTAAGCTCCGCTTCCGAGGCTTATCGCTGGTATAGTCCTCGTCGTAGTAGTGCCATATTCGTGGTATCGGACGCCCAAACCCGGCTCGCCATCGTGCCTTACCCGGCACCCTAGTGATACAACATCGAGAAAACCAATGAAATAAAAACTTTACACATGAAATGAGAGACATAAATAAATAAACAAAGCCAACCCAACCGCCGCTTTCAGATATATACATAAAACCCGAACAGCTTATCCTTTTTACAAACCCCGCCCACAACAAAGGCATGCACTTAAGATATACAACAACTATGACGGACAGTGGCCCGCCATACCCTCGAATGCACAAGTACCTACAATGACAGGGACTATACCAAAAGATAAGCCTCCGGAGGAACTGAGCTTCCTAACGCCGAATCGCGATCCTACGAGCGAGATCAACCAATCGGTGTACTTACCGCGCAGATGAACGCAGCTCAAGGAGGTCAAGATAACAGTACCAAGTATGTGAAATCGAAAATATCAGAATGAAATCACATTTCATCATTTTATAAAACCATTTCGCAATAAGTAAACAAGCAGGCGGCAAGGGACGATATCCCCGTAATAATCACTCACACATAATTACGGGTCTCACGCCATAATACCACTCATGCCCGTGGAACTCATTCTCACCGCCGCAAGCATACGATGTAAAACAACACCCATATGTGAACTCAACACTAGATCCTCGCTCGCCATCAAAACCGACGCCAAGTAGAATAGCCAACTACTACCCAAAAGCTAGTCATATCCCATCACGCAAGGTACTAAGCCAACTACTACCCAAAGCTAGCCACGAATCGCCGAGGCAAGTATCTTAAGTTAACGCATAATAGCCTACCGCCTCACAAGATACGACCGAGGCAAGTATCTTAAGCTATCTACCGCAGGCTACCGGCATACACGAAAATGACCGCAACAAGTATCTAAAGTGCTCAACCACACGCATAAAACCAAGCCCGTGATCGCCGTCACCGCGCAAGCTTCATGGATTAGCGTCCATGGACTAACAAATCAACCTCACAATGACCGCATGCCCAAGATCTTACCTCTAAGTCATGGCCATGAAACCATCCCATCGACGCACGCCCGCGAACATCCATCACGCCAAGATGTCCAAAGGAAATAAATCGATAGCCGCCTCCCAGAGTCACGACAAGCAGAAAACAACCAATAATACTCAAAGTGGACGATACTGCGACCACCCAACGCCGTGATGTCCAAATAATCAATCGATAGCCGCCTCCTGCAGAGTCACTAAGAAGACATCAACAAAACACTTGCACATCAAAGACTATCACAACAAGCATAGGCAAGTTTAACATACATTCATTTTAATCAACAATCCGGTTTCAAACCCAAAATACTACATACTTTCCTTCTTTCAAAAGACCTCTTTCTACGTAAAGCCACACGATACTAATACTGTAGTATATAAAGAAAACACGCTTTACTTTTAAAACCAAATTACTTCACCTTCGTAAAAATCTTTACAAGGCTTTTAAAATCAAGTACTCTATACTTTATAAATCAAGTGCTTTTCTTTAGAACAACATCAAGTATACTTTTTAAAACCCAATTAACTTACTCTTTTCAAAACAAGTAACCTATACTTAAATCAAGTTACTTCTCCTTCCAAAAACAAGTCGTTATAAGTCAAGTCTCTTATCTTTCAAGATCAAGTCTCTAACTTTCAAAATCAAGTCGCTTTATCACAAACCAAATCTTTCTTTTATCTTCATAAAGTCGTTATAACTAACTTCCCATAAAGCCATTATAACACTTTATGTTTTAAAACAAACAAAAATCGCTTTCACACACGCACGCCTACCGCACTATATAGTTCACAACAATCATGCTCAAGAGTATAGAAGAATCACATACCTTTAGCTTAAACCACAAGCCAAGTCAAGTATGCCGCGTAGAAAGATCCACCTATAACAACCACAATATATAAATCAACTTCTAGCACTCTCCGTAGAATATTCTAAACACAAGATTCCTTATTCTACGTAAATTTCTACAAAGACCTCTCCCGCTATCACATAAATCTCTTCCTAACTGTGCCCGCTACTGTGCCAACAACTCTCAGGGATTACACGCCTAACCTGACGTGTTCAAATATGCTTCACAATAATACTTACACAAGTCCATCGTAAGTACCCAATGTAAATACAGCTCAATCCTTTATAATCATCCTTCCAATATAATATACTCAAGTATAACTACTACAACATGTAATATCCAATTACAATAGGGACATAGATCATTACCTCGATAAGCCCAAAATTATCCAAGTTATAAGTCGATCCCGAGCAACGCTTAGCTCCAATACTTACGCTCCAACCCGCTCCAAGCGAATTCTTAGAAGTTTCTAAACAACTTCTCTAAATACTTCCACCAAGCTAGGAAGATTTTTCAGTGGTTTCGCTTTACTGGCTATCGAATAAAGTAGTATTTCCTGCTCCTAGTATTGAAATAACTTGAATACTACTAGTGATACTAGGCCAAGGTATTTGGGATTATACAACAATACACCAAGTATTTTCTACACAAGAGGAGGGGACGAAATCTACACAAAGGGAGGGAAAACATTTGCTTTGGAAAGCTTTCGCCGGTGGATGATTTTACTCTTCGCCAAGCGGTATTTATAAGAACCAAGGGCCAAGATCAATATAAGTGTAGGTCAAGATTGGGCCATGCAGTGTGGGTCCCACCACACCACATGGCCAAACGAAATGGTGCTGCAGGCCAAATCGCCGCGACAGCCGCCTAGCCACTGTCCACCCATTTCGCCAGCACATGGGGTGACACGTGTCGCCTCAATTGGCCCAAAATATTTCGCCTTCAAAATATCCAAAATACCGGAAATCTCAAAACAAAGCGGCCCCACAAAACCAGAATTTCTCCCGTGGGTCCCACGTGACCATTTCAAAATAAAACCTCAAAATTCTAATATAATCCAAGAAGTCCAAATACCAAACTGGGAATCCAATTCCCATTAACGAACCTTTTTCTTCACAAAACCGAACTTTTCCGCAAAAATCACATCTTCCTTTCTTTCCAAAATTTCGCCGATTCTCGCACGCACGCCCTCACATACATACTCGAACTACGGTATAACATTCTTCCTTAGAAACATTCGCCCGAATGTTCCTTCTAAGTCTCCAAACGAACGTGCCAGATAGTCTTCACTACTATACTTACGAAACCAATCACGCCATCAATGGCCATAGTATAACATACAAATCCAAGCTAACGAGGAAATCATTTCTAATCTCACAACACCCTACTAGCTTCAATTTACTCTAAGGCCTATCTCCTTCACGATCCGATTCGATCGAACACATCCCCGAACTCATACGATGGTTACCTAAACTTGGGCCTAGCACCTCGTGACTACCACCCTGGCCGACCACCTCGAATCGACCCCACCTCAATCCGGCCGCGGTTGACCCGCGACTGCCTCAACCCGACCCGCCATCGCGCCTAATCTCTCTCGCTCCCGATCCGAACAATCTTACTAATTCACGCCATGAAAGCTACCACTTCCATCTTACTCTACCCATGGAATTATCACACCAACATAATGCTATCGTAACATAATAATTAAAAATATACTTATCTTAATACAAATGCATACTAGTTCTTAGAGGTCAAGGATATACCGATATCACAAAACAAATAGGCGATTTCAAGGACCGCTTATAATCGGGAACTTCCACCACGACCGCTCGCCCGCTCAGATATGAACACCGCTTAGCTATCGGGCGAAGAACCCGCAATGATCCCGGCCGAGTCTCAACATCCGCGCCACTGTAGGACAATTTTCGCAAATGGCCCTGCCACATGTAAAACAAGTCCTTCGACACTTCAACGGGTTTACCACATCGTTACACTTAGGTCGGGTGGCTTCCTCCGCCAAGACCCCAACTCCCCGAAAACTCAACCTCGAGCCCCGACCGCCTCAATACTGAGGCCTCAAGATCAGAGGACCACTGCATCGGGCGCGCATATAACTAGTTCTGGCACAGGCGGTCCGCCTTGAAAGTTACCAAAGGACTCGCCGCCCGCCCTCTTCTCGATATCGTCAATCCGTCGGCCTCTCCGCCTCACACCCTAGTGCATGAGCTCGCACGCGCGATGTCCATGCCCTACAAGCGATACACCAACAAGACTCGCCAAGTAGTCATCAAGCCCTATGACGTAGCTGCACTCGCCCTCCATATTAGCTACTAACGCAGTGGACATATCGAGCCAACGAGTCGAACTTCACGTTGTACTCAATCGCGGCGCCTCCTCGCCTCAAAGATCGTAAACTCGTTTACCGCGCTCCTCATTCGCGCGCAAGAAATGGCCGAGAAATGCCTCCGAGAACTCGCCCCAAACACCGGGGCGCATGCTCCCCGACGCTCCTCCCATGAATCAAACCACGATCGCGTATCACGCACCGACGCGAACCGAAAATCACTGACTCGGTCTCAAGCTCGATCACTGCATGATCCTCTCAGAATCGACGGATGAACTCCCGCGATCATCCTCGTGCCTCGACCCGTAAACTCGCGGATACAACTCGTAAAATCCCGTAGCCTCAAACTATCCGACCGATGAACTACGGGGCTATCGAATCGAATCGCCAGATTCATTTCCTCGTGTTCGCCACGATCCCGCCAGAATCGCCATCTCTTGTAACCCATCTCTCTCGCTCCAGCCGTGGACCGAGGCTCGTGTACTGCGTGGTCTCGCAGCCCACCGCCGCGCCTAACCTCGCTGGGCGGCGCCGCAAAACTCGCCGTCAAGAACTATCTCGTAATGACCGGCTCGCGCCGCATTCTCTCGTGTCCCACTAGCGCCTCCCACGGCCGCTTTGCCCTTCTCGCCCGGTTGTTTGCGCGGAGGCATAATCGCGTAAAAGAACACGCCGTAAGGAGTCCAACTTACAACATCGCTTCTAAGGCACGATCTCGTGAGTGAAGAATAGAAACCAATCCTAAATGTCTCGCAGCCTCCTCGACATAGATGTGGCACAACACACCGATAATCAAGACTTACTAGACACGGTTCAGACACTTTCCGAGGATTAATCGCTTCGATACCACTTCAGACGCCCAAACTCGCCCGCCATCGTGCCTTACCCGCACCCTAGTGATACAACATCGAGAAAACCAAATGAAATAAAAACTTTACACATGAAATGAGAGACATAAATAAATAAACAAAGCAACCCAACCGCGCTTTCAAGATATATACATAAAACCCAACAGCTTATCCTTTACAAACCCCGCCACAACAAAGCATGCACTTAAGATATACAACAACTATGACGGACAGGTTCCCGCCATACCCCGAATGTACAAGTACCTACAATGACAGTGGACTATACCAAAAGATAAGCTCCGAGGAACGGAGCTTCCTAACGCCGAATCGCGATCCTATGAGCGAGATCAACCAATCCGTGTACTTACTCATGCAGATGAACGCAGCTTCAAGCGAGGTCAAGACAACAGTACCAAGTATGAAACTGAAAATATCAGAATGAAATCACATTTCATCATTTTATAAAACCATTTCGCAATAAGTAAACAAGAGGCCAAGTGGGACGATATCCCCGTAATAATCACTCACACATAATTACGGGTCTCACGCCCATAATACCACTCACGCCCGTGGAACTCATTCTCATCGCAGCAAGACATGATGTAAAACAACACCCATATGTGAACTCGAACACTAGATCCCGCTCGGCTATCAAAACCGATCGCCAAGTAGAATAGCCAACTACTACCCAAAAGCTAGTCATATCCCATCACTGCAAGGTACTAAGCCAACTACTACCCAAAAGCTAGCCACGCAATCGGCCGAGGCAAGTATCTTAAGCTTAACGCACAATAGCCTACCGCCTCACAAGATACGACCGAGGCAAGTATCTTGCTATCTACCGCAGGCTACCGGCATACACGAAAATGACCGTAACAAGTATCTAAAGTGGCTCAACCACACGCATAAACCAAGCCCGTGGATCGCCGCCACCGCGCAAGCTTCATGGATTAGCGTCCATGGACTAACAGTCAACCTCACAATGACCGCACGCCCCAAGATCTTACCTCGGAAGTCATGGCCATGAAACCATCCCATCGACGACGCCCGCGGAACATCCATCACGCCAAGATGTCCAAAGGAAATAAATCGATAGCCGGCTTCTCCTGCAGAGTCACGACAAGCATGTAAACAACCACCAATACTCAAAGTGGACGATACCGGACCACCCAACGCCGTGATGTCCAAATAATCAATCGATAGCCGCCTCCTGCAGAGTCACGCAAGAAGACATCAACAAAACACTTGCACATCAAAGACTATCACAACAAGCATAGGCAAGTTTAACATACATTCATTTTAATCAACAATCCGGTTTCAAACCCAAAATACTACATACTTTCCTTCTTTCAAAAAGACCTCTTTCTACGTAAAAGCCATACGATACTAATACTGTAGTATATAAAGAAAACACGCTTTACTTTTAAAACCAAATTACTTCACCTTCAGAAAAATCTTTACAAGGCTTTTAAAATCAAGTACTCTATACTTTATAAACCAAGTGCTTTTCTTTAGAACAACATCAAGTATACTCTTTTAAAACCCAATTAACTTACTCTTTTCAAAACAAGTAACCTATACTTAAATCAAGTTACTTCTCCTTTTCCAAAACAAGTCGTTATAAGTCAAGTCTCTTATCTTTCAAGATCAAGTCTCTTAACTTTCAAAATCAAGTCGCTTTATCACAAAACCAAATCTTTCTTTTATCTTCATAAAGTCGTTATAACTAACTTCCCATAAAGCCATTATAACACTTTATGTTTTAAAACAAACAAAAATCGCTTTCACACACGCACGCCTACCGTACTATATAGTTCACAACAATCATGCTCAAGAGTATAGGAAGAATCACATACCTTTAGCTTAAACCACAAGCCAAGTCAAGTATGCCGCTGAGAAAGATCCACCTATAACAACCACAATATATAAATCAACTTCTAGCACTCTCCGTAGAATATTCTAAACACAAGATTCCTTATTCTACGTAAATTTCGCAAAGACCTCCCCGCTTATCACATAAATCTCTTCCTAACCAGCCCGCTACTGTGCCAACAACTCCTCAGTGGATTACACGCCTAACCTGACGTGTTCAAATATGCTTCACAATAATACTTACACAAGCTCATCGTAAGTACACCCAATGTAAATACGCTCAATCCTTTATAATCATCCTTCCAATATAATATACTCAAGTATAACTACTACAACATGTAATATCCAATTACAATAGTGACATAGATCATTACCTCGATAAGCCCAAAATTATCCAAGTTATAAGTCGATCCCGAGCAACGCTTAGCTCCAATCCTTACGCCCAACCCGCTCCAAGCGACCCTTAGAAGTTTCTAAACAACTTCTCTAAATACTTCCACCAAGCTAGGAAGATTTTTCTAGTGGTTTCGCTTACTACTATCGAATAAAGTAGTATTTCCTGCTCCTAGTATTGAAATAACTTTGGAATACTACTAGGGATACTAGGCCAAGGTATTTGGGATTATACAACAATACACCAAGTATTTTCTACACAAGAGGAGGGGACGAAATCTACACAAAGGAGAGGGAAAACATTTGCTTGGAAAGCTTTCTGTCGTGAGGACGATTTTACTCTTCGCCAAGCGGTATTTATGTAAGAACCGCGGCCAAGATCAATATAAGTGTAGGGTCAAGATTGGGCCACGTGTGTGTGGTCCCACCACACCACATGGCCAAACGAAAATGGTGCCAAGCGTGAGGCCAAATCGCCAAGGGAAAGTGGCCTAGCCATCATTCACCCATTTCGCCAAGTGCCACACGGGGTGACACGTGTCGCCTCAATTGGCCCAAAATATTTCGTCTTCCAAAATATCCAAAATACCGAAATCTCAAAACAAAGCGCCCCACAAAACCAGAATTTCTCCCGTGGGTCCCACGTGACCATTTCAAAAATAAAACCTCAAAATTCTAATATAATCCAAGAAGTCCAAATACCAAACTGGGAATCCAATTCCCATTAACGAACCTTTTTCTTCACAAAACCGAACTTTTCCTAAAAATCACATCTTCCTTTCTTTCCAAAATTTCACAGATTCTCGCACGACGCCCTCACATACATACCCTGGAACTACGGGGTATAACAGGTATGGCGGGGCCCTATCCCGCCATTGTTGTCATGTCACTCTTAGAGGTCTGTAGTACTGTTGTGGGCAGAGTTGTAAGTGAGATGTAACTGTTCGGATTTAAGTTTTCATATATACATGCCGAAAGGCAAATTTTTCTCAGATTATTATTTCATACTTCATGTTATTTCATGTTATTGTTTTATATTCCGCTGATTACTCTGAGATTGTATCACTAGGGTGCCCGGGGTAAGGCACCAGTCACGGGCCCGGGTTTGGGTCGTGACATATAGCTCCTACTCTGGGTGCTCCAACCCGCTCCAAACAGCCCTTAGAAGTTCTACGCAACTTCTTCTTAATACTTCAACCGGCTATGAAGATTTTCCTTAGGGTTGTGTTTCAGGATCAAGGGAAGTATAATAGTATTTCTGGCTTTTCAGATAGGGTAACCTTGGAATACTACATGGTATTTGGGGCCAAGGTATTTTGGAATAGTAATAATACTTGGAGAATACTTTTCTACCATGGGGTATTTATACGAGACAACTCAAGAGAGTGGGTTGTGTCTCGCCAAGGGCCTTTCAAAGGGGAGGGTGCTCTTTGACGAGAGCTTCTACAAGAGTGGAAGGATTTTCAAGACTTGAAATCTCTAAGTGTGGATGAAGAAGTCTTCAACTAAGGGGGGTATTTATAGGCCAACCAATGGCCAAGATCAAGACAAGTGGTAGGCAAGTGTAAGGTCAAGATTTGGACAAGTGTTTGTGGGTCCCACTTGCTCATCAACTACACAAAATATCTACAAAATATCCTACCTAACCCTTGACCAAGGGAAAGGCAAAAAAACGTGCCAAGACTCCCCTAGCTTTGCCGTCCACTTGAGGGCCAAGTGTCGCCCTCTCGTTGGTCCAAAATATTTCATCTCTCGGAAAAATCCGCAAAAATTATTAATGACATAGCCGTATTTGTCCCTTCGCAAAGTTTGGAAAACGCTTGGCCTGAAACGATTCTTTCGTGTTGTGCACAAAATTTTCGGTCCTTGCCTAACTTAAGGCTTAAACTTTCGTACGTACGTCCTCACGTACATACTCTGAAAATACGGGGTATAACATTCTCCCCTCCTTAGAAACATTCGTCCCGAATGTTCCTCCTAAGTCTCAAAACAACCATGCGCCAGTATAGTCTTTACTGCTGTACTTACGAGAACAATTGTTATACCCCGTATTTCCAGAGTATGTACGTGAGGACGTACGTACAAAAGTTTAGCCTTGGTTAGGCATTGGACGAAAAATGTTTGTGCACAACTCACTTAAAGAATCGTTTTTCGACGAAACGTTTTACTAAACTCGCGTAGGGTAAATTCCGGCTATGTCATTTATAATTTTATGGATTTTTCCGAGAGATGAAATATTTTGGACCAACGGGAGGGTGACACTTGTCACCCTCAATGGACGGCAAACATGGGCCAAGGTTGCACGTTTTTTGTGCCTTTGCACAAAGTCAAGGAGTTGGTAGGATATTTGTGTAGTAGATGGATAAGGACACTTGGGTGAATCTCCACCCTACACTTGCCTTGCACTTGGCACCATCTTGGCCATAGGTTGGCCATTTCTTGACCTATAAATACCCCCCTTAAGATGAAGAGTTCTTCATCCACAAATCAAACTTTCCAAGTCTAAAATCCCTCCCCTCTCTTGTAGTGTTTTCGTCCAAACACTCCCCTCCCCTTGTGAAGGCCCTTGGCCGAAACCCCTCTAGCCTAGTAGTCCTAGCCAAACCTACCCTCCCTTGGTAGAAATGTTGTCTTCCAAGTATAGTTACTATTCCTAAATACCCTAGCCCAAATCCCTTAGTAATTAGTAGAAGTTGTGAAGAACTTCTAAGGTTCTGAGCTATCTGAGCGCATGTTAGGAGCTAAACCTTGCTCGTGAGCGACTTTTAACTTGGATAATTTTGGGCTTATCGAGGTAAATACTCTTGTCCTTCTATTGTAATTGATATTACATATAAGAATAGTTATGACTTGAGAATAAGTTATGGAAGAATATTAAAGAATAGAATTGAATCGTTAATCACAAGTAGAAGGGTTTAAAAGAAGAATAATTGAATCAGATTTACATAGACTGCTTTTCAATGAGACTTGAGGAGCTTGGCGTAAGGAAGTCTCGCCCAATTTTCCGTAATAGAGAACCTCTACTTAGAATCTGCATGTAATAGTCTAGACGTTGATAGACGTATTTGACTATTATAGATGATTCTTCGCGCGACATATTCGACTTGGCAGGTGGATTTCGCCGAGAAGGTATGTGATTCGTCCTATACTCTTGAGCATGATATTTTAAATATATATATAGTACGGTAGACGTACGTGTGTTAACTGAATAATAACTACGACAATGTCTTTTGACTTAAGCCTGAATAATACTTACGGCAATGTCTTTTGACTTAAGCCTGAATAATACTTACGGCAATGTCTTGCGACTTAAGCCTGAATAATAAGGATCTTGAAGCATTTCAAAAGAATACTGAATCATTTTTTAACAGAAGAGAAATGTTTGGTTTTTAAACAAAAAGCTTAAGAGTTATACTAGCTTTATGGGAAGTTAGGTATACCAACTTAAGAAAGATAAAAGGAACTGTTTACTTATTTGTTTATAAAAACCTTGTATTGATTCCTGTAAGGTGTAGTAAGATTGTTTGAAAAGTAGACATAATATGATGTTATGTGTGTTAGTGTCCTGTAACGTTTGTATAAGAGAGTATTCTTGTTGTGCTTATGTTGTTTAAACGATAAGCTGTTATGTTAGTATAATATCACTCACCTCTTGACATGATACCGGGATTAAGTCGCCTCCGACGCGGTAGACTCAGCGATGCGGGACCATGATTCGAGAATACCTCATGCGGGTCCAGGGGACCTATGCGGAGCTACGAGAGTTCCAGGTTAGTGTGCGGGGTTATACCTCATGCGGTGTATGTGGCCATGCGGACTACGAGTCCAGGACGATGCCGAGGAGTAGCCTATGTGAGTGGCCTATGCGGACTACGGGAGTCCAGGATTAGGCTTGCATAGTGATACTAAGGGCGATTGGCCCTGCTTCAATCATTCGCAGCCTAGAAAAGACCTGTTACAGTTTACCTATTGTTGCTCTTGTTTATGATGTGGCACTATGCGTTACATCGTTGTTTCGATATATTTGTAAATTGGTTTCAAAATGATATGATTTCATTTAAGTATTTTACAGTTTCACATACTTAGTACCACAGATCGACCACCTTCGGGCCGCGTTCATGCCGCAGTAAGGGCAAGCAGTTGTTATACCCGTAGTTCCGTGGTATGTATGTGAGGATATGCACGAGAATACACGTAAATTTTGGAAAGAAAGAAAGACGTGATTTTTCGACTTTAAAAGTTTCCGCTTTTGTGAAGAAAAAGGTTCGTTAATGGGAATTGGATTCCCAGATTTGGTATTCGGGCTTCTTGGATTATTTTAGAATTATGAGATTTTATTTTCGGAAATGGTCACGTGGGGCCCACGGGAGAAATTTACAGTTTTGTGGGGCCCGCTTTGTTTTTGAGATTTCCGGTATTTTGGACGAGTCGGGGGGCGACACGTGTCACCCCCATGTGGCACCTTGGCCGATTTGGAGCCGAAATGGCCTTACAAGTGGCAAGCCACTTGGCCCTTGTTTTCGTTGGCCATATGGTGTGGTGGGACCCACACACACATGACCCAATCTTGACCCTACACTTACCTTGATCCTAACCCTTGAATTCTCTATAAATAGCCCCTTAGGTGGAAGAGTATTTCATCCACACTTAAGAGCTTTCCAGAGAAAAATATTTTCCTCCTCGTAAGTTGATTTCGCCCTCCCTCTTGTGAAGAAAATACTTGGAGTATTATTGTATAATCCCAAATACCTTGGCCTAGTATCCCTAGTAGTATTCCAATGTTATTTCAATACTAGAGTAAATACTACTTTATTCCAATAGTCGTAAAGTGAAACCCTAGAAAAATCTTCCTAGCTTGGTTGAAGTATTTAGAAGTTGTTGGAAACTTCTAAGGGTCGCTGAGCGGGTTGGAGCGTAAGGAGTCGAGCTAAACATTGCTCGTGATCGACTTATAACTTGGATAATTTTGGGCTTATCGAGGTAATGATCTATGTCCCCTATTGTAATTGGATATTACATGTTGTAGTAGTTATGCTTGAGTATATTATATTGTAAGGATGATTATAAAGGTTTGAATCAGATTTACATCGACTGCATTTACAGTAGACTTGTGTAGTATTATTGTGAAGCAGAATTGAACACGTCCGGTTAGACGTGTAATCCCCTGGGAGTTGTTGGCACGTAGCGCCTTGTTAGTGAGGAGATTTATGTGATAGCGTGGGAGGCGCGAATTTTACGTAGAATAAGGAATCTTGTATTTAGAATATTCTACCAAGAGAACTAGAAGTTGATAGATGTATCAGGCCTTTATAGGTGGATCTTCTACGCGCGGCATACTTGACTTGGCTTGTGGTTTAAGCTAAAAAGTTATGTGATTCTTCCTATACTCTTGAGCATGATTGTTGTGAACTATACGGTAGACGTACATGTGTGAAATGAGTTTTGTTTGTTTTAAACATAAAGTGTTATAATGGCTTTATGGGAAGTTAGTTATAACGACTTTATGAAAATAAAAGAAAGATTTGATTTTGAAAGTTAAGAGACTTGACTTATAAACGACTTGTTTTCGGAAAAGGAGAAGTAACTTGATTTAAGTATAGGTTACTTGTTTTGGAAAGAGTAAGTTATTGGGTTTTAAAGAGTATACTTGATGTTGTTTAAAAGAAAAGCACTTGGATTTAAAAGTGTAGAGTTCTTGATTTTAAATCTTATAAAGATTTTCGGAAGGTGTAGTAATTTGGTTTGAAAGGAAAACGTGTTTTTAATACTACGAGTATTAGTATCATGTGGCTTTTACGTAAAAAGAGGTCTTTTTTTGAAAGAATGAAAGTATGTAGTATTTTGGGTTTGAAACCCGGATTGTTGATTAAAATGAATGTATGTTGAACTTGCCTATGCTTGTTGTGATAGTCTTTGATGTGCAAGTGTTTTGTTGATATCGCCGTGACTCTCGGGAGGCCGCTATCGATTGATTGATCGACATACGGCGTTGGGTGGTCCACGAGTATGCGCCCACTTTGAGTATCGATCGGTTGTTTCATGCCGTGACTCTGGGAGGGCCGCTATCCGATTGATTTCTTCGACACGCCGACGCGATGGATGTTCCACGCACGCGCCCGAGGATGGTTTCATGGCCATGACTTCCGAGGTGAGATGCCGGGCATGCGGTCATTGTGAGGTTCGATTGTTAGTCCACGGACCGATGATCCATGAAGCTTGCCGCGCGACGAGCGATCACGGCTTGATTTGTACGTGTGGTTCGTGCACACTTTAGATACTTGTTTCGGTCATTTTCTCGCAGAGCCTCGTAGATAGCTTAAGATACTTGCCTCGGCCATATCTTATGAGACGGTAGGCTATCAGACGTTAGCTTAAGATACTTGCCTCGCCGATTGCGTGGCTAGCTTTTGGATCGTAGTTGGCTTCCGCATCTTGCCCGTGATGGGATATGACTAGCTTTTGGACCGGTAGTTGGCTATTCTACTGCCCGACGGCTTTTGATGACGCAGTGTGATCTAGTGTTCGAGTTCACATATGGGTGTTGTTTTACATCATGTACCGCGGAAGTGAGGAATGAGTTCCACGCATGATTGATATTATGGGCGTGAGACCCATAGTTATGTGTAAGTGATCATTTTGGGATGTAAGGCCCCTTACTTGGCATAATCGCACTTATCGCAAAATGGTTTTATAAAATGATGAAATGTGATTTCATTACTGATTTTCGCCACATATTTGGTACTGTCAGATCGACTTCTCGGCCGCGCTCATGCCGCAGTAGAGGTACATCGGTTGTGGATCCTCGCTCATAGGATCACGTCAACAGATTGGAAGCTCCGCTTTCTCCGAGGCTTATCTTTTGCATGTTTCCACGAGTTGTAGGTTCTTGTACATTCGTGGTATGACGGGCCCCGTCCCGTCATAGTTGTTGTTACATTCTTAGAGGTCCGTAGTGTGGCGTGTGGTTGTAAAGGATTGTAAATCGTTCGGTTTGATATATATACACGAGGCGACCGCTTTGGTTGGCCTATTTTCTTATGATGTATCTTGTTTCTGTTTAAGTTTTATTTCACCGATTTTCTCGATATTGTATCACTAGGGTGCCCGGTAAGGCACGATCGCCCGAGGTCGGGTCGTGACAAAAGTGGTATCGAGCGCTTAATCCTCGGAAAGTGTCTCAGACCGCGGTTCAGTAGAGTCTTGATTATCGGTGTGTTGTGCACCACATCTATAATCAGGAGGCTGCAGGACATTTAGGATTGGTTTCTATTCTTCTCACTCTGAGATCGTGCCTTAGAGGTGTGTGTAAGTTGGACTCCTTCTGACGTATTCTTTTCTGCCAGTTATGCCTCCGCGCAAGGCGACCCTGGCCCAGAAGGGCAAGGCAGCCGAGGGAGCTGCTAGTGGGATACAGAGGAGTACAAGGGCGCAGGTCCGGTCATTACCTGAGATAGTGCTTCAGACGGCGAGTTTTGTGACGCCGCCAACCCCAGCAGAGTTTAGAGCCGCAGCAGTGGCTACAGAGACCACGGTACCTGAGCCTCCAGTCCCACAGCCTGGAGCAGAGGAGATGGGTTACGCGAGATGGCCCGCCATCGCCGGATCGTGGGCCGACACGAGGATAGGCCGGACGCAGCAGCCCAGCCCAATAGCCCCGTAGTTCACCCCGATCGGATAGTTTGAGGCTACGGATTTTCGAGTCAGATCCCGCCGAGTTCTACGTCGAGGCACGAGGATGATCCGCAGAGTTTATCCGCCGCCATTCAGGATCACGCGAGTGATCAAGGCTTCGAGACCGAGTCCGTGATTTTGTTCGCGATCGGCCGCGTGATACCGCTTCGATCGTTTGATTCGTGAGCTGTCCCCGGGGAGCATGCGCCTCACCGCTTTGGGATGAGTTCTGGAGGCATTTCTCACCCATTTCTTGCCTCAGATGGCGAGGGCACGCCGGCTGTGTTCGATCCGAGACAGTGAGGACGCATTCAGAGTACAACGTAGAGTTTGACTCGCTTGCTCGATATGTCCCTGCGTTAGTAGCTAATGGAGGACGAGTGCACCGCTACGTCACGTGGCTTGACGACTACTGGCGAGTCTTGTTCGGTGTATCGCTCACCGGCATGGACATTTCCCGCACGCAGCTCATGCACTAGGGTGCGAGGCACGGAGAGACCGACGGATTGACCAATACCAGAAGAAGGCCGTGACTCGCAGGTCCTTTGGTGACTTTCAAGGCGGACCGCCAGCAGCAGACTAGTTATACGCCGCCCGATGCAGAGTGGTCCTCTGCCTTCGTGGCCTCCAGTATTCAGGAGCAGTCGTGGCTCCAAGGGTTCGTGTTTCGAGAGTTGTCTTGGCGGATGAAGCCACCCCGACCTAAGTGTAGCTGTGTGGTAAACCCCATTCGGGAGTGTCGAGACTTGTTTTACATGTGGCCAGCGGGGCCATTTTGCGAGAAATTGTCCGACCAGGGGTCGCGCGGATGTTGAGACTCGGCCTTCGGGATCTGTTGCGGGTTCTTTGCCTTCGATAGCAGGCGGTGTTCATATCACAGCCGAGCAGGGTCGCGTGGAAGTTCCCAGTTGTAGCGGTCCTTTGAACCGCCTATTTACAAGTATATCCTTAACCCTCTAGAGACTAGTATGTATTGATGATGTGTTAAGTGTTATGATCGGATGGCGTTGTGTTATTGATGTGTTAGAAAACATGGTTAGTTGAAAGGATAAGTATGGGGACATGGAAGGTGTGAACCTTAGAATAGTACACGTTGAGACCTTAGTTGTAGGGCCGTCTTGAGAAAAAGAATTTACGGTTAGTCTTTGTCGAAACACTTGGATGCGTGAAATGTATTGAGGGATTTTTCCTTGGGTTGTACGAGATGAAAGTGGTAGCTTTCATGACTTGGATAGGTAAGATTGTTCCGGATCGGGGAACAAGAGTCTGGTGCGATTATGGGTCGGGTTGAGGACCATTCGCGGGTCAACCCGCAGCCCGGTTTGGGGTGGGGTCAGTTCGAGGTGGTCCCGCCAGGTGGTAGGGTCACGAGGGTGCTAAGCCCAGGTTTAGGTAGCCATCGTATGAGTTCGTGGATGTGTTCGACTAGAATCAGATCGTAAAGGCCGGGAATGGCCTTAGAGGAAATTGAAGCTAGTGAGATGACCAAGTTTGGAGGTAGTGACTCCAAAGTTTTGGAAACTGAAGCAATGACTGAAGTATGATACGTGTACAATAGAGAGTTCGGGTGTACGAGAAGGGTACGACGAGTAAGAAGAGAAGCGAACATGTGTTATGAGAACGGAAGTGATCATTTCTTTTGTGAAGTAAAGATGCGGAAGGAGTATCCTTTAGACCATGGGTGTGAGCTTTTTGTGATGTTAGAGGTGGTTCCTCGTTGGCTTGGATTTGTATGATATACTATGGCCATTGATGGCGTGATTGGTTTCGTAAGTATAGTAGTGAAGACTATACCTGGCCAGTGTGTTTGGAGACTTCGAAGGAACATTCGGGACGAATGTTTCTAAGGGGGGAAGAATGTTATACCCTGTAGTTCCAGGGTATGTATGTGAGGATGTACGTACGAGAATACGACAGAAATTTTGGGAAGAAAGAAAGACGTGATTTTTCGACTAAAAGTTTCCGCTTTTGTGAAGAAAAGGTTCGTTAACGGGAATTGGATTCCCGTGATTTGGTATTCGCTTCTTGGATTATTTTAGAATTATGAGATTTCATTTTCTGAATCGTCACGTGGGCCCACTAAGAAATTTACGCTTTGGGGCCCGCTTTGTTTTTGAGATTTTATTTTGGATATTTTCTCAAGACGAAATATTTTGATTTAGTCGGGGCGACACACGTGTCACCCCATGTGGCACCTGTCGATTTGGGAGGACGTTGTTCAGCCACTTGTCCTCGCCGAATGGCCTTACTGGCAAGCCACTGCCCTTATTTCGTTGGCCATGTGGTGGTGGGACCCACACACACATGGCCCAATCTTGACCCTACACTTACCTTGATCCTAACCCTTGAATTCTCTATAAATAGCCCCTTAGGTCAAGAGTATTTCATCCACACTTAAGAGCTTTCCAAAGCAAAATATTTTCCCTCCTCGTAAGTTGATTTCGCCCCTCCTCTTGTGAAGAAAATACATGGAGTATTATTGTATAATCCCAAATACCTTGGCCTAGTATCCCTAGTAGTATTCCAAAGTTATTTCAATACTAGGAGCCGGAAATACTACTTTATTTC
Source organism: Przewalskia tangutica (assembly GCA_029844215.1). NCBI lineage: Eukaryota > Viridiplantae > Streptophyta > Magnoliopsida > Solanales > Solanaceae > Przewalskia > Przewalskia tangutica. The sequence goes on from CM056739.1 coordinate 38,158,166, forward strand.
AATACCGTGAAAGTGAAACCCTAGAAAATCTTCCTAGCTTGGTTGAAGTATTTAGAGAAGTTGTTGGAAACTTCTATGGTCGCTGAGCGGTTGGAGCGTAAGGAGTCGAGCTAAACATTGCTCAGATCGACTTATAACTTGGATAATTTTGGGCTTATCGAGGTAATGATCTATGTCCCCCTATCAGAATTGGATATTACATGTCAGTAGTAGTTATACTTGAGTATATTATATTGGAAGGATGATTATAAAGGTTTGAATCAGATTTACATCGACTGCATTTACATGAGACTTGGTAGTATTATTGTGAAGATAATTGAACACGTCCGGTTAGACGTGTAATCCTCGTGAGTTGTCGCCCGTAGCGGGCCTTGTTAGGAGGAGATTTATGTGATAATGGGGAGGTGTCACGAATTTTATGTAGAATAAGGAATCTTGTATTTAGAATATTCTACGAAGAGAACTAGAAGTTGATAGATGTATTGTGGCCTTTATATGTGGATCTTCTACGCGCGGCATACTTGACTTGGCTTGTGGTTTAAGCTAAAAAGGTATGTGATTCTTCCTATACTCTTGAGCATGATTGTTGTGAACTATACGGTAGACGTACATGTGTGAAATGAGTTTTGTTTGTTTTAAACATAAAGTGTTATAATGGCTTTATGGGAAGTTAGTTATAACGACTTTATGAAAATAAAAGAAAGATTTGATTTTGAAAGTTAAGAGACTTGATCTTGAAAGATAAGAGACTTGACTTATAAACGACTTGTTTTCGGAAAAGGAGAAGTAACTTGATTTAAGTATAGGTTACTTGTTTTGGAAATAGTAAGTTATTGAGTTTTAAAGAGTATACTTGATGTTGTTTAAAAGAAAAGCACTTGGTTTTAAAAGTGTGGAGTTCTTGATTTTAAATCTTATAAAGATTTTCGGAAGGTGTAGTAATTTGGTTTGAAAGGAAAACGTGTTTTTAATACTACGAGTATTAGTATCATGTGGCTTTTACGTAAAAAGAGGTCTTTTTTGAAAGAATGAAAGTATGTAGTATTTTGGGTTTGAAACCCGGATTGTTGATTAAAATGAATGTATGTTGAACTTGCCTATGCTTGTTGTGATAGTCTTTGATGTGCAAGTGTTTTGTTGATATGCTGTCGTGACTCTCTGGGAGGGCCGGCTATCTGATTGATTGATTGGACATACTGACGTTGGGTGGTCCACGAGTATGCGTCCACTTTGAGTATTGACTGGTTGTTTCAGATCGCCGTGACTCGGGAGGGCCATTATCCGATTGATTTCTTCGACACGCCGACGCGATGGATGTTCCACGCACGCGCCCGCAGAGGATGGTTTCATGGCCATGACTTCCGAGGTGAGATGTCGGCACGCGGTCATCGTGAGCTTCAGATTGTTAGTCCATGGACCGCTAATCCATGAAGCTTGCCGCGCGACGCAGCGATCACGGCTTGATTTGTACGTGTGGTTCGTGCACACTTTAGATACTTGTTCGTCATTTTCTCGCACCAGAGCCTCGTAGATAGCTTAAGATACTTGCCTCGGCCATATCTTGTGAGACGGTAGGCTATCAGACGTTAGCTTAAGATACTTGCCTCGCCGCCATGCGCTAGCTTTTATCGTAGTTGGCTTCCGCATTGCCCGTGATGGGATATGACTAGCTTGACCGGTAGTTGGCTATTCTACTCGCCCGACGGTTTTGACGACGCAGCAGATCTAGTGTTCGTGTTCACATACGGGTGTTGTTTTACATCATGTACCGCCAGTGAGGAATGAGTTCCACGCATGATTGATATTATGGGCGCGAGACCCATAGTTATGTGCGAGTGATCATTTTGGGACGCGGCCCCTTACTTGGCATAATCACATTTATCGCAAAATGGTTTTATAAAATGATGAAATGTGATTTCATTACGATATTTTCAGGCCACATACTTGGTACTGTTAGATCGACCTCTCGGGGCCGCGTTCATGCCGCAGTAGAGGTACATCGTTGTGGATCCTCGCCATAGATCACGCCAACAGATTGGGAAGCTCCGCTTTCCGAGGCTTATCTTTTGTATGTTTCCGAGTTGTAGGTTCTGTACATTGGGGTATGGCGGGCCCCGTCCCGTCATAGTTGTTGTTACATTCTTAGAGGTCCGTAGTACTGCAAGCGTGGTTGTAAAGGATCAGAATCGTTTCGTTTGATATATATACATGAGGCGACCGCTTTGGTTGGCCTATTTTCTTATGATGTATCTTGTTTCCTGTTTAAGTTTTATTTCCGCTGATTTTCTCTGATGTTGTATCACTAGGGTGCCCGGGGTAAGGCACCAGTCGCGGGCCCGAGGTCGGGTCGTGACACAGGTGCTAGATCCACATCCTTAGGATCTTTGCTTTGGTGTCAGGAGCTCCATCTTCTCCGGAGGCTCTACTTTTGGGTATGATCTCCCTGTTGTTGTATATAGTTTTGTACATTCAGGGTATGGCGGGGCCCTGTCCCGCCATAGTTATTTATCTTCTTAGAGGTCTGTAGTCCTATTGTACAGTTGGGATGTAACTGCAAAACTATGTTTATTTATATATGCCGAAAGGCGACATTTTCTCACATAAAACTGTGTCTCATTTTACAAACTGTTTCATGTCTTGTTTTTATATTCCGCTGATTACTCTGATGTATGACTACTTGGGTGCCCGGGTAAGGCACCAGTCACGGGCCCCGAAACGGGTCGTGACAACAATCATGCCACACCTGGCCACAATACAACACGCGCAAACACTTACATCCAAGTCCACGAGGAATCACTCCCATCACAACAAAAGCTCCCACCCGAGGTCTAAAATATACTCCCTTCGCACCTTCACTTTACAAAAGAAATGATCACAACTATGTTCTTAACACATGCTCGCTTCTTCCCTTACTCGTCGTACACTTCTCGTACACTCGAACTCTTCCTCATAACTTACCACACTTCATATCGCTTGGCCAAAATCTTTGGGTTACTATCTCCAACTTGGTCATCATTAACTGGGAATACTCTTGATGGATCTCCGATACTTTCCCGACCATAGCAACATGAAAGACCGGACGTACTGCTTCCTTAGTCGGATGGCAATGCTATCTTATAGGCAACCTGGCCTATTCTTCACATGATCTGAAAAGGCCCAAAGTAACTCGGGCTAAGTTTCCTCTGTTTCCCAAACTCGTCACACCCTTTCCGGGGTGGTACCTTCAAGAAGACCCACCGTCAACCTAAAATCTAGGTGTCGTCGCCGACTATCCGCACGACTTCTGTTGACTCTGAGCTGCCAAAAATCTCTTCTGGATAAGCTTCCCCTTATCCACATTCTGCCGAAACAAGTATGAACCAACTATCTGAACTTTGCCAACATCGAACCAATCGATCGCAACTTACACTTCCGCCCCTACAAGGCGCCATAAGGCGATATTCGAATCGAAATGGTAGTCAGAAACACTCCTCAACAGAGGCAACAATCCTCACAATACCCTCAAATCCAAACACCGCCCGAAGGCGAACGCGATACTGAGACTCACCTGAGTTCCTAACCCTGCTTGTTAAAACCTCCAGAAAAGAAACAGCCGTACTGGGCTCCACTGTCTGTCATAAGGTGAAAGTAGGCACCTCGTGCAACCTTAAAACCTTCCTGATAGAACATCTCGCATAACCTCTGCCGAGTAAACGATCTTGACCGAAGACAAGAGGATCGACCATCGGCCCGACCATCGGTCGAACGCATCCACGAACTCAGACGGTTAACTAAACTTGGGCCTAACACCCACATGACCTCACCACCCGGGCGACCACCTCGAATCGACTCCACAAACAAAGCCGCGGGTTGACCCGCGACACGGCCTCAACCCGACCCACTTTCGCCGAAAACACTTGCTCCCGATCCGAACAATCTCACTAATCAAGTTACGAAACCTAGCGGTCTTCTTAGCTCAACTACCCTCTTCATATCATACCACTCGTGGACTTATCACACAAATATATCTCACGTGCACTATGCACTCACGAGGGTCAAACATAAAATACCTCTTTTACTCGAGATGGCCTTACCTCTAAGGTCTCCACGTATAAAACACTAAGGCTCACACTTTCCTTATCCCCAATCTTACCTTTCTAACTAACCATGGTTTCTAATCACAATTTACACAATGTTATCCGAACGTAACACTTAAGATATACTTATCTTATCACACACACTAATCTCTGCAGGTCAAGGATATATCGGTATATATTGCTTCACTCCCGCTTGTCGTTCTAATCAACCCCGCCTGTTGGGCGATAGCTAGGGAAGATGATGAACTAGCCACCGATCCCGGGCGTCGAAGTCTCTACATCCGCGCCACCTCTGGTCGGACAATTTCTCGCAAAATGGCCCTGCTGGCCGCAAGCAAAACAAGCTGTCGAAGAAGCACGACATTCCCCAAAATGACACCTACCACAACGGCCACACCGAGGTGGGGGTGGCCTCCTCTGGCTAACACCCTTTCCTCTCCGACCATCAATCCGGCCGGGCCGAACCTACGTGTATTTGCGAACCAGTAGCCCTGGAGCTCTGACCAACTCCTGCATACCCCGAACGTCCTGAACCCTATAGAGGACCATTCTGCACTGGTGGATGTGCATATCTAATTTACTGCTGAGGCGGTTGCCTTGAAAGTTACCAAAGGACCCTATTGTTCTGGCCCTTCGCTGATTCGTTAATCCGCCGATCTCACGTTCCTCCGTGCCGCGCATAAGCCCGCACGCCGGGCAATATCCATGCCCGATCAAGATCTACTTGCACAACCTTTCTTTAGATAGTCATCAAGACCCGTGATATATTGTGCACTCTATATTCGTGGGTCGCTAAAATCCTAGCTAGTAACAGTCCATTCCTTTGTAATCCATATTCTTTGTTCCCGCCGTGGAACCAAGGCTCATATATCATGGCCGCAGAGGAATCGCCGCCGTGCTAAACTCGCTGGGCGACGCTGCGTAATCCCCGAATGAAGCACCACCCCAGGCGATGATTGGGTATGTGCCCTAGTAACCCTCTGAACTCTACTCGCAGCCTCCTACGCTTGCCTCCGGGCCCGGTTGCCTTACGCGAGGCATAACGGTAAGGAAAGAAATACGTTAGAGGGTCCAACTTATAACACAGCTCTAAGCACGATCTCAGAGTGAGAAGAATGGAAACCAATCCTAAATATCCTATAGCCTCCTGATTATTGGTGTGGTGCACAACACACCAATAATCAAGACTCTACTAGATACGGTCTGTAGACACTTTCCGAGGATTAATCGCTTCGATACCACTTTTGTCACGACCAACCCGGGCGTGATCGTGCCTTACCCCGCACCCTAGTGATACAATCATCAGAGTAATCAGCGGAACATAAAACAAGACATGATATAATATGAAATGTGAAACAGTTATCTGAGAAAACTTGTCTTTCGGCATATATATATATAAACTTTAAAACCGAACAGTTACATCCCTTTTACAAACTCTGCCCACAACAGTACTACAGACCTCTAAGAATGATACGATAACAATGGCGGGACAGGGCCCCGCCATACCCCTGAATGTAAGTACCTACAACGACAGGGGACTATACCACTGCTAAGCCTCCGGAGAAACAGAGCTTCCCAAATGCTGAACTGTGACCCTAAGAGCGAGGATCAACACTGGTGTACCTCTACCTGCGGCATGAATGCAGCCCCCCGAAGGAGGTCAGTACAACAGGTACCAAGTATGTGAAACTGAAAATACTGTAAATGAAATCATAGTAGTCTATATAAAGCAGGAGACATGTATGATAACCAAACTACAGTTCATAATAAATAAGCAGTCATGTCAAGTCAGGGACTCACGCCCTCAAAGTCATCACTCAAATATCACTATGGGTCTCACGCCCACAACATCAATCATGCCCGTGGAATACCTTCCTCATTGCCGGCAGTCTATGATATAAAAGCACCAAGGAATACACATGAACACCAGGTCCCACCTGTGTCATAATAAAACCGTACGGGGTAAGTACGAAGGCATAGCCGACTACTAAAACCCACGCATCAACAGTGGTCATAAATCAGATCATGAGATCTGTCTAGACCGCCACATGATCGAAGCTGGCCACTCGCCCGCAGTATCTAATGTGCGCGTCTAGTCCTGGAACTTCCCGCAGCTCCGCATAGGACACTCCAATGGCCCGCATGAGGTATTCCTCGCATCGAGGGTAGCTACTCCCCAGCAACGTCCTGGACTCGCAGTCCGCATGGCCACATAGACCGCATGACCACAAGGGCCGCACACTAACACGAACTCGTAGCTCGCATAGGTCCTCAGACCCGCATGAGGTATTCTCGAATCATGGTCCTGCATCACCGAGTCTACCCCCAGACGGAGGGCGCTTAACCCCTAATCATGTCAAGAGGTGAGTGATGTAATACTAGCATAACGGCTTACCGTTAGACAACATAAGCACAACAAGGGAAACCCCTTTACACAAACATCACAAGACACTAACACACGTAGCATCCTAACATGTTTAATTATCAAATCAACAAGGAAGTATTACAAGGCTATCACAAACCAACACAATCAAGTTATTCACACAAGGTACTTTCTACTTTATGATTTAACAAATTCGGGTTTTTATCCCCAAAGTACTTCATACATTAACTCTTTAAAAGATCCGTTTCTTTCACAAAAGTCACACAATACCCGTAGTATAAAAATAGAGTGACTATCTTCTTAAGTAAATCAAAACACTTCCCTTTGTAAAATCAAGTAACAACATTATTTTCCAACGTTCAAGTTTGCCTAATTTCAGATGCTCAAGTTTCTCATTTTCGAAAGGTTTCGTAGTTCATAGTTTTAATCCTTTAAAACAATTTGAGAAACATATGCCTTATGTGTGAGTAGGTTATTCTTGTTCATAACAATCTTATTAAAGCAGCCATGATCTAGGAAATGTAATATCATTTTGTCTCATCTTAGCTTCTATGCAGATGGAGGTTTCTACTGGTTTTAATAATACTTTATTAGTCAATACATTTCCCTTTATTAGCGCTGCTGTGGTTTGTTCGATACTTATTCTGCTTTCCGAAATCAGTAAAACATCATTCCTTTTGAAAACCAAAATACTCATTACTCACGAATGAGGTTTCACACTTTTTAACAAAATTCATATTAATTCAATTAAGTCAAGTCTCTTATCTTTTAAGATCAAGTCTCTTAACTTCTAAAATCAATAAACCATTCTTTTTATCTCTCTTAAGTCGTTATACCTAACTTCCCATAAAGCTAGTATAACTCTTAAGCTTTTAAAACCAAGTATTACCCTTCTTTCAAAAAGGTTTCTTAATTCTTTTGAAATACTTCAAGATTCTTATTATTCAGGCTTAAGTCAAAAGACATTGCCGTAAAACTACGTTCAGTTAACACACGTACGTCTACCGTACTATATATATATTCTTTTAAAATATCATGCTCAAGAGGATAGGAAGAATCACATACCTCGCGACGATTATCGACTATTAGCAAAACGCTCCACGGCTATAACCCGGCTAGCCTTGTCCACCTTTCAAGTAGAACATGCTACTTGCAGAACTTTCAACCTATAAAGGTTATATAAGTCTATCAACGTCTAGACTACTCGGTAGAATAAATCTAGATACAAGATTCTACGGAAAATTGGGCAGCACTTCCCTACCCGTCAATCTTCACAAGTCTCATCAGAAATACAATCCTATGTAAGTACAGTTTAATCCTTCTTCTTTAATAATCTTCTGATGTGATTTCAGTTCAAGTCTTTTCTGTAATATCCTTCTATTACAGTTCAATGCTCTTCTATGAATCTTATATTCATTTCTATACAACTACAAAGATGTAATTTCCAATTACAAATGAAGGTCAAGAGTATTTACCTCGATAAGCCCAAAATTATCCAAGTTTAAATGTCGATCATGAGCAACGCTTAGCTCCTACTGGGTGCTCCAACCCGCTCCAAACAACCCTTAGAAGTTCTATGCAACTTCTTCTTAATACTTCAACCTACATGAAGATTTTCCTTAGGGTTGTGTTTCAGGATCAAGGAAGTATAATAGTATTTCCGGCTTTTCAGATAGGGGTAACCTTTGAATACTACATGGTATTTGGACAAAGGTATTTTGGACTAGTAATAATACTTGGAGAATACTTTTCTACCAAGGGGGGGGGGGTATTTATACGAGACAACTCAAGAGGGGGGGGGGGGTTTGTGTCTCGGCCAAGGGCCTTTCAAAGGGGGGGAGGGGTGCTCTTTTGGACGAGAGCTTCTACAAGAGGGGGGGAGGATTTTCAAGACTTGAAATCTCTAAGTGTGGATGAAGAAGTCTTCAACTAAGGGGGGTATTTATAGGCCAACCAATGGCCAAGATCAAGACAAGTGGTAGGCAAGTGTAAGGTCAAGATTTGGACAAGTGTTTGTGGGTCCCACTTGCTCATCAACTACACAAAATATCTACAAAATATCCTACCTAACCCTTGACCAAGGGAAAGGCAAAAAACGTGCCAAGACTCCCCTAGCTTTGCCGTCCACTTGAGGGCCAAGTGTCGCCCTCTCGTTGGTCCAAAATATTTCATCTCTCGGAAAAATCCGCAAAAATTATTAATGACATAGCCGTATTTTTCCCTTCGCAAAGTTTGGAAAACGTTTCGTCGGAAAACGATTCTTTTCGTGTGTTGTGCACAAAATTTTCGGTCCTTGCCTAACTTAAGGCTTAAACTTTCGTACGTACGTCCTCACGTACATACTCTGAAAATACGGGGTATAACATTAACATACGTAGTACTTTGGGGTTAAAACCTGGACTTGGGCATAAAATGAAAGTACCTTGAGTTGTGTGTAACTTGCCTATGTTTGCGTGTGATAGCCTTGTTGTGCAAGTGTTGTATTCTTATGTTACCGCGTCTCTCGAATGGAGGGTCGGTCGTGTTATTCTTGATCATTTTGGACATACTGACACGATGGGTGGCCCACGGGTATGCTTCCACTATGATAGTCCAGGGGCATCTCGACTCGATGGATGGTCCACGTATGCGCCATGATGAGGGTTCGCTTCGTTGATAGTGTTATTCCATGGACTAGCTCTCCATGAGGTTTTTACCGATCGCCTTGGTATCCGGTGGTCGCCAGATTTGCCCCGCCTGCCTCATGGCCGATTCGGCCTTGGTACTGTAGTTAGCCCGTGACTTGCCCCGCTCAGTAGTGACGGTCTCGTGACACGACTGTACCTGGTAGTTAGCCCTCGCATTTGCCCCGATCAGCACGTGACACGCCGGTATCCGTAGTCGGATTGTACTTGCCTGCGGTCGCCTTCGTGGTTTGGTTGTCTAGTATTGTTAGTACGGTTTTTATGACACAGGTGGGACCTAGTGTTCATGTGTACGTCTTGGGGTGATTATATCATAGCATCGCCGGTGAGAAGGCATTCCACGCATGATTGATGTTGTGGCGCGAGTCCCATTGTTATATTTAAGTAATGACTTTGAGGCGTGAGTCCTCGACTTGACATGATTTGTTATATATTATGGATCGTAGTTTGGTTATCATACTGCCTCTCCGCTTTATATAGATCGCTATGATTTCATTTACGATTTTCAGCCATATACTTGGTACTGTTGATCGACCTCCTTCGGGGCCGCTCATGCCGCAGTAGAGGTACACCGTGTTGATCCTCGCCTAGGATCACAATTCAAAGATCGGGAAGCTCCGTTTCTCCGGAGGCTTATCTTTGGTATGTTACCCTGAGTTGTAGGTTCTTGTACATTCAGAGGTGTGGCGGGGCCCTGTCCCGTCATGTTGTATAAAAACTCTTAGAGGTCTGTAGTACTGTTGTGGACAGGGTTTGTATAAAGGATTAAACTGTTCGGTTTGAAAGATTTGTATACATAAATTTTATTGGAAGGTAACCGGTTGGTTGGCCTGTTTTATTATCTTAGCTTTTGTTTCATGTTTAAATTTTATTTCCGCTGATTTTCTCTGATGTTGTATCACTAGGGTGCCCGGGTAGGCACGATCCACGCCCGGATCGGTCGTGACAAAAGTGGTATCGAGCGATTAATCCTCGGAAAGTGTCTACAGACCGTGTCTAGTAGAGTCTTGATTATCGATGTGTTGTGCACCACATCTATAATCAGGAGGATGCAGGACATTTAGGATTGGTTTCCATTCTTCTCATTCTGAGATCGTGCCTTAGAGCTGTGTTGTAAGTTGGACCCCTCTGACGTATCTCGTTTTTACCAGTTATGCCTCCGCGCCAGGCAACCCGGGCCTAGATGGGCAACGCAGCCGAGGGAGCTACTAGTGAGATACAGAGGAGTACGAGGGCGCAGGCCCGGTCAGTACCTGAGATAGTGCTTCAGACGGCAAGTTTTGCGACGCCGCCAGCCCCAGCAGAGTTTAGGGCCGCAACAGTGGCTGATGAGACAACAGTACCTGAGCCTCCAGTCCCACAGCCTGGAGCAGAGGAGATGGGTTACAAGGAGATGGCGCCATCGCCGTGATCGTGGCCGCATACGGATAGGCCGGACGCAGCAGCCCAAAGAGCACCCGTGGTTCACCCGAGATCGGATAGTTTGAGGCTACGACTTTCCGAGTCAGAGCTCACCGCAGTTCTACGTCGAGGCACGAGGATGATCCGCAGGAGTTCATCCAACGCCATAGCCGATCATGAGAGTGATCAAAGCCGGAGACCGAGTCTGGTCTTGGTTCGTGATCGGCCGCGCGTGATACCGCAATGATCCGGTTTGATTCGTGGGAGCTGTCCCCGGGAGAGCATGCACTTCCAGCCGTTTGGAAAGAGTTCTCAGAGGCATTTCTTGCACATTTCTTACCTCCACAAAGCGGCGAGGGCTCGGCCGGCATGATTTTTGGTGTTGAGGCAGAAATGGCGACGGTTCGGGAGTTCGATGTGGAGTTCGACTCTTGGCTCAGATGTCCCGCGTAGTAGCGAGATGGAGGACAGAGTGCACCGCTACGTCACCAGGCTCGATGACTACTTAGCAGAGGCTTGTTCGGGTGTAGCTCTTCAGTCGGGCATGGACATTGCCCGCATGCAGGCTTATGCACTTGGATGTGAGGAACGTAGAGGTCGACGGAATGACCAAGATCAACAGAAGAGGGCCAGAACAACAGGGTCCTTTGATAACTTTCGAGGCGGACCGCCTCAGCAGCAGACCAGTTATGTACCTCCGCCAATACAGAGTGGTCCTCCGCAGCCTTCGGGACCTTCGTGATATTCAGGAGCAGGTCAGGGCTCCCAGGTTTCAGATTTTCAAGGGAGTAGGAGTGCTCGCCGGATGAGGTCGCCCTTGTCTCAGTGTGGCCGTTGTGGAAAACTTCATAAGGGAGAGTGTCGTACTAACTTAGGAGATTGTTATTCTTGCGGCCAACAGGGCCATTTGGCGAGAGACTGTCCGACCAAGGGTAGCACTGGAAGGATAGCACAAACTACGAGATCAGTTGCGGGTTCTTCACCTCCCATAGCTAGGCAGGATGTTCATACACCGGCAGGCCACGACAGAGGTCGCGGTGGAAGTTCCCAGTTTTAGCGGTCCTTTGAACCGCCTATCTTTTCAGGTATAACCTTAACCCTCTAGAGTTTTGCATGCGTGATACGATGATTGTATGTTGAGTGCTATGTGCAGATAGCTTTGTGTGTATTGTGGTTTAGAGACATGGATAGTTGAAAGAATGTCACGACCCGAACCGGGGCCCGTGACTGGTGCCTTACCCCGGGCACCCTCGTGATACAACATCAGAGAAAATCAGCGGAAATAAAAACATAAACATGAAACAAAAGACATGATAGATAAACAGGCCAACCAAAACAGTTGCCTTCAGTATATATACATTAAAACCCGAACAGTTATCCTTTTTACAAACTCGCCACAACAAAGATTACATGCACTTCTAAGAAGTGACAACAACTATGACGGACAGTGGCCCCGCCATACCCCGAATGTACAAGAACCCATGCACTGTGGTAACATACCAAAAGATAAGCTCCGGAGAAACGGGGCTTACAAATACTCTGAACTGTGATCATAAGAGCTAGGATACACAACCGATGTACCTATAACTGCGGCATGAAGGCAGACCCCCGAAGGAGGTCAGTACAACAGGTACCAATTATGTGAAACTGAAAATATCAGAAATGAAATCATAATACTATATAAAAACAGAGACATGTATGATAACCAAACTACGCTCATAACATAAAGCGATCATGTCAAGTCGTGGACTCACGCCTCAAAGTCATCCTCACGCCCGTGGAACTCCTTCCTCACCGCCAGCCTAGGTATAAATCGTGTGGAATACGTGTCTCGCCCATCCCATGGGACTCGATAAAGAACTGTGGAATACGTGTCTCGCCCATCTCACGACTCTATAAATAATCATGTGTAATACGTGTCTCGGCCCATCTCATGGGACTCGATAAAGAATCAAGTGGAATACGTGTCTCGGCCCATCTCATGGGACTCGATAAAGAATCAGGTGGAATACGTGTCTCAGCCCATCTCATGGGACTCGATAAAGAATCATACATAATGATCACCGCCCTCCATCGAGACGCGGTGGTATAGAAATACAGTACTTGCACAACAAGGCTATCACACGCAAACATAGGCAGTTACACACAACTTGAAGTACTTCCATTTTATGCCGAAGGCCAGGTTCTAACCCCCAAAGTATTACGTACGTTAAATTCCTTAAAAAGATCCAATTCTTTTATAAAGGTCACCCGATACCCGTAGTATTAAAAACAGAGTGACTCACATTTTTAAGTAAACCAGAACACTTTCTTTTTAAAAATCAAGTAACAACATTATTTTCCAAACGTTCAAGTTTGCCTAATTTCAAATGCTCAAGTCTCTTATTTTAGAAAGGTTTCATAACTCATAGTCTTAATCTCTTTTAAAACAATTGAGTAACATAAGTCTTATGTGTGAGCCGTTTATTCTTGTTTATAACAATCTTGTTACAGCAGCCATGATCTAGGAAATGTAATACAATCTTGACTTATCTTAGCTTCTATGCAGATGGAGGTTTCTACTGGTTTTAATAACAATTAGTCGATACATTTCCTTTATTAACGCTGCAATGGTTTGTTCGATACTTATTCTCATTTCCGAAATCAGTAAAACATTATTCTTTAAAAGCCAATTACTCATTACTCACGAATGAGGTTTCACAACTTTTTAACAAAATTCATAGTTCTTAACATTTCATAAAACGTCATTTATAAGTTAAGTCTCTTATCTTTCAAGATCAAGTCTCTTAACTTCTAAAATCAATAAATCATTCTATTACTCACATAAAGTCGTTATAACTAACTTCCCATAAAGCTATTATAACACTATATGTTTTAAACCAACCAAAACTCGTTTAGCACACGTACGTCTACCGTACTACATAGTTCACAACAATCATGCTAGAAAGGATAGGAAGAGGTTCACATACCTCGCGACGATTATCGACAAATAGCAAAACGCTCCAAGTACTTCAACCCGTCGGCTACTCCTTAAGCCAAGTAGATCAAGCCACACGTAGTACTCCACTCCTAAAACGGTCATATTACTTTTATCAAACCTTTCTCACCACTGAAGACTTATACCATTAAAAAGCCCTCTAATTCTACGGAAAATTCGGCAGCACTCCCCCCGTTTTTACTCACTTTTCCATCTTTCTCCAAGGCCCGAATAACCGTAATATATATACCATATATATATATAAGGCGTAATAATTAAACAACATAAAGAAGGATTACACGCCCAAACGGTAACGCTGCTTTACTATCACGCCTTCATAACAACAATAAGTAAAAGAAGGATTACGCGCCCAACCTAACGGTTTACTATCACGCCTTCAACAATACAATAATTAAAAAGGGATCACACGCCCAAACGAACGCGATTGAAAAATCTTCCCCTTAGCGAAATGTAAATGTAACGATACCAATGTAAATACAGTCCAAAGTAAATACAATCCTTAAGTTGGGGTCCTTGGCCAACTTTGTCCATTTTACTTATCCAATTTACTCATTAGTCATCCAACTTATATTCCATCTTAATATAAGTTATAGTTACTTTGTTAATTACTTTTTCACAAGTAAGATACGTTTTTACCATTTTAATGGCAAACGGCCAATCCTTTCTTTAACAAGTTAACAAGATCCAACTCTTCCAAACTTTACTCCATATATATATATTCATAATATACTTATAATATATGTATATTGACCAAATCACAAAGAGGTTTAAGTTCCACTACCTCAAATAGCCCAAGAATATCCAAGTTCTTAAAGTCGCTCCAAGCAAGTCTTAGCTCCAAATATTTACGTTCCAATCCGCTACAAGCAACCCATAGAAGCTCCTAACCAACTTTTCTTCAAGATCCAACTCCAAAAAGTGAAGAACACTAGGGTTCCAAAGATGACAACTTTCGGCCAAGGCACAAAATAGATGTTAGGGGTGTGAAATCTTTTTCAACTCTTGGTACACAATCTTCCTAACACCTTAGGGAATAACACTTAAGAGTTTAAGAATTGTTGGACAAATTTTGCTCAAGAAATTAGGTCATGGCCGAGAGCAACATAAGGGAGAGGGAGGGTTTCTCAAGTCTTGAAATAGTTAAGTGTGGGAGATTTCATCAACTAGTAGTGTATATATAGGACAACCAAGGGCTAGGATGAAGTCAAGTGTGTGGTTGAGATTGGGGACAAGTGTGTGTGGGTCCCACAAACCACTTGTCCACACAAAATATCTAGCAAGACTTGGCCACTTGTCTTGGCCACTTGTCACACAATTTCGGCCACAAGGCCACCTAGAGGGGTGACACGTGTCGCCCTCCTACTCGTCCAAAATATTTCATCTTCCGAAAATATCCATAATGGCCAAAATCTCGAAAACAAAGTGGGCCCCACAAAATCAGAATTTCTCCAGTGGCCCCACGTGACCAATTCCTAAATAAAATTCCATAATTCTAATATAATTCAAGAAGCCCAAATACCAAACGGGAATCCAATTCCCATCAATGAACCTTTTTCCTTCACGAAACTGAAACTTTTCCGTGAAAAATCACATCTTCCTTTCTTTCCAATATTTCGTCAGATTCTCGCACGCACGCCCTCACATACATACCCCGGAACTACGGGTATAACATTCTTCCCCTTAGAAACATTCGCCCCGAATGTTCCTTCTAAGTCTCCAAACGCATTTGCGCTCGCAGATAGTCTTCACTACTATACTTTACAAACCAATTATGCCACACATGGCCATAATATCACATACGCCGAAACCCAAATCCAAACTAACGAGGAATCACCTCTAAGATGTAAAACAACACTAACTCTCACTCGGTCCAAAGGATACTCTCCTCGCACCTTCACTTCACAAAAAGATCACTTCCATCCTCTTAACACATGTTCGCTTCCTTTCTTACTCGTCGTACCTTCTCGCACGAACTCTCTTTCTAGTACACGTATCATATTTCCGTCATCGCTAGCTTCCAAACCTTGAGTCACTACCTCCAAACTTGGTCATCTTATCGCCTCAGATTCTTTAAGGCCATCCCCGCCTTCACGATCCGATTCGTTGAACGATCCACGAACTCGCACGATGGTTACCTAAACTGGGCCTAGCACCCTCGTGACCCTATCACTGGCGGGACCACCTCGAACTGACCCCACCTCATTCTCGGGCTGCGGGTTGACCCGCAAATGGCCCTCAACCCACCCCCTAAACGCGCTAACTCTTGTTCCTGCTCCGAACAATCTTACTAATTCACGTCATGAAAGCTACCACTTCCATCTCACACTACCCATGTAATTATCCCACAATATTTCCCCGCATACCAAGTACATCGACAAAGACCAACCGTAAAATCACCCACTCAAGACGGCTTCGCCTCTAAGGTCTCCACGTATAAAACTCTAAGGCTCACACTTTCTATGTACCCAACTTCCCCTATACTAACCAGGCCTCTAAATCACAGTTTATCATAATGCTATCTGAACATAACACTTAAAATATACTCATCTTATCACATATACAAATCTCTGTAGGTTAAGGATATACTGTATCTACCGCTTCACTCTAATCATAGGCACCACTGCAGGCATAGTCAGTAGAAGGTGATGAACTCGCCATCGACCTTGAGTCGAGTCCCGCTGCTGTATCCTTCCTATTAGGACGCCGTCACATGGCCCTGATGGCCGCAGGTAAAACAAGCACCAGTAAAAAGACTACATTCCTCGGGATGACGCCTGCCGCATCGTGCACACTGAGGGAAACATGAACCCGACTGGCTAGAACCCATGTATACCGCGGAACGAAGCCCCGAGCTCGACCAGCCCCGAATACCCCGAACGCCCCAAGATCGCGAGGACCACTGCATCGGGCGAGGTGCATAACTAACTCGCTACCGAGGCGCCCGCCAAAGTTACCAAAGGACCTCGCTGCTCGCCTCTTCGCGATCCCGCCATTCCGCCGACCTCCGTGCCTCACACCCAAGTGCGCATGAGCTCGCATACGGCAATGTCCATGCCCGCACAAGAGCTACACCAACAAGCTCGCCAAGTAATCATCGAGCCCGTGACGTAGCGGTGCACTCGCCCTCCATATCGTCACTAAGGCGTACATACCGAGCCAACGAGTCAAACTCCACGTTGTACTCCTAACCGACGCCTGGCCCGCTTTAACATAAAAAATCTGTTACCGAGCCCTCTCATCCGTGGAGGCAAGAAATGTGCAAGAAATGCCTCGAGACTCGCTTCTAAATCGCTGGAGCGCATGCTCCTCGACGCCTTATGAATCAAACCGCCGATCGCAGATCACGCAGCCGATGCGAACCGGCGTCACCGACTCGGTCTCCAAGCCTTGATCACTCACGATCCGTCAGAATCGCTTCGGATGAACTCTCGCGATCATCCTCGTGCCTCACCCATAGAACTCGCGTCGCGGCCGTAAAGTCCCGCAGCCTCAAACTATCCGTTCTCGTGAACTACGGTACTAATGCATCGGAATTGCCGCATCCAAATTTATCCTCGTGCCTTGACACTATCACCGCCAATAATCGGGCCATCTCATCAGAACCCATATCCTCTCGCTCTGCCGGTCCGATGTCTGCATCGTGGCCTCGCAGAGACCGCCGCTACTCCACTCGTGATCTCCTCTCGCCGCTTGCCTCCCGGGCCCCGATTGCCTTGCGCGAGGCATAATCGCACATAAGGATACGTCAGAGGGAGTCCAACTGACAACACATCTCTAAGGCACGATCTCAGAATGAGAAGAATGGAAACCAATCCTAAATATCCTGTAGCCTCCTGATTATAGATGTGGTGCACGACACACCGATAATCAAGACTTACTAGATACGGTTCAGAGACACTTTCCGAGGATTAATCGCTTCGATACCACTTTTGTCACGACTAACCGGCCCGTGGATCGTGCCTTACCCTGCACCTCGTGATACAACATCGAGAAAATCACGAAATAAAAACATAAACATGAAACAAGAGACATGATAGATAAACAAGAAAACCAAAACATTTGACTTCAGTATATATAAATAAAAACCCGAACAATTATCCTTTTTACAAACTCGCCTACAACAAGATTACATGCACTCTAAGAAGTGATAACAATTATGACGGACAGTGGCCCCGCCATACCCCGAATGTACAAGAACCTGCACTGTGGTAACATACCAAAAGATAAGCCTCCGAGAAACGGCTTCCTAATACGCTGAATGATCCTATGAGCGAGGATCCACAACCGATGTACTTCTACTCATGCAGATGAACGCAGCCCCGGGAGGTCAAGATAACAGTACCAAGTATGTGAAATGAAAATATCGTAAATGAAATCATAGTAGTCTATATAAAGCAGAGACATGTATGATAACCAAACTACGCTCACAATAAATAAGGCCATGTCAAGTCGTGACTCACGCCTCAAAGTCATCCTCATGCGCCGTGGAACTCCTTCCTCACCGCCAGCCTAGGTATAAATCGTGTGGAATACGTGTCTCGGTCCATCCCATGAGACTCGATAAAGAACCAGGTGGAATACGTGTCTCGGCCCATCTCATGAGACTCGATAAAGAATCAGGTGGAATACGTGTCTCGGCCCATCTCATGGGACTCGATAAAGAATCAAGTGAAATACGTGTCTCGCCCATCTCATGGACTCGATAAAGAATCGTGGAATACGTGTCTCGCCATCTCATGGGACTCGATAAAGAATCATACATAATGATCATCGGCCCTCCATCGAGACGCGTGGTATAGAAATACAAGATTTGCACAACAAGGCTATCACACGCAAACATAGGCGCTACACACAACTTGAAGTACTTCCATTTTACGCGAAGGCCGTGTTCTAACCCCAAAGTATTACGTGACGTTAAATTCCTTAAAAGATCCAATTCTTTATAAAGGTCACCCGATACCGTAGTATTAAAAACAGAGTGACTCACATTTTTAAGTAAACCAGAACACTTTCTTTTTAAAAATCAAGTAACAACATTATTTTCCAAACGTTCAAGTTTGCCTAATTTTTGTCACGACTGCCTCGGTTCGGATCGTGCCTTACCCGCACCCAACCATATACATCGAGAAAATCAGGAAATATAAAACAAGATATGAATCAATGAAAATCGAGACACGCTTTATATGAGAAAAGTCGCTTTCGCATAATATATATAAACCCAAATTCCGCAAGCATCCCAACTGCATAATAGACTCTGCACTCTAAGGAAATAAACAACTATGGCGATGTGGCCCCGCCATACCCTGAATGGACATATATCTACAACACAGGGAGAACCATACCAAAAGTCGAGCCTCCGGAGAAGATGGAGCTCCTGACACCAAAGCAAAGATCCTAAGAATGCGGATCTAGCACTGTTCTTACCTGCAGATGAACGCACTTGGGCGAGGTCAAGACAACAGTACTAAGTATGTGAAATCAGAAATACTTAAATGAAATCATATCATTTTAGAACCAATTTACAAATATGCACGAAACAACCAATGTAACCGCACATAGTGCCATATCATAACAAAAGCAACAATAGGTAAACTGTAACAGGTCTTTTCTAGGCTGCGAATGATTGAAGCAGGGCCAATCACCCATAGTATCATTATGCAAGCCTAATCCTGGACTCCCGTAGTCCGCATAGGCCACTCACATAGGCCCGCATGAGGTATGACCCCGCATCGAGGGTAGCTACTCCTCGCATCGCCCCGACTCGTAGTCCACGGCCACATGCATCGCATGAGGTATAACCCCGCACACTAAGCCGAACTCGTAGCTCGCATAGGTCCCCGACCCGCATGAGGTATTCTCGAATCACGGTCCTGCATCACCGAGTCTACCCCGCGACGGAGGCGCTTAACCCCCGGTATCGTGTCAAGAGGTGAGTGATATTATACTAACATAACAGCTTATCGTTAAACAACATAAGGACAACAAAAATACTCTCTTATACAAACGTTACAAGACACTAACACACATAGCATCATATTATGTCTACTTTTCAAACAATCTTACTACACCTTACAGAAATCAATACAAGGTTTTTATAAACAAATAAGTAAACAGTTCCTTTTATCTTTCTTAAGTCATATACCTAACTTCCCATAAAGCTAGTATAACTCTTAAGCTTCTTGTTTAAAAACCAAACATTTCTCTTCATAAAAATGATTCAGTATTCTTTTGAAATGCTTTAAGATCCTTATTATTCAGGCTTAAGTCGCAAGACATTGCCGTAAGTATTATTCAGGCTTAAGTCAAAAGACATTGCCGTAGTTATTATTCAGTTAACACACGTACGTCTACCATACTATATATATATTTAAAATATCATGCTCAAGAGTATAGGAAGAATCACATACCTTCTCGGCGAAAACCACCTGCCAAGTCGAATATGTCGCGCGCAGAGAATCAGCCTATAATAGTCAAATACGTCTATCAACGTCTAGACTATTCTCAGAAACATGATTCAAGCAGAGGGTTCTCTATTCTACGGAAAATTGGGCAGCACTTCCCTACCCGCCAAGCTACTCAAGTCTACTGTGAAAACAGTCCTATGTAAGTATAGTTCAATTATTCTTCTTTTAAACCCTTCTTACTGTGATAACAGTTCAATTCTATTCTTTAATATCCTTCTAAGTATTTTATACTTATTCCTATACTTCTACAGTATGTATTCTCTAATTACAAAAGAAGGATAAGTTTATTTACCTCGATAAGCCCAAAAATTATCCAAGTTAAAAGTCGCTCCTGAGCAAGGTTTAGCTCCTAATTTGTACGCTCCGATAGCTCCAAGAACCCTTAGAAGTTCTTCACAACTTCTACTAAGTACTAAGGGATTCGGGCTAGGGTATTTAGGAATAGTAACTATACTTGGAAGACAACATTTCTACCAAGGGAGGGGGGGGGGGAGGGGTAGGTTTCGTCTAGGCTAGAGGGTTACTTCGGCTAAGCTTCACTCAAAGGGAGGGGGGGGAGAAGGCTTGGACGAAAAGGCTCACAAGGGAGAGGGGAGGATTTTCAAGACTTGGAGAAAGATTTGTGGATGAAGAACTCTTCATCTTAAGGGGGGTATTTATAGGTCATGCCATGGCCAACCAATGGCCAAGATGAAGCCAAGTGCAAGGCAAATGTAGGGTGAGGATTTTCCCAAGTGTCCTTATCCATCCACTACACAAATATCCTACCAACTCCATGCCCATCCATTAGGCCCTATTGCTGCCCCACGTCCATCAATGAGAGGGTGACAAGTGTCGCCCTCTCGTTGGTCCAAAATGTTTCGTCTCTCGGAAAAATCCGCAAAAATTAGAAATGACATAGCTGGAATTTACCCTACGCGAGTCTTGTAAAACGTTTCGTCGGAAAACGATTCTTTGTGTGAGTTGTGCCCAAAAAAACGTCCCATGCCTAAACTTTAAGGCTAAACTTTCGTACGTACGCCCTCACGTACATACTCTGGAAATACGGGGTATAACATTCTCCCCTCCTTAGAAACATTCGCCCCAAATGTTCCTTCTCAAGACCGTTAACGATAAGGTTCCTTATAACTTAAACAGTTTGCAAATGCCACACACGGCCACAAAACAACACTTAGGCATAAACGATAATGAAAATTTACAAGTAGGAAAGTGAATTACCTGGAGGTGTGGGGAATAGGTGAGGATACTTCTGCCTCATGTCATCCTCAGCTTCCCACGTCATCTCCTCCCCGGCGGTCACGCCTCGACCGCAGACGCTTAACTCCGACGATCGACATCGCTATAGGAATCTCTCATACGATAACCCCTGGTCACTGGACATCGCCAATCGTGTACCTAGATGGATCCCCGATATATCTCTCAACATAGAAACATGAAACACGGATGCATCGCCTCCAGATCGGACGGCAGATTCCAACTCATAGCAACCTTGCCTACCTCGCGACAATATGATAGGCCCAATGTACCTTGGGCCGAAGTTTCCTTTCTTCCCGAATCTCATCACACCCTTCATGGGTGACACCTTCAGGAAAACCCAATCATCAACCTCGAACTCCAGATGCCGACGACGATGATCTGCATATGACTTCTGTCGACTCTGAGCTGTGAGCAACCGCTCCTGGATAAGCTTCATGTCACGCCCCGAAACCCGGGCCCGTGACTGGTGCCTTACCCCGGGCACCTTAGTGATACAACATCAGAGTAATCAGCGGAACATAAAAACATAACATGGGACAACAGAAGTATAAAACAATAATCAGGAAAACTTGCCTTTTCGCATATATAAACAATCTTTTAAAGAGAACGCTTTAATCTTTTTACAAACCCCGCCCACAACAAAGACTGCACTTCTAAGATTTGCAATAACTATGACGGACAGGGCCCCGCCATACCCCGAATGTAAATACCTACAACGACAGTGACTATACCACCGACAAGCTTCCGAGAAACGAGCTTTCCAAATGCCGAATCGTGACCCTAAGAGCGAGGATCATCGATCGTGTACCTTTTCTGCGGCATGAACGCACTCGGCGAGGTCAAGCATAACATGTACCAAGATGTGAAATCAGAAGTAATATCAGAATCAAATCATAGTAGTCTATATAAAGGTGAGACATGTATGATAACCAAACTACGCTCACAACAACTAAGCGATCATGTCAAGTCGTGACTCACGCCTCAAAGTCATCACAATAAGACCGTGACGGTAAGTACGAAGGCATAGCCGACTACTAAGACCCCAGCACCACAAATGCCACAAATCAGTATCACGAGGTCTCTCAGACCGCACCACAGATCGGCCGCCACCGCCCGCAGATCAATGTCGCGTCTATTCTCGAACTCTCGCAGCCCCGCATAGGTCACACATGCACCCGCATAAGGTATTCCTCGAATCTCGGTCCTAGACCACCCGAGGTATACCCCGCATCGGCGCACTAACCTCAGTATCCGTCCCGACTTCCGCCGCATAGCCCCTCGAGGACCGTGATAGTCCTCGAGACCGCATAGGAATCCCCGTGATCGTGCTAAACACCCGAATGATCACCAATCTCGAGCATACCGCGGCTCGCGATAGTCTCAAGGACCGTGATAGCCGATAGACCCGCATCAAGGGGTGGCAAGCCCTGTATACACAAATCGGGGGTAGGTGATATAATAACAAGACAATGGACTTACCTTTTAACAATGTAAGCACAAAGAAGAATGACCCTTACATAACAATCACAAGATACTAACACAAGTAGATCCTAACATGTTTACTTATCAAATCAACAAGAAAGTATTACAAGGCTATCACAAACCAATACAATCAAGTTGTTCACACAAGGTACTTTCTACTAACAAGTTCGAGTATCTAACCCCAACGCATTTCATACATTAAATCTTTAAAAGATCCGTTCCTATCACATAAGTCACACAATACCCGTAGTATAAAATAGAGTGACTGTTTTTTATAAACTAAAACACTTACCTTTGTAAAATCAAGTAACAACATTATTTTCCAAACGCTCGAGTTTGCCTAATTTCAAATGTTCCAGCTTTCTTATTTTAAAAAGGTTTCGTAGTTCATAGTCTTATTCATTCAAGAATAAAATCCTTTTATTAACCAATTGAGAACATAAGCCTTATATGTAAGTAGGTTATTCTTATTTATAACAATCTTATTACAAAGACCATGATCTAGGAAATATCATTTTGTCTTATCTTAGCTTCTATGCAGATGGAAGTTTCTACCGTTTTAATCATACTTAATTATTCAAAACATTTCCTTTGTTAACGCCGCAGTTGGTTTGTCGATACACATCCCGATTTCCAAAATCAAGAAACATTCTTAAGCCGTTATACCTAACTTCCCATAAAGCTAGTATAACTCTTAAGTTGTCAAAAATACATTACTACATATTCTTTCAAAATGATTTATAAACCTTTTGAAATACTTCAAGTTCTTCATTAACACATAACAAGTCGCTTATAATCAAATCGATTACCTTCAAAACCACAACCCATTTTCTTACCTACATAAAGTCATATAACCAACTTCCCATAAAGCCGTTATAACACTTTATGTTTTACAACAATCAAACACACGACGCTTCACCGTACTACATAGTTCACACATATCATGCTAGGAGAGATAGGAAGAGGTTCACATACCTCGCGACGAGTATCGACTAATAGCAAAACGCTCCAAACAATCGGCTACTCCTTGCCAAGTGGATCATTCCACACGTAGCACTTCAACCTATAAGGCCACAAGCGCGCTTTATTAACATCGTAGAACATTCTACGTAAAATTGGCAAAGACCTCCCCGCCACAACAGAAATCTCCTCCTCTATCGAGGCCGCTACCAAGCCAACCGGGGTTATACATCTAACCCGAACGTACAATTCTACTATACCGTAATATCGCACAAGTTCATCAGAATACACCCCTATGTAATTACGCTTGATTCGATTCCTTATTCTTCAGCTTAAGTCAAAAGACATTGCTAACAACTACGCTCGCTATATATAGTATACTTCAACTATATATTCTAACAACATGTAATATCCAATTACAATAGGGGACAAGATAATTACCTCGATAAGCCCATAATTATCCGAGTTTAAAGTCGATCCTTAGCAATGTTTCGCTCCTACACCGGTGCTCCGTCCCGCCCAAACAACCCTTAGAAGTTCTAACCAACTTCTACAAAGCACTCCAACTAACCATGGAGATTTTCCTTGGGTTTCGGTTTTGTGGATCGACGGGAAGTATGATAGTATTTCTGGGCTTTTCAGATAGATATAACCTTAGAATACTACAAGGTATAAGGCTAAGGTATTTGGGCATTATAACAATACTTTGAGAGTATTTCAACCAAGTGGGTACCCACGAGAACACCCCAAGGTAGTGGGTGCTCTACCAAGGGCCTACTAGGAAGGGGAGAGGGTGCTCTCGGCCACAAGGCCACATGAAAGGGGAGGGAGGCTCTTGGACGAGAGTCAACAAGAGGAGGAGAGGGTTCTCAAGACTTAGAGATTTGGCGGAAGAAGACTACAAAGGGAGGGCGGTATTTATAGGGTAAGCAAAGGCCAACCAAGGGCCAAGATCTAGCCAAGTGTTATGCAAGTGTAGGGCCAAGATGTTCCCAAGTGCCCCCTAGTCCCTACTCCACAAATCCTCACAAAATATCTCACCAACTTGACCCTTCAAACGCCCGGGGTGGCCGTCTAACTCCACCAACTCGGCGGTGACAAGTGTCGCCTCTCGCTGGTCCAAAACATTTCTCTCGGAAAAATCCGCAAAAAGAAAAGACATAGCCGGAATTTTCCCTCGCAAGTTATGTAAAACGCTTCGCCGAAAAACGACTTAATCAAGACTGCGCCAAATGTCATTCGACTAAGCCACAGTGGGGTGACACGTGTCACCCTCCTAATGGCCCAAAATAAAACATCTTCCAAAATATCCACAATGGCCAAAATCTCAAAACAAAGTGGGCCTACAAAACCAGAAATTTCACCAGTGGGCCCCACGTGACCATTTCCAAAATAAAATTCCATAATTCTCTAATATTCCAGAAGTCCGATACCAAACTGGGAATCCACCCCATTAACGAACCTTTTCCTTTACAAAACCGAAACTTTTCCGTGGAAAAATCACCTCTTCCTCCTTTCCAATCTTTCGTCAGATTCTCGCACGCACGCCCTCGCATACATACCTCGGAACTACGGGTATAACATTCTCCTCCTTAGAAACATTCGCCCCGAATGTTCCTTCTAAGTCTCAAAACAACCGTGCGCGCCGATGTAGTCTTCACTACTATACTTACGAGAACAATCCCGCCATACCGCCCGTAAACAATCGCAAAAAAATGCTTACCTCCAAGTCCACGGGAAACACTCTAACATCACCAAAATGATACCACTTTTGTCACTTTGCTCGAGGCATTAACCTTCTCAGCGACCCAACAAATGGTACCGATCGCATGCGATCACCGGTTCGCCGACACTCGAACTTACTACATTTCGAGCATCGCTTCAAGATTCAAAACTCGGTTACTATCTCTAACGTGGTCATTATTATCGAACACTGATGGATCTTCGATACTTCCAACATAACAATACGGCGATCGGACGATCGCCTCCTAAGTCGGACGGCAAATGCTAACCTATAGGCAACCCGCCTATTCTTCACATGAACTCAAAAGGCCCAATGTAATCTCAAGCTAAGTTCCTCTGCTCTCAAAACTCGTCACACCCTAACCACCGTCACTGAACAAACTGAACTAACTACCGAGCCTTGCCAACATCGAACCAATCGACAAGAACTTGCATTTCTTCCCTACAAGGCTTCATAAGACGACATCCGATCACCAAATGGTAGCTTAAACACTTCAACCGAGACAACGATCCTCACAAATACCCCCATCGCCCGACCATCGGTCGAACGCATCCACGAACTCAGACTGTTAACTAAATTTGGGCCTAACACCCTCATGACTTATCACAAGGCGGGACCACCACAACCGACCCCACCACCATACAAAGCCGCGGTTGACCCGCAACGTGGCCTCAACCCGACCCAAGAACGCCGCAACACACTAGCTTCCCGAGGAAAACTCTCACTAATCACGTTTAAAACCTAGCGGTCTTCCGAGCTCAACTACCCTCTCTCATTTTACGCTACTCGTGACTTATCCCAAAACATAGCTCACGTGCACAATGCACTCCTATAAGGGTCAAACATCAACATACGCCTCTTACTCGAGACGGCCTTACCTCTAAGGTCTCTACGCCAGAAACTCTAAGGCTCACACTTTCTATCCCCAACATCTTACTCTGCTAAACAACCATGATTTCTAATCACAACTAACATATCGCTACCAGAACATAGCACTTAAGGTACACTCACCTTATCACATAAACAAAATTCTAGAGGTTTAGGATATGCTCGCATCTATCGCTTCACTCCCTATGTCGTTTAATCGAACCCGCCCGTAGGCGATAGTTAAGGAAGGTGACGAACTACCCACCTGATCAAGACAAAATCCTTCTACTAGGTCACCTATTCGACATATGGCCCCGACGGCCACAGTACAACAAGTATCAATCTAAAAGACGACATTCCCGATGACGTCGTCACATGTTGAATCAAAACCCCGAGTCCCGACCAACTCCTCGCATACCCCGAACGCATCGAATCCCGTGGGGACCTTTGCAGACCGGGCGGATGTGCATAATCTAATCGGCCGCGAGGCGACTTGCCTCGGTTACCAGGACCTAGCCGCCCGCCCTTCTCGATGTCCTTCGTTAACCCGCCGATCTCTACGCTTCTACTGCAGCGTATAAGCCCGCTTCATAGGCCATGCTCACGCCTAGTCAAGAATTACTCTTGTACAACCTCTCTTTAGATAGTCATCAAGACTCGCGTACATCGGTATATTCTCTGCAGCCACATCCATAGCTAGTAATGCAGGTCGCCTCTCGCAATCTATATTCTCTGCTCCCAATCGTGGAATCAAGGTTCAAATATCATGGCCGCAGAGGAATCGCCGCCGCTAAACTCTCTTTGGGCTAGTGACGAGCATAACTCCCGAACAAAACACCGCCCGTGTGGTAATCGGGCTGTGCCCACGCAACCCTCCGAACTCAACTCGCAGCCTCCTCGGCCGCTTTGCCTCCCGGGCCCGGTTGCCCTACGCGAGGCATAACGATAAGTGGAAAGAATTTCGCCGGAGGTCCAACTTACAACACATCTCTAAGGCACGATCTCAGAGTGAGAAGAATAGAAACCATCCTAAATATCCTATAGCCTCCTGATTATTGGCGTGGTGCACAACACACCGATAATCAAGACTCTACTGGATACGGCCTGTAGACACTTTCCGAGGATTAACTGCTCTGATACCACTGCCACGCCCAAACTCGCCCGCGGATCGTGCCTTACCCGCACCTTAGTGATACAACATCAGTAATCAAACATAAAAACATAACATGGGACAAATGTATATAAAACAATAATCAGGAAAACTTGCCTTTCGGCATATATAAACAATCTTTTAAAGAGAATGCTTTAATCCTTTTTACAAACCCCGCCCACAACAAGATTACGCACTTAAGATTTGCAATAACTATGACGACAGGCTCCCGCCATACCCCGAATGTAAATACCTACAACGACAGGGACTATACCACCGATAAGCTTCCGAGAAACGGAGCTTTCCAAACGCCGAATCAGGACCCAAGAGCGAGGATCATCGATCGTGTACCTTTTCTGCGGATGAACGCAGCCTCCCGGCGAGGTCAAGATAACATGTACCAAGTATGTGAAATCAGAAGTAATATCAGAATCAAATCATAGTAGTCTATATAAAGCAGAGACATGTATGATAACCAAACTACGCTCACAACAACTAAGCAAATATGTCAAGTCGTGACTCACGCCTCAAAGTCATCACAATAAGACCGACGGTAAGTACGAAGGCATAGCCGACTACTAAGACCCCAGCACCACAAATGCCACAAATCAGATCACGAGGTCTCTCTAGACCGCACCACAGATCGGCCGCCATCGCCCGCAGATCACGCGCGTCTATTCTCGAACTCTCGCAGCCCGCATAGGTCACACATGCACTCCGCATAAGGTATTCTCGAACCCGGTCCTAGACCACCCGAGGTATACCCCGCATCGGCGCAGCTCTAACCTCAGATCCGCCCCGACTTCGCACTCGCATAGCCCTCAAGGACCGTGATAGTCCTCGTGAGACCGTGATAGGGAATCCCCGTGATCAGGCTAAACACCCGAATGATCACCAATCTCGAGCATACCGCTGCCCGTGATAGTCTCAAGGACCGTGATAGCCGTATAGACCGCATCGCGGTGGCAAGCCCTGTGATACACAAAGGGGGTAGGTGATATAATAACAAGATAATGGACTTACCTTTAACAATGTAAGCACGCAAGAATGACCCCTTACATAACAATCAAAAGATACTAACACAAGTAGCATCCTAAAATGTTTAATTATCAAATCAACAAGAAAGTATTACAAGGCTATCACAAAACAATAAAATCAAGTTGTTCACACAAGGTACTTTCTACTAACAAGTTCGAGTATCTAACCCCAACGATTTCATACATTAAATCTTTAAAAGATCCGCCTTATCACATAAGTCACACAATACCCGTAGTATAAAATAGAGTGACTGTTTTTTAAGTAAACTAAAACACTTACCTTTGTAAAATCAAGTAACAACATTATTTTCCAAACGCTCGAGTTTGCCTAATTTCAAATGTTCCAGCTTTCTTATTTTAAAAAGGTTTCGTAGTTCATAGTCTTATTCATTCAAGAATAAAATCCTTTTATTAACCAATCGAGAACATAAGCCTTACATGTAAGTAGGTTATTCTTATTTATAACAATCTTATTACAAAGCCATGATCTAGGAAATATCATTTTGTCTTATCTTAGCTTCTATGCAGATGGAAGTTTCATCGGTTTTAATCATACTTAATTATTCAAAACATTTCCTTTGTTAACGCCGCAGTTGGTTTGTCGATACACATCCCGATTTCCAAAATCAAGAAAACATTCTTAAGCCGTTATACCTAACTTCCCATAAAGCTAGTATAACTCTTAAGTTTTCAAAAATACATTACTACACATATTCTTTCAAAATGATTTATAAACCTTTGAAATACTTCAAGTTCTTCATTAACACATAACAAGTCGCTTATAATCAAATCAATTACCTTTCAAAACCACAACCCATTTTTCTTACCTACATAAAGTCGTTATAACCAACTTCCCATAAAGCCGTTATAACACTTTATGTTTTACAACAATCAAACACACGACGCCTACCGTACTACATAGTTCACACATATCACGCTAGGAGAGATAGAAGAGGTTCACATACTCGCGACGAGCATCGACTAATAGCAAACGCTCCAAACAAATGGCTACTCCTGCCAAGTGGATCATTCCACACGAGCACTTCAACCTATAAGGCCACGCGCGCTTATTAACATCGTAGAACATTCTACGTAAAATTCGCAAAGACCTCCCGCCACAACAGAAATCTCCTCCTCTATCGAGGCCGGCTACCAAGCCAACCAGTGGGTTATACATCTAACCCGAACGGGTACAATTCTACTATACCGTAATACTACACAAGTTCATCAGAATACACCTATGTAATTACGCTCGCCTTCCTTATTCTTCAGCTTAAGTCAAAAGACATCGCTAACAACTACGCTCGC
This sequence comes from Przewalskia tangutica, assembly GCA_029844215.1. Lineage (NCBI taxonomy): Eukaryota > Viridiplantae > Streptophyta > Magnoliopsida > Solanales > Solanaceae > Przewalskia > Przewalskia tangutica. The sequence continues at coordinate 38,187,977 of CM056739.1, forward strand.
TTCTATATATAGTATACTTCAACTATATATTCTAACAACATGTAATATCCAATTACAATAGGGGACAAGATAATTACCTCGATAAGCCCATAATTATCCGAGTTTAAAGTCGATCCTTAGCAATGTTTCGCCTCCTACACCGGTGCTCCGTCCCGCCCAAACAACCCTTAGAAGTTCTAACCAACTTCTACAAAGCACTCCAACTAACCATGGAGATTTTCCTTAGGGTTTCGGTTTTGGACCGACGGGAAGTATGATAGTATTTCGGCTTTTCAGATAGATATAACCTTAGAATACTACAAGGTATAAGGCTAAGGTATTTGGGCATTATAACAATACTTTGAGAGTATTTCAACCAAGTGGTACACGAGAACACCCTAAGGCAGTGGTGCTCTACCGGGCGGCCTACTAGGAAGGGAGAGGTGCTCGCCACAAGGCCACATGAAAGTGGGAGGGGAGGCTCTTGGACGAGAGTCAACAAGATGGAGAGAGGGTTCTCAAGACTTAGATTTGAGGATGAAGAAGTCTTCAAAGGGAGTGGTATTTATAGTGGTAAGCAAAGGCCAACCAAGTGGCCAAGATCTAGCCAAGTGTTATGCAAGAGTAGGGCCAAGATGTGCCCAAGTGCCCCTAGTCCCTACTCCACAAATCCTCACAAAATATCTCACCAACTGACCCTTCAAACGCCCAAGGGTGGCCGTCTAACTCCACCAACTCGAGGTGACAAGTGTCGCCTCTCGCTGGTCCAAACATTTCTCTCTAAAAATCCGCAAAAAGAAAAGACATAGCCGGAATTTTCCTCGCAAGTTATGTAAAACGCTTCGCCGAAAAACGACTTAATCCGCACAGCGCCCAAACGTCATTCGCCAAGCCACTCAGTGGGGTGACACGTGTCACCCTCCTAATGGCCCAAAATAAAACATCTTCCAAAATATCCACAATGGCCAAAATCTCAAAACAAAGCTGGCTCTACAAAACCAGAATTTCACCCGTGGCCCCACGTGACCATTTCCAAAATAAAATTCCATAATTTCTAATATTCCAGAAGTCCGAATACCAAACTGGGAATCCAATTCCCATTAACGAACCTTTTTCCTTTACAAAACCTAAACTTTTCCGTGGAAAATCACCTCTTTCCTCCTTTCCAATCTTTCTCAGATTCTCGCACGCACGCCCTCGCATACATACCGAACTACGGTATAACACTTCACCTTATCCATCGCCGCACCAAATGTCCCACTAATCGCACTCGCCCACATCGAACCAAAATTATAGGCGATCCGCACTTCCTCCCATACAAGGCCTCATGCGCCATCCGAATACCGAGCAGTTATTATTGTACGCAAACTCAACTAGAGGCAAATGATCCTCCTACCTTCGAAGTCAATAACACAAAGCTTGCAGATATCCTCAAGAGTCGGATAGTGCGCCACCGTCTGGCTCTGCTCAGGATGGAATGTAGTACTGTGCTCACCTGCCCCTAAACCCTTCGAAAGACCTCCGAATTAGCCAGAACCGAGCTCCTGTCTGATATGATCGAAATAGGGACTCCATGCACCGACGATCTCTGATGTAAAGTCCGCATAATCCTCACTAAAGGTCGTCATGACGGGAAGGAAGTGGGCTGATTTCGTCAGCCTGTCGATGATAACCCAAATAGAATCATGCTTCCTCGGAGTGCGAGGTAATCCTGTGATAAAGTCCATATTGATTACCTCCCACTTCCGTGCGGGATCTCTATCGTCAGAATAAACCACCGTGCCTCCGTGCTCTATCTTCACCTGCTGACAACATGGGCACTGAGCTACAAACTCTGCAACGTCCCTCTTCAAGCCATCCCACCAATACACAGATCTAAGGTCGTGGTACATCTTGGTCGACTTCGACGGATAGAGTAACGCGCCCGTGCTTCCTAGAACTCGCCAAGTCCTCAAACATCCGGAACACACACCGCCAAACCTTAGCACCCCATCAGGTGCTACCTCAAAAGGACCCTTCCTCACGAAGAGCCGTATCACGATAACGTGTCAAAATCGATCCTCGAACCGCCTCTTCACCTCGACGACGGAAGACTCGCAACCTCACGAACTCGAACCCCACCGCTATCGAATCAATCAAACGGACACCAAGGCTCGCTAATCGATGCAAATCACGAACCATGTCCTTCTCTCTCGCTGCACATCCGATAGACTCCCATCGACCTACGACTAAGAGCATCCGCCACAACATTGGCCTTCCCGTGGTACAGATATCAACATCGTAATCCTAAGCAACTCTAACCACCGCTCGCCGTAAGTTCACTCCTCTGGCCGAAGATATACTGAGGCTCTTGTGGTCCAGATAAATATCCACATGAACCCCATACAAATAGTGCCTCCAGATCTTCAAGGCGTGAATCACCGCTAACTCCAAATCACGCGGGTAGTTCCTACGCTTAAGCCGGACGCTGTGACGCTATAACCTTGCCCCCGCAGATCAACACACATCCCAACCCGATGCCCGACGATCACAATACACAACATAACCGCTCGACCCTCCGAAGAGTAAGAACGGCGCGCCGCCTCCTTCAAGAATCGAAACCGCCACAAGCATCACCATCAAACTTAGCCGCTTCCGAGTCACCTAGTCAATGGTAGATAGAAGCAAACTTCTACGAACCGCCGATAATAACATACAAGGCCCAAAATCGCGAACCTCTGTTGAGTAGTAGGTCAGGCCAAGTCCCGATCGCCGATCTTCGCCGTATCCACTGAACGCCATCAGCCATAACATGCCCAAGAAAAGCCACCGAAGTTAACCAAAACTCACATTTGGAAAACTTGGCGTACAACTGCTGGTCATGGAGAACTCTCAGCACAGTCCTCAAATGCTCCGCATGCTCCTGCTCTGAGCGAGAATAAACCAAGATATCATCAATGAACACTATCACAAACGTGTCCATAAATGGTTTGAACACTCGGTTCATTAGATCCACGAATACACCTTCTGAGCATCGTCAACCCAAAAGACATGACCAACTCATAATGCCCGCACGTCCGAATGCCCTAAGGACATCCACCTCTCGACTGCACTGATGATAGCCCGATCGCAGATCAATTCGAGAAGATCTCGCACTCGCAACTAGTCGAACAAATCATCAATCCCGGAAGCGGGTATTCGTTTAATGGTCACCTTGTTCACCGTCAGAATCAACACATGCGCAGCTGGCCCCGCCCTTCTTCTTCACGAACAATACAAGGCCTCTGTGGAGAAACACTAGCCCGATGAAGCCCTTCTCCAAAGAAATCCTTGCCGATCCTTCAACTCTCTCAACTCGGCAGTGTCATTCTCAGATGGCGGAATGGAAATAGCCGAGTCCGCAACACATCTATACAGAACTCAATCTCTCTCGTGAGGGATACCCGAGGTCGCCTGAAACACGCCCGGGAACTCTCGACTACCGAATCGATCAAAAACTGCATCGCAGCCTCGTGATCAAACACCGAACGAGATGGTAGATGCATTCTTCCGCACCATCTTCCTAGCCTCGAGGTAGGAAATAAACCTACCTCGGCGATACAAAGCCCTCCCACTCAACAACCGGCCTCGTGAAACGAATCGCATTACTTTCCTCGCAGCTTCATTGGCGAAGTTAAGCTAGCCAATCCATACCCATGATCACGCCGAATCAATCATATCCAACTCTATCAAGTGTGTGGTCCGACGATCAGAATGGTCACCGACAAGCCCTATATACCCGCGAGCTACCACCGAATCACCCACTGGTAGCTATCGAAGTCTATGGACTCGTGCTCTATCCCTATCCTACTAGCAATAAGGGAGATATAGACAGAGTAACCCGATCTATCAAGGCATACACATCAAATCCGTAAATGATAAGGTACCGCGACGACATCGCGAGGCCTCCGATCTCGCCCTACCGACAAGGCATAAATACGTTCGAGGACCGCTAGAATCGACCCGCGCCATGACCTCACGCGACTGGCCGCCCATGAGTACCTTGTTCTCCGGCGAGTAATCGCAGGAGATGGCAAGACCGCGAAAGAACTCGTAGTCGACTACCATCAAGATCGCTCTTGGTCGATAGCCGCAGTGACCTCGCCGCCACAATCAGAATAAACTCCCGTAGCGCACCACAATTCGGTGGGATCTACCGACGGCCACACCGGCGGGGTGGTCCCGATCGCCGCATTCTCCGCCTCGACGCTCAAGTCCCGGGCCCCGTCCGCCGAATATCCCATTGCCCCGAGGACGGTCACGCACTGCCTCGCTGGATCGTGCCTTACCCGCACCCAAGTAGTCATACATCGAGTAATCGAACATAAAACAATACATGAAACAAAATGTGAAATGAGACACATTTTACTCGAGAGAAAATCGCCTTACGCATATATATATTCAAAGTTGAGCAGCTTTAATCTTACAACCCCGCCACAACAAGCATGCACTTAAGATTTATACAACAACTATGACGACAGGCTCCGCCATACCTCAATGTACAAGAACCTGCACTCAAGTGGTAACATACCAAAAGATAAGCCTCCAAGGAACGGAGCTTCCCAATACGCTGAAATGTGATCCTAAACGCGGATCGACAATGATGTAACTCTACCGCGACATTTAACGCAACTCCCGAAGGAGGTCGATAACAGTACCAAGTATGAAATCAGAAATAATGTAAATGAAATCATAGCGCTTATATAAAGCAGAGACATGTATGATAACCAAACTACGCTTAACGATAAATAAGCAACATGTAAGTCGTGACTCACGCCTCGTAGTCATCACTCAAATATAACTACGGTCTCACTCCCGCAACATCAATCATGCCCGTGGAATACCTTCTCACCGCAGCCTATGATATAATAACACCAAGCGAGTACATATGAACACCAAGTCCTACCTAATGCCAAAGCCGCACTAACAATACCATACAACCAAACCACAAAGTCGACACGGCAAGTACGAAGCCGACTACCGATACCAAGGCGCCACGAAATGACCGGGCAAGTACGAGGGCTAACTACTGTGTACCGCGTCAGATCACGAGACTTCACCACTACACCGAACGGGCAACGCGAGGGCTAACTACTGTGCACCAAGGCCGAATCACCCACGGAGACGGCAAGTAAAGCCACCACCGTGTACCAAGGCGTAACAAGAAGAAACCTCGCGGAGAGCTAGTCCATGGAATAACACTATCAATGCGAGCGCATCTGAATTCTCCACACCGCCAGACGCCCAAGTAAGTTCTCAACAAGTCAACCGCTCCACACCGAGAGACGCCAGTATAGAAACACAATTCTTGCACAACAAAGGCTATCACAACAAAGATAGGCAAGTTTCACAACAACAAGCATATGCAAGTTATACACAACTCAAGGTACTTTCATTTTATGTCAAAGTCCGGGTTTTAACCCTAAAGTACTACGTACGTTAAATTCCTTTTAAGAAATCCATTCCTTTTATAAAAGTCACCCGATACCCTTAGTATAAAAAATAGAGTGACTTACATCTTTTTAAGTAAACCAAAACAACTTCCATACTTTACTTTTTAAAACCAAATTAAGGCAATACCATGCCTTCTTTTTGGACCAAAACACTTCTCTTTTTAAAGTCAAGTTACCACATTAAAACCAATGATAAAACCCTTCTTTTGTTCTCATAAAGTCATTATAACTAACTTCCCATAAAGCTGTTATAACACTTTATGTTTTAGACCAATTTAAGACAAAACAATTCCTTTCTTTTCCCTAAAGTTCCAGTTTGCCTAATTTCAATGCTCAAGTTTCTCATTTTTGAAAAGGGTTTCGTAGTTCATAGTTTTAATCCTTTAAAACATAATTCTCTTTTAAACAATTTGAGAAACATATGCCTTATATGTGAGTAGGTTATTCTTGTTTATGATCAATCTTATTAAGCAACCATGATCTAGGAAATGTAATATCATTTTGTCTCATCTTAGTTTCTATGCAGATGGAGGTTTCTACTGGTTTTAATAATACTTCATTATTCAATACATTTTCCTTTATTAACGCTGCAGTGGTTTGTCGATACTCATTCTGATTTCCAAATCAAGAAACATTTCTCCTTTAAAAACCAAGTACTCATTACTCACGAATGAGGTTTCACACAAAATTCATATTAATTCATTCAAGTCAAGTCTCTTATCTTTTAAGATCAAGTCTCTTAACTTCTAAAAATCAAGAAACCATTCTCTTTACTACTCTTAAGACGTTATACCTAACTTCCCATAAAGCTAGTATAACTCTTATGTTTTCAAAACAAGTATTACTCTTCTTTCAAAACGGTTTCTTAATCTTTGAAATACTTCAAGATTCTTTATTATTCAGCTTAAGTCAAAAGACATCACAGAACACTACATTCGCTTAACACACGACGCCTCACCGTATTTATATATATTCCTTTAAAATACTTCAAGATTCTTATTATTCAGCTTAAGTCAAAAGACATCCGTAACACTACATTCGCTTAACACACGACGCCTACCGTATTTATATATATATTCCTTTAAAATACTTCATGCTCAAGAGTATAGGAAGAATCACATACCTCGCGACGATTATCGACTATAAGCAAAACGCCCACGGCTATAACCCTATTTAGCCTTGTCCACCTTCCAAGTAGTACATGTTACTCGCAGTAACATTCAACCAATAAGGTTATTAGTTCATCAGAATACAATTCTATGTACACTGAATCTTCTACTTATATTCTTCCGATGTGATTTCATCAATTCTCTTCTATGAATCTTATATTCATATCTATAACTACAATATGTAATTTCCAATTACAATAGAAGGACAGAGTATTTACCTCGATAAGCCCAAAATTATCCAAGTATATACGTCGATCCCGAGCGACGCTTACTCTTGTCACGACCGAACCGGCCCGGATCTGCGCTTACCCGCACCCAAGAGACATACATCGAGTAATCACGAATAAACACAACCATATGAGATAAATGTATAAAACAATAATCGGAAACTTGCCTTTCTACGGCGTATATATAAACGACAACTTTAACATGAAACGCTTTAATCCTTTTACAAACTATGCCACAACAAGATTTCATGCACTTAAGAATGATATGATAACAATGGCGGGACAGGCCCCGCCAAACCCCGAATGTAAACACTTACTACGCATGGACTACACTACCGATAAGCCTCCGAGAAACGGAGCTTCCCAAACGTCAATCGCGACTCGAGAGCTAGATCAACGATCGCGTACTTTCAACCTCGCGCATGAACGCAAATTTCGGCCGAGGTCAAGATAACAAAAATTGCGAGTACGTGAAACTAAAACATCGCAAATGAAATCATAATAGTCTATAGCGAGACATGTATGATAACCAAACTACGCTTTACAATAACTAAGCAATATATCAAGTCGTGACTCACCCTCAAGTCATCACCAAAGAACATAACAAATGGGTCTCACGCCACAACATCAATCGCGCCTGGGACACATTCTCACCGCCATAGCTTTATGATATAAAGTTCCAAGGAACACATACGAACACCAGGTCCCACTGCGCTATAATAACACCGTGACGGTAAGTACGGCGCATAGCCGCCTACTAACACCCATGCGACAACAAGGCCGCGAATCAGATTATAAGATCTGCTTGACTCCACATGATCAAAGCCGCCACTTGCCCGCAAAGATCTAACGCGCGCGCCTAGTCAGCGGAACTTCCCGCACTCCGCATAGGCCAATCTCATCGCCCGCATGGCGATCTCTCGCAGACGAGGGTAGCTACTCCCGCATCGCCCCGACTTCAGCCTCGCACGCCACAAGGACCGTATGCCCATAAAGCGACGTGACACTCAACTCCGAACCTCGTGAGTTCCGCAAGATAGCCCCGTGACCCGCATGAGGTATTCTCAATCACGGTCCTGCATCACCGAGTCTACCCAGACGGAGGGCGCCTAACTCCCTGAATCATCTCAAGCAGATGAATGCCACAATACTATCATAACGACCGAGTAGTTTAATAAGCA